>JADLSH010000081.1:0-600000 GCA_016169945.1 Trachythela sp. YZ-2020 | reverse complement strand
TGGTATTTTAACTGTAACTGGGTACTAGGCGTTGGTGGTGTTATGTCTACAGGTTTAATTTTAAGCAGTAGCGAGCGCTGGTGCTGTTATCTTAACAGGATCTGCAGATTCAATATATTTGCAGGTGTACGTAGGTATATAGTAACGAACTGGAAAATGTATCTTATTTTGAGAAGTAAAGGATCTGCCTTATGGAAAAATTGGATAACATATACAGTCCTCTAAACGAGAATGGTGTTTCGAGATACTACCTGGGGAATACAATTTATTGTAATTTATTATTAAAGGAATATTTTGTGTAATGATCATGCCCTTATTTGCGCAGACAATATCTAGAATCTATTTCATTATTTAGACACGTCCAGTTTAAAAACCAACATCATCGCTGAGTTTAAGGAACAAATTTATACGCTTTGTGCTCATCAATGCGCACTACACAGGTTTTGTGTTGCTATCAACTACAAGGAGAAGGTTGAAGGGAACGAAGCAAACTGCCAATTAACCAACACGACTGAACAAAAATTTGATGAAAACGCCAGCAAAATCGAGCGAATTTGGACATTTCGAAAGGTTAATGCAGAAAGAAGTTTATTGGTAAGCATCTTAAAATATATTTCATAAAATAGCGCATGAAGGATACATTGATTTTTGAGGGCAAAATTTAAGTACATCAAACAATTTAATTTTGGCAATTCGCCGAAAATAATATTTTATGAAACGACATACTCAAATATACGAACATATGTCTCAGAAAATAATCCTCTCCCATGTAAAGGACCAACAATTGGATGAACTCCTTGGAAAATTGGTCAATATAACTGCAACATTTTTTCGATATAATTTTGCTTAAACGTGGACCTGAATATGATATATTGATTAGTTCGCAAGTTTTAAATCAACTTTTAGAAATTGATTAAAGATGAAAGACTTAACATATTCCGCGCGTATCTTCTTTCGTATATGACTATATATAAATAAATATAACTATTAGTATTCTGAATAGAGTAAAAATATATTAGGCGAACTATTGTATGGTTAATGAAATTGCTTGCTTTTCCCACCTTATTAGGCCGTGGGATGCGGGTCGAAAATGTTCAATTCCGTAGCACCCCTCTTGTAACTACATAATTTTTACATGAATCGATAGATTAGAACTTACTTAGTTAGAATCCACTTCCCTCCAAGCGAAATAGGTGCACAAATTGAAGTACAACCTCTCCAAAGTTCGAGTTTCCTCGTGTTTCGAAATCCACGAACGGCCATTGTTGTGTTGCAACTACACATGCGCTTTACCGCGAAACACTAAATGCGCACGCGCAGACAGGAAAAGCTGATCTCAACTCAGAACTGGACAAGAAAAAAAGTATGAAATGTGCAAAAGCAGGGCTGAAGTAAAACAAGCTGACATAGGAGTGTTTTAAAAATACATATGTTTATGTTCTGTACATCTTAATGGAGTTCGCCAAACATTCAGGGCAATGTACCATGTCAAACCAACATTACAATAATAACTTATTAAAAATATGATTTATACTACAGCAATTGCATGACGTTTGCAAGCAAATCTGTTTTTCAGGCTTTAAATATTACCACAATCCTAAACATTCTAGACCATGCATACCGTAAGTTTTCAATAATTTGTTTTTTTTTGGGGGGGGTTATCTCTAATATATACAAAGAGTCTGTTTGCACGTTTCATTCTCTTTATAAATATATGCAACATCGAGTAACTATGGGTACAGTGATGCTACGTACCAAATTATCTGTAAAATATCATAATTATCTTTAAAATACAATACTTTCACGCTTCACGATTTTCTAAATTAATTGCTTACGGAGAGAGGGGGGGAGCTTAATAGAGAAATTACATCACTCAAGTTAACATTTTTTCTTTTTCCAAGAAAATATGGTTCAATATCCTTTGATGGTGCTAGAACTGATTTCTTTCTGGAAATACTCTCTCTTCTCCCTGCATCACAAGAATTTACCAATAAACCTGGAGGAACAGTAGAGTCCTTAGATATATTCAATTGTGCTAGTGCTGTTTCATGAGACAATACGAATGAGTGAGACATGCAATGTTCAAAGCCACTTAATAAAGATGTAACTGAATGGGATTCCTTTGATTAGATGCTAAGTTTACCAGGTCTTGTGTGATCGACATCAGTTTGTCACTTTCCTTATGGTCTACTTCCTCATAATTGTTTAAAGTCTGTCCTGACGAGAATTCAAAGACCCAAGCCAGTGTGTTGAAAAGCTCACATGGAACCACTTTCTTCACATTAGTCATTGTCAGATCTGATGCTAATTGAGGCCAAGGTAGATCAAGCTTAAGGGGATTTCTTGACCTTTTTTTTAAGAATTAATGCTGCATTGTATAACACTCGCTAATTTGAGAATTCGCAGCTGTTTCTGTATAAGAATTGTCATCATGTACCTCACCTTCACCGATGCAGTCCCCTTCATCAAATTCTTCATCAGTTTTTTCGGCTTTATTCAACATATGTTCCTCAACTAAATCAGAAGTATCCAAGTTCTCAGCATACACAATTTCACTAACATTTATAGATTTAGGCAAATAGAATACCAGCCGCTATTGAGCTTGGAAGACCTGTATTTCGATGCATCCACATTTTCAGTTGCCTTAGCAATGACAACAAATTTCTCAAGTAAGTCTATCATGTACTTTATTGCTTTTCCCTTGATGATTTCAGTTTCGATTACTTATTTACAGAATAAGTTGTAAGATATTTCATATACTGGTGCACATGTTGTGGTAACGGCCCTCCAATGCAACACAGTCTTTATCTCTAATCTGCACAAGTGTTCGCTCATCATTTTTCCTCTCAGCAGCTGTACGTAATAAGCCAGCATCAATTGTACTTTCCAACACTAGTGGTGTTCTTCTTCTCTTTTGTGTTTTCTACACCAAACATACAAGTTTAGAATGCCTATTTAAAAATGGCATTTACCAACTAAAGCATGGTGAATTTGACAAATTACCCAACTTCAGGAAAATAAAAATTCACAGCAATGTGTTCATAAACTTTACAAACCAGAGTAGCTTATATTATGTCTGTTTAAATAAACTTATTATCTGGATAATTTAACCAATTAAGATCCAACGCACCCAATAGGTACTCTAAAATATCATATAGGTATATGCACAAGGCAGTAAGGCACAATATGACAACTTTTCCACCAAAAGGTTGTCCATAGAATATAAAGATACTGTACACAAGAAATTGTACATAATCATACCATGTCTCTTGAGAACCAAGACGAATCTCTTCCACAAATAATGCAGCATTCTGGCAGTATATGCTTGTTTCTTTGAGGCAAGGTCTTACTTGGTTCCTTAACTGAATTGCGTGTAATCTTTTCTTCTGGGTTCCACGGCTGGTTCCATGTGGCATTGACACGGCTGGTTCTTCATCGCTAAATTTCTTGTAGCATTTCATGTGGTGGTACCATTCTGAATCAAAACTTTCGTTTGTGTTCTCTGCTAAGTATGAGCTGACGAATTCGTCATCAAACTTATCATACGAATCCTTCGCTACCTCAGCTTGCAGACAATTAAGGCTACGTTTACACGGGACCGGACGAATTCGAGACCATGCTCGAATTCGTCCGG
The DNA here is from genome assembly GCA_016169945.1 of Trachythela sp. YZ-2020. NCBI lineage: Eukaryota > Metazoa > Cnidaria > Anthozoa > Malacalcyonacea > Clavulariidae > Trachythela > Trachythela sp. YZ-2020. The sequence goes on along the minus strand of JADLSH010000081.1, from coordinate 596,366 downwards.
TTTCCTCGTGTAAACACGTAGAATCGGTCAAATTTTCATTCGTTTTCACCGTGTGAACACCTGAACCGGACGAATTTGGGCACGGTCTCGAGTTCGTCCGGTCCCGTGTAAAAGTAGCCTAAGTTTCGCCCATTTAGTCCTGCAATCGACAAATTTCTTAAGCCTTTGACGAATAACTTTGGAAAGTTGCTCGGTTAGACGGTTACGCCTTCAAAATGCATTTAACATGAGGATATTCGAATTTTCGACATATCGTCATTAGTAGCCATCTTGAATATGCGTGTTTAATTTAGATCAGTTTTTCCTATCTGCGCGTGCGCATTAAGTGTTTTGTGGTCAATCGCATGCGTAGTTGCAACACAACTAAGTTGTATTCTATACAACAATGGCCGTTCATCGATATCGAAACATGAGGAAGCCCGAACTTTGGAGAGGTTGTACTTAAATTTGTGCAACTATTTCGCTTGGGGGGAAGTGGATTCTAACTAAGAAAGTTCTAATCTATCGGTTCATGTAAAAATTATGTAGTTACACGAGGGGTGCTACGGAATCTGTTTTCTAAGCATATTTTCGACCCTCATCCTACGGCCTATATTAATTATGAATACTTTCTGTACTGCTAGGATTACGTATAGCTTTAACTGATATCGAGTTATGTATACATATTGATAATCCTTAGCAGCTCCATGAACCACGTTATGTTTGACTAATATGGTGATTGTTTCGGAACCTATGCATCTCATTTCCCCCCAAATTTTCGCGAGCTGTCATTATTTCACTCTATTTATACATATACAGTACTGCCTCGAAGTAACTTAACACTGCAGTTCGGTTGCTGTTCGTGCAGTTAGCGGGTGTGGTTCGTGCGGTTAGCGGGTGCTGTGCGTGCGGTTAGCGGGTGCGGTGAGTGCGGGGTGCGGGTGCGGTTCGTGCGGTAAACTCACCCCAAACAGAAAAACTACAGCGTCGTGTTCCGACGGTTTCCGATACAACTGTTATTATGCGGCAAACGGGCTTGTTCCTATATTGATTAATTTGTTTACTAATTACTACTTTCTCTAATAAACGTACTGTATAACATACACCACTGATATTAATTTATATTATGAATATAAAGAGAACGTGGTGGCGAATTAAGGCGAAGTATAAACTCAGATCAACAAACGTGTCACCAATACAAAGCGTACGGGTTTTCCGGCATGATATTCGGGTGTTTGTAAACAAGCAACCGTAATGTGATAAGCGACACTTTTATAAATCTTTTCAATCGCTCTACTATATTAATTCTACTTTGCCTTAAAATATGACACAACGGTTGATAAAATGACAAGCTTGTTACACGTTGTCGACAGGCTTGCCACGAGCTTGTTAAGCCAACAACTTGTCAACAAGATGTGAGATTTTTACATGCTTAGATAAACCCAGCAACTTTTTGTCATACGCGTATCAGTTTAAAAGCCTATAGAAAAGGGTTTATATAGCATGCAGTAAATTCCGAAGTCAACAACGCATTAATCTATAAATAGTTTTTAAATTATATTGGAAGCGCACACCTTTCCCTTTGCAAGTCAGACTTTGTCGCATCTTTCCGTGTATTGTGGTTACGTGTATATGTAACAGAGAGCTGGGCTTATACGGCATAAAACTTCCAAGGTTATAAACATACGATAATAAAGAATCGTAGGATGCACAGCTCAATAGTGCCGGTTTGGCACGTATACCTTTACACTCTTAAACCTTGAAAAAATTACAGTCAAACAAGCCAGACATAGTTTGCTTACTCTACGTATAAAGGACGTTGTAAAAAAGCAATTAAACTTTGATTATTTAAGTCAAGTTAAGCTTTAATATCTAAATATATGGATTTAGCTAAGATTATTTGACCTCACACATTTGTTATGGTAGTCAAATATATAAATATTTATATTTACGCAAAGTACTTACTCTAGTGTGTCCAATGTGTATCAAACCATCAATATTGTATTCAGAAAAGCCTGCATCAAACTCGGGTCTCAATCCCAGATATCACACGCAGCTTATATATAGCTTTCCGCACAATGTTTGCTTTGATTTTGCTAACTGAAATCCCGTTGAAAAATACACCGTGCATCTTCTTTCAAGTATATACTGACAAATTTTATTTTCGTAATGTGCATACTGTTTACAACGTTAAGTTATCCTCCCACTTCTCGGAAATACCAAAATATTCATTAGCGCGCCGAGCAACTCCGGTGAATAGATGCGTTCAGAATAAATACAAACTTAAAGCTATGAGTATATAACTGAGAGATTTATGGATCGAATATATCTTCAACATGAGATTTTCAACGCGTTATCTACCTCCCATTTTAAAGCTATACAAATTACAGTAAACGGCGGAGATACGTACTTAATCATATATATACTGCGCTTGCTCCCTCAAACAAACATGATATTGTCTGTCAGTCTATTTACAAATATTTTAATTGACTGTCTATATAACAGGTATATGTCCATATGGTAAGAATTATTGCTTCAATAGTCAGCTTAAATTGTATTGTGAAACAAGCTGTCCGGCTATATCAGAACTTTGCCGAACAGTACTTCTATTGACCCAGACAGCATTCCAGAAAAAACAATTACAAAATTTATAGACTAGTTATTGGGAGATTTGCTTTGAATTTTTGTGTTTACCTTCAACTAAGCTATTTGTGTGGTAAAATTTTGCAATAATTAGCAATGGTAAAAGACTTGCTTCGTCAAAACACACTATTAAGCTTTACAAACAAATACGACCACTATATTTTTAGGCTGGTTGCAATATACATGAAATTGTAAAAATAAAACGAAACACCAAAATGCCAATGACAAAGTTGGAAATTGAAGTGCTAAAATATATCGTATGATATTCTGATTTCTAAATACTAATTTTCCCAAGGAAAATTCCGAGTATGCAAGTCGTATTGTTTTCGTGTTGTGGCTCAACACGCCCACACAACCGCGGGTGACCCGCGTGCAGCCCTCGGGAAAAAACCGCGAGCAACCTTCCTTCAGACAGCGGGCGGCCTGCGGGACGCTTCAAGTCAAACCGCGTATTTGTGTTAAGTTACTTCTAGGCAGTACTGTAATACAAGCATTATTTGATAAAAGTCCATTAAGTAGCTATAAAAACACTTGGTTTTGGAAATTTTCGACATCAAACGTTAAAAGGAGTAAGACAGTATTCTAAAACGTGATTAAATGTGAGTCAAATCTGAGAAACAAAAATGTAATTTGTCTAGGTTTTAAATTAGAGTAGGCACTTAGATTGAATACCTGTGGATTTTTGGCAACGGAATGTACTATTTTCCAGGCATCCTGCAGAGGAGAAGTTAATAAATGTCGTAATGGCGGTAAAATGATCTGGGATCCAACTAAACCTTTCACCTGCCTGTGTAAAGAGGGATACGAAGGAGAGTTCTGTGAAAAAGGTAATATGTAGTTTAACCATCACAACTTCACACATTATTGTTTCGCATTTAATGAACATTCATCTCATGAAACACATATGGAATTTTATGCCATATATTTTGTTTCAAATACACATGTACTCAACTAGTAAAAAGCCGAAAAATAAACATTCAAAGTATCCATAGATATAATGTATGAAACGGAGAACCCATACTGTGAAACTGGCCTCATTCACTTTATTGTTCCAGAAATTGATGAATGCATGCTATAAGAATCTAATAGATACATGTAACCCGAACGCAACTGTGCCAAATCTGAAGGTTCATATATATGTCAACGTAAAACAGGGCCACACCTGCACAGATATTCGTATAATTTTGAGTAACAAAACATATCTCTTACTGAGTGTATATCACTGCAGGAATGTACTCATTCATATTTTTATTGTTTTTAGATATTGACGAATGTTCAAAGAATTCCACAGATACATGTGGCCTGAACGCAAACTGTACCAATACTCCAGGCTCATATGAGTGTCAATGTAAGAAAGGATTCTACGGGAATGGGTACAATTGCACAGGTATTCACATAATTACTTTGAATAGCGAAACTTATGCAATGGTTTGTACAAAGCACTGCAGGAATTAACTCATTTCAACTTCAATTGACTTTCGAATATATCGATATTAACTTAAATTTACAGCATTGTATTTGATGTTTTCTGAAAATTAATTTCCGTACGTCTCGACTCGGAAATGAACTTAGGGTCTTTGAACTGTTTACTGAGTAACTGTGATTAGACACCATAAATTAGTTTATTTTTTACTGTAGGTCAGAAACTGCAACAATCATGCTATTATAATATAATGTATGAAACGAAGAACACATACTGTGAAACTGACCGCATTCACTTTATTGTTCCAGAAATTGATGAATGCATGCTATAAGAATTTAATAGATACATGTAGCCCGAACGCAACTGTACCAAATCTGAAGGCTCGTATATATGTCAACGTAAAACAGGAGTCTCCGGAGATGGCCACAGCTGCACAGATATTCATACAATTTTGCGTAACAAAACATATCTCTTATTGAGTTTATATCACTGCAGGAATGAAATCATTCATATTTTTATTGTTTTTAGATATTGACGAATGTTCCAAGAATTCCACAGATACATGTGGCCTGAACACAAACTGTACCAATACTCCAGGCTCATATGAGTGTCAATGTAAGAAAGGATTCTACGGGAATGGGTACAATTGCACAGGTATTCACATAATTACTTTGAATAGCGAAACTTATGCAATGGTGTGTACAAATCACTGCAGGAATTAACTCATTTCAACTTCAATTGACTTTCGAATATATCGATATTAACTTAAATTTACAGCATTGTACTTGCTGTTTTCTGAAAATTAATTTCCGTATGTCTCGACTCGGAAATGAACTTAGGGTCTTTGAACTGTTTACTGAGTAACTGTGATTAGACACCATAAATTAGTTTATTTTTTACTGTAGGTCAGAAACTGCAACAATCATGCTATAATAATATAATGTATGAAACGAAGAACACATACTGTGAAACTGACCGCATTCACTTTATTGTTCCAGAAATTGATGAATGCGCGCATGCTATAAGAATTTAATAGATACATGTAACCCGAACGCAACTGCACCAAATGTGAAGGCTCATATACATATCAACGTAAAACAGGAGTCTCCGGAGATGGCCACAGCTGCACAGATATTCGTACAATTTTGAGTAACAAAACATATCTCTTATTGAGTTTATATCACTGCAGGAATGAACTCATTCATATTTTTATTGTTTTTAGATATTGACGAATGTTCCAAGAATTCCACAGATACATGTGGCCTGAACGCAAACTGTACCAATACTCCAGGCTCATATGAGTGTCAATGTAAAAAAGGATTCTCCGGGAATGGGTACACTTGCATAGGTATTCACATAATTACTTTGAATAACGAAACTTATGCAATGGTGTGTACAAATCACTGCAGGAATTAACTCATTTCAACTTCAATTGACTTTCGAATATATCGATATTAACTTAAATTTACAGCATTGTATTTGATGTTTTCTGAAGATTAATTTCCGTATGTCTCGACTCGGAAATGAACTCAAAGTCTTTGAACTGTTTACTGAGTAACTGTGATTAGACACCATAAATTAGTTTATTCCTACTGTAGGTCAGAAAGTGCAACAATCATGCTATTATAATTTCGTTTGGTCAACCCACGTCGTCAAATAATCGTATCTGTAAATTGGTCTGTGATAATGGTTTATTACATACACTTATAAATAGCTAGTAAGCTAAATTACACCGCAGTTCACATAATAGTGTGTACAGTTTAGCATCAGCGTAGTATAATCATCTAAAATATTCAGGAAAGTTATACTTGCAGATGTTAAGGTTATATTATGTCAACTGACTAAGATTATACTTTTCAATGGCATATACAATTGCACTTTGGTCATGTCGCTATGATTTATCTGAAAAGTTACAATACATTCTGCAATTTGGTCTCCTATCTCTATTATTTTGGATATTTTCTTTGGCAAAAGATATAGAAGTTTATCGTCGGTGATTGACGTATCAAATTAGTTTGCGTGTTCCCCAATTATGGTTTTGCCAGGAATCGATTTGTATTTACTTGCATTTTTTAACGTAAATATCCATATTTTCATCCTTCGTGAACTGTACCAGACTCTCCAAACAACGGTGGAGAAAGTCTATTACTTCAGATATTGTTGTATCGTCCATGAACATTGATACACTATCACCAATACCCTCGAAGAAATCAACCGCAGATGGGAGATTATGAATGTGTATTATAAGAGGTATGGGGTCCAATTTTGCTGCCCTGCGGCACACCGCCTTCGATATTAAATTCGTCGGAAAATTCATTTAGCAATTTTGTAACTTGCGAACTATTTGGAGATATGATCCGAACAAAGCCATCAAAGCTGATCTGTCAATGATGATCAATCTGGAGGAACGCATTTAGGAAGTCCAAAAAAATTATTCTTACCACATCGCCAGGTACATAGCAGATTACAATTTATATGCCAGACATACAAGAGCTGGAACTGCTAAAGATCGTAGTAACCAGCCAAACTATACTTCACTTAGCTTAAATGTCAGCTTAATTGACAAGCATTTTCCTCAGCTTAATTGACAAGCATTTTCCGCCTAACCACAAACTACATAAAAAATTTTAACAGGAATATTGGTAAGGTCAGTTATAGTTGCATGAAAAATGTCAAGTCCATAATGACTAGGCACAATGCACGCATTATTAGGAAAATCCAGCCACAGACACTTGGCAATGACGCAATCAGTTGGAATTGCAGAGATGAGAACACGTGCCCACTTCAGAAACAATGCACAACCAAGGACATAGTATACAAGGCAACTGTCACCACAAGCAACATGAATAACTGTAAACACTACATTGGTATGACTGCAAGCACATTTAATTAAAGAGCGACACCGTAACCACATTAAGGGGGCGTCTGTGTAAGAGCGGACCACTAGATCTGGGCTTCAAAATAGATTTATTTTATATTCCTACAATCGATACTCTTACCTATCGTAACTAGCAAACTGCAGTTAGAATCGTTTGAAAGTGTTTTTCACAACAGCCATGCGATTTTTTATGCACCGACCCCAAATTAGCCAAAAGCAGCCAATTTTTGAGGTCGCCGAGGCCTCCATTCACAGTCACGGAACGCTGAACGCGTGACATGAAATTCAAAAACTATAGGTCCAAGAATATTGCAGAATTCTCATTTGTGGCACCTAACGAAGTTCTAAAATATCTTTTAACATTGGAACAAGATGCTGTTCAATACATGTGTGCAATAAAATTTGCGGCACATTGTGTTTTTGAGAAATATGGGAAGTGATAATTTCAGCCGTTTTCAGGTGTTTCCTTGCATGATACAAGACCCCGATGAATGCATCAATCTCTACTTTTTTGCTCACTAGGTTCAATATTATTGTCCAGAAATATACTATTGTATTAAAAACTTATTCTTAAACGTTCTTTGTCCGATTCTAGACGATTTCAGTTATTACATGCTTCTTTTACGTTATTTTGGGATTATCTGAACACAGTATCAGCTAGTCTAATTTGCATACCTCAAACGTTGTTTAGAATTATATTCAACAAACCCTCTTACAGTAATACCAGTGAATGCGAATTGCCACAAATGGTAGTTAAGGATATCAAAAATAAAATTACTCGTATGATTTAAGAATAATAATAAAAATTAGACAATTAGTAATTTATGCCAGAGATCTCGCACATAACATACTCTACTTCCGGTGGCTAACTAAAATAAGCGTCAACTATAAACAGAGAGTTTTACAGGTCCTTCGCAATTTGCCAAAGTCGCTGGTTGAAAGTCTGTTGAAGTATTTAGCGTAATATTTGCCTGGTTTATGCTTCAGTCCGTCCTTCTTTTTAGGTTATTTCTACTGCTGTATTTGTACATGATTCCACTTTAAATGAACAAATGCTTAAAAACCGACCCCTAGAAAGAGCACGATGAATACCCATACTAAGTTAAACCAGGCAACTATTACACCAAACGCTTCGATCGAATTGTTTTACTACCAGCGACTTTGCCAGATTGCAAACAACCGACATTACCATAAATTACGGCTTTTAGAACATCACTTACAATTTATTGTTTACAACTGAAGCCATATTTCGAAAGCCAATTGACAAGCTTGTCATGTTTCATTCACCTGCACCAAGACGTCTGCCGTTAGAACATCTAAGCACTTCTCAAGCTCTTGATTTGTTTAATTTTGCAATGATGGGATTTGAGACTTTGCAGCTTCAAAGAAAGAAAAAAGCTCATCTGCAGAAACTCTAGAGGGTTATCTCAATTGGTTAGGTTAAGTGAAAGTTAAGTGAATGTCAAGAAGATATAGAACAACACATCGGTAGCTATTCATTACGATATTCTGGACTAAAGGAAAGCGATCTTATTCTCATACGTGCTCGATATTTCGATTTAAGTGCCATTCAAGTCGATCAAATGGACACATGTCCAAGCCATCGTATGGTTTAGGGAGATAGGTTAGGGCTGGCGTTAGGGCTGGCGATATAACCCATTAAGCTGCAATTCGCTCCAATGCGCCTTTGTGTAATTGTTTCATTATGCCAAACGATTTTACACCAGCGTTAATGTGAAGGTATTGATAACTTAGAGACAGAGCAGACTTGACGATAAGTGCGAATACCTAAATAAATGGAGTATAAAATCTGTCGATATTTCCCCAGGTATAAAGTGTATTCGATCATTTTTGTTATTGACAGCAGACCTACGCAAACCACAATCGTCTAACCGGAAACACCTCGAACGCATCGTGCTGCTGGCCCTGACTGGACACCTGCATGCTGCAATGATCTTGCAATTACAAGTGGCAGTTCTTTGGAAGATTTGCATGACGATTCTTCAGATAAAATTAATAAAGGTATTCAAGTCTTTAACGAGTCGATGGCTAAAATAGCTGCACACACACCTATTGGAACTCTAGACCCACTGAAGTTTCAGTTAACCTCAAATTGGGAGGAAGCAAAACAAGAAGATAAGAACGTTTGCAAGGAAAGAGCTTCAGAGACATGCCGAGCAGTTTGCGACTGTATAGAGCCAAAAGTTGGTAACAAGTTATTTCAAGCAATCCAACAAGAACCCACAGGCCCTACAGATGACCTAATTGCGTTAATGTGTGCTTAGCGTGATGCACATACCCGCAATCTAAAGAGACAAATACTTAGTATATATGCACACAATCATACTATGAAAAAATTGCAAACCTTTCATGAACCTTATGATAAAGTCAGCATGAGGCAAATCAAGCTGGCCAGATTGCACGCAAAGCAAAATGGTCCAGGATCGTTTGCTCCTAAAATAATCCATCATCGTGTGCGTCTAGACACACAGCAGGTTGATCACTTTGTTGAGTTCATCAAGTGGCCGTACTTTTACCAGGACGTTGCGTTTGGAATAAAAAAGCTTGCCCTGGAAGGATGCAGCCAGATAACAATGCCTAATGTAGTCCGTACAGTTACAAGGTCCACCATGGTGATGCAATACTTACAGTACTGCAAAGAATAGTCATTTGAACCCATAAGTTGCACAACGATGTATCGGATCTTGGAAGTGCGCGAAGCCTCGCAACGTAAATCTTTATGTGGCCTCGATAATACTGCTGCCGAAGGCGCGTCCGCCTTTGAGCGACTGTCATCTATCGTTGATGAGCTTTGTGAGGTTGGTGCGGACAAAGAAAAGATGACCAGCTTAAAAGCTAGGTTGAATGACCTTCAAAACGGATTGCATGACCGAAGAAAGCGAGTGTGCTGACCACTGTAGGCGCTTTGCCTTGAGCGATCCTAGTGATAAGAATTTCAAAAACAGTGTTCACATTTATCATATCATTTGTCTTGAGAACGTTGTCATGAACTGAGACTGGTAGTAGATGAAATAGAAGCAAGCATAAATAATCATTCCAGTAAAGAACAACGCGATGATCTACTGCATACTGTTGTGTTTCTTAGAACGTGGTTGTTGTGTTTGCATAAGGCTCTCCTAACACTGTGCATAGAGTATAAGCCCACTTTAGTGCTTTTTCTATTACATATCTTATGAAGAGCGTTCGTTTTAGGAAAGTGTTTACCAACAAGTCGTAGAAAACCACGCGCGATGTTACTGCTCACATCTTTGCTGTAAGGATGGTTAAACCAAGTGATGTTTCTACGTCTTCTTCCACTGCTGGTCGGAGTTGAACTCCCACTAGGGGAGTATACAAGTTTGATGCTATAGTTATTGCGGAGAAGCGCAGTTTCGTAAAATTCAACCACGGAGTCGAAAGATGATTTATCAGATGAGAGGAAAGATATTATTTTGCGAATCGATGTTGGAAGACGTTTTATTATAGAAAAAGATGGATAGAATGACCGTCGATGTAGAGGATATCGCGTTGTTTTGGTTTCCTGTACGGTATATATTTTTCCTTTCGCAATTCGAAAGTTACGTTCAGAAAATTTACAACATGAGGGCTAACCTCTGCGGTTATCTTCAAACCAAGCTGTTGAAATTGCGCACAAATACATTTTTTCGCCTTATCAGCTAATCTCCCGGCAGTACACTTTATTAAGACCAAACCGTCGTCAAGATATTTTTTTCCGAATGTGTTTAATAGAAATAAACAAACGACCTCGCAAAACTCTGTCCATATCAAAACTTACCATAGTCACATCCAACAGTGAATCATTATTGCGTTCTACCCAAACGTGATTGGGATAATATAGTAAAGATTTGTGTGGGTGTTTGATTATTTCAACATGCTCGTTTAGTATATCAACAAGCGATCTCGCCCACGAAATTGCCTTGTAAAGTAAATCATCGGTGACCGAAGGATAAAACTCCACAATATTGAATGAGACGCACATGTGACGGGTTTTTTTGTGGATATCGTTAAACCATTCAACGACTAACTGTGAATTTCCCACAAATTGACATTTATGACCGATCTAATGTTGTCATTAATATGTTATAGAATCCTGAATTACTTTTCTCACCTTTCCCAATTCGCTTTTGCTTGGTTGATAAGGCGGAATTTTGGGTTTGATTCAGCGTATGAGAAGGAAAGCGCATTTTTTACTGAATGCAGATAGGAACTGCAAACAACAAATTCGTATTGCCGTTGAAGAATTGTGCGCAACCCATAAATGCTATGAAGGGGTTGGAGGATGATCCTGAACATCTAAAAAAGTAAATTCTTCAAAAAGCGTTTTGGTATTTGCTGACAAGATGCGGAATATTTATGAAGCTAAACCAACAACGTATGAGAAGTTATTGACGGATTACATTACAAAGACGTACCAAGTTGGTAATGACGATACAACTGATTTTATAAACGAAAAAAATTAAAGGATTAGCAAGCGATCTTTCAATTGGATATCGAGTTGATATTATGGCTAAACGATAAGCTTTCATCACACTGAAAGAATACAAAGAAAATTTTGAATCAAACCCGAGCAAAAAGCGAACTTGGCAAGGTGAGCAAAGTAATTTTGAATTCTATGAATGATAACATTAGATCGGTCATAAATGTAAATCAGTGGGATAATTCACCGTCAGTCGTTGGATGGTTTAAAGATATCCCCAACAAACCCTGTTACATGTTCGTGTCAATCGCTAAGGTGGAGTTTTATCTTTCCATCACCGATGATCTACTTTACAAGGCAATTTCGTGGGCAAGATCCCTTGTTAATATACAAAACGAGAATGTCTAAATAATCAAACATCCAAAATAATCTTTACTATACAATGCCAATCACGTTTGGGTAGAACGCAATAATGATTCACTCTACTGTATATGTTTGTACTCTATAATTCCGGGCTGTCACTTCAAATTTTGCACATGGGCGGCTATTTAACAATTAGACAACGAGTTCGAGTTGTCTATGAGCGAATAGTAAACGAAGGCGAAGCCTGAGTTGACTATTCGATCATAGACAACGAGGACGAGTTGTCTAATTGTTTTAGTATACACCTTGATAGATATATTAATTTCGAGAAAATAATTCATACACCGTGTCATTTTTAAAATAATTTAATTCAATTTTAATTTATACGCACGCGCGAACTCACGCGACATCACATGACATGTAAACACGTGAACATTATAAGGATCAACTGTCAGAAGCAAACCGTTTGGTGTTAAAATGTCCATAAAACATTCGTAAGAAAGAATTTCTTCGAAAAAGTTATAAAAGAAACGACTACCACGGGAACAAAACTTCAACTGGATGGTGAAATCGATCATGCTTGACTGATGTAGTTGTTGTTAAAGATTGACACTGTGCAGCCATGGAAATTAAACGATTGGGGAGCTTGCATCCCGATATTTGTGGCTTGGTTTTCAATGCGAAGCTGGACATCAGAGTTAGCCTGATCATTTGTTTCAAGTGCCAAAGACATTGCGGGTGATGCTTGCATAAGGTGTGACTTGCTGTAAGTAGAGCTGCAGGGGCTTGACTGAATGGAAGGATTACTCTCGCCCGAGACGAAGCGACTTAGAATATTCGACATGTTTTCCTTCTGCTGGAAAGAAGCTGTCGAGCCGTACGACTGAATGGAGAGATCAGATTTGTGACCAGTGACAGCCTTGATGTGTCTAGCCTCTATGTTGTGGTCAGACAAAACTGTGACAGACGTAGCTCGAATGCAATTATTTGTTAGGTGAGGGATTATCCCGGCGGCTTTCGACATGGTCTTGAGAAGATTTCCGAGCGTGTTTATACCAAGGGGGAAATTTCATCATTGTCCACTTGAAACTTGGCACAAATTTCTCTTGGCCGCTGAAACAAAGCGTCGTGATTTGGATTAAGGTGCTTCATGAAGTTTTCTACGGTTTTAACTGGACAACGAGGCGAATTGGGAACTTCAAACATTTTGCCGTCAGCTTCGTCGATGTTGTCGTTCAGACCGCCTTGGTGGTTTTTGGTTGAAATTAACGCTTCGCGACGGAACTCGTAGTATCGGCGTCCTTGTGATGTTGAGCGAAGGACCAGCATCTGTTTGGTGAGTTTTCCTAGATTTTGTCGGCCTCGTTTGCCAAAATAGAGGGTAATATAAAAACAAGTTGTTTGCATAAGCTGGCGAGGATTTTGCGAGTCGCTGTTGCCAAACTGGCCACTTTCGTACAATTTTTCCAGTTGTTCTGGCGTCATTGTTGCCTTGTGGACAATTGCTCCGACTTTTCCTTCCCTCGTATGTTTCTTACAAATAGCATTCAGGATTTTGTTGGCTTTTTCAAACGCAGGGTCACCAATTATCGACCAAGGCTTGTTGTTTGGTGCCTGTTTTAAATGCCGGTCAATCGCTGAACGTATACCGCGAAGCGTCGTAACTTTAAATTCGCTACCGTCTCTTTGTCTTGCAGCGGCATAAAATATTTGGAGGCACTGACAAAGTTCGTCTTTTGCCATTTGTTCCAATGGTGTAGTGAATTTAGACTGTGCTGCAAACCACTCTAAAAATACAGTTTTTCTAGTGCAAACTGACGAAAATGTTGTGTTATTTAACCACTCGTGAGCGGCAAGTAAAAGCAGATTTATTAATAAAATACGGTTTCTATTTCGTTCCTTACCATTAAAAATCTTCATGCCATATTTTGTGGCCTTTTTAATTTTCTCAGGGATAGAATTTTCTATCAAACTCTCCAAAAATTCCTCCGAAACGTCTGCAAAACGAGAGTTTACTGCCATATTTTTTCAGGTTAGTTTTCATTTTTCCCAAACGTTGTCCATCACGAATGGTCAACGGTTGAGTAGCCAATCAGAATGTAGGATTTGTAATGGACAATGGTTGGGTGTATACTAATATATATTAGCCCAAGTTAAAGTAAGTCCAAGTCGGAAATCTGAATTGTTTGGTGAAATAGTATAAAAACTAAGGGTGTATAATCGGCCACTGCCTTCAACTAGAACACCGACACAATTTTTAAGGGGATTTTTTTCAAAGCGGAAATACTGTGTAACTTTCGTTTTCCTAACAATGTCAATGACAATGCATATATAAACAGTATTGTTGTTTACGTAATTATTTCAATATTATATGCTTCAGATTACAAGTATTGCCTGAGATATACTGAAAACCTGTGAATATCAATTAAGATGTTAACTAAAGCTGCACATACAACTGTTCGTTATTTTTTTAGATAGCTGTTCGTTTACGTATGGTAGTTATTGTCATTGGGTTCGTAATGAGACACAGAACTACCGTTGGAAAACACACAAAGGAAAAACAAAAGCAAACGAAACTGGACTGAGTTCGAATGAAGCTACTGGTTCAGGTTAGTCCCCGCATAAATTATATCAGACGAAATAAGAGCAGGACATAAAGCATAACATAGAAGGATAGATAAATAATAGAGACATTCATTGATTCGGAATTATCCTATAAGCAAAATTAGTTATAATCTATCTAAAATAATACATGATTTAAGATTGAACCAATTCAATGACTGCCAAGTAAAAAGTTGTTACATCACATCATATGATTTGACGTCATATTGTGTGTGTGATCATATCTCAGGTATGACGTCATGCCTCAAGTGACCGCGAAGGGCCTGAAATGATCGCGAGGGGTCTGAAACTGACACAACGCCGTCCCGGCTCGTTCCCGCCAAATTTCGAATACTTTAGCAAACAAAAATTTGTAGACGACGGTCAAAACATCTCGTACGAAAATGTCTTCGTTTAGAGATTTGCGAGAATTGCTTGTACTTTCATACGACAGGAAATTCATTTCTGATACTGATTTTGCTACGATACCTATCCTGCTTTAACCCTCGACGATGTAGAAGAGGCAGAATGCAAGGCTGAGTTTCGTGTGCTAAAGCAGGATTTACTTCGTCTTCGAGAGGCTCTCAGGATATATTATCTCCGAGAGGTATGAAACCATTTTAAATCCTGTTGGTCGGCAAAATTATGCAGACGGCATAGCAAGAAAATGTGCCCCACTCAATAATTGTTTTGGTTTTGTGGATGGAACAGTCCGTCCAATTTGTCGCCTCGGAGAAAACCAAAGATCGGTATATAAGGGGCATAAAAGAGTCCATGCCCTGAAATTCCAGTCCATCGCCTTACCCAATGGTTTAATTGGACACTTCTTTGGACCAACTGGTAAGTTTACTTTTCCCTTGAATTTTAATTCAATCAGTCTAGCATAAGCAATTGATAACAAATTTTTAAGTTGTAAAACTCTTATCCAACCTACTATAAATCTGTTGTTTTGCAGAAGGTCGACGACATGAGGCAGGGATCCTGGCAGACTCTGGACTCCTACAAGATCTACAAAACCATGCTTACTCACCGACAGGGCAGCCTATGTGTATGTATGGCGATTTGGCTTATCCTCATCGTGTTCACCTTCAGATCCCATTCCGGGAAGCACAAATTAGACCACTTATGCAGGAATATAACCGATCGATGAGTCAAGTAAGAATTTCAGTTGAGTGGTTATTTGGAGACATTGCAAATTCTTTCAAGTTTACAGATTATAAAAAGAATCTAAAAATCGGTTTAAGCAGTCTGGGTAAACAGGACTTTTTACAGGTCCTTGTAGGATAACAGCATTTATTGTAATAGCTGAACAAGTTAACCTGTAAAAAGATGAATTAATAATAATAATAATGTAGTGTGTGCCTGGCTTAGGAATGCCATTACCTGTCCTTATGGTAATCAAACTTCTGACTACTTTTAACTTGACCCACCAACACTGGAAGAGTACTTTCAATAAACTGACATGGCAAATGTGATTGCTAGGTGGCCCAGGGAAAACCAAAGCCACTACCATGAACTATACCAAGATTTATAACAACATGCTCTATAATGGTGAACTCTTGATTCAACTGCTTCTTAGTGACTATAAGGGGGGGGGGGTATATTTCTCAAAAACATGATCAGTTTGAATTTTATTGGGAAATATTAATTTACCCAATGTAACATTGTTTGGAAAGAAGAGAACAACCCTTCCCTTTGATTTTTATCTGTTTATGGTTTGGTCGAAAATGTCTATAAACCCTAATTACATATTAAGTTTAACATTATAATATAAAATATTAACATCAACACAAGTTACCTTATTAGTTCAAACTTAGAAAATGATGGAAGTGTTTGCTTATAGTTAGGATTCATGTGTAATAACCTTTTGTAGTAGTTCCATTAAAGCTTGGTTTTGTTGCAACTGCTGTTGTTGGAGTGTTTGCATTTGCTCATTCTGGGCTTGGACCATCTGCATAATCTCTTGTTGCGGTTGTATTTGTTGTTGTTGAGCTTGTGTTGTATCTTTTGGTCTTTTTTTTCTTATCTCCGGCTCTTGTTCAGCTTTCTCTTTTAAAAAGGTTAAAGCACCTTCTGTACTTCTTCTTGTTCTGGTTTTCTTGGTTGCATCATTACCATTTTCCCCCCAACTTTTCTAGGGCTTTGTTACTTACATCTTCTGCAGCAGCTTTCTCTATCTTTTCTTTGCTTCCTATATTTTCTTGTATTGTTTCCTCTTGTTCAGTGAGCTCCTCTATCAATATATCTTTCTCATTCTGCTCATCCACCTCAATACCGCTTGCAATTTCTTCCTCACATCTGTTCTTTTTGAACTTGTTCTTAACCGCTATCTTTTCCTTTACTCTAAAGACAATATATTTTGTTGCATTAAGCCTGTCTGCTATTTCATCGCAAATTCTCCGCCTGCCAGGGCTTCCTTTCTGTAGTGAAATATATCAGAAGCTAGCATGAAAGATGTGTATATGTGCAATTCCCTCTGCAGAAAGATGTCGTGTTTCTTCGTCCACTCCATCTGAGTGCTGCAATTTTAGAAACAGATCTATTCATGGCCTGATTTGAAAAAATATTTTATACGTAATATATGTCCTCCTTGTTTGTGCATCTTACTGGGAATCTTACAAGCATGTATCGTTAATTCCAACCATTTTTTCCCTTTAAGATGCAACAATGCAAATTGGGTATGTGTACAATTTTTGTATACATAGAGTACACAAAAATAAGACTATTGTTTAGCAAGCAACTTTAAAATCAGCAGTAGCAAAGCTACCCTGAGCATATTTTTAAAAATGTGCTGCCTCTAAAAATCTCGGCGGAAATTATGACCAATTGCCACGGCTATTTTTGCCAAATATGAAAATCAGTATTTTATAAGCAATTTGCATTTATACACAAATTAATCGAAACTATATGTCAGCAGTAAACTCTCCGTCTCTCCCTAAACATGGGAAGCATGTAAAATCCACACAGATTCACTTTAATGAGACGATTTTCATCTTTTGTGGTGCATGTATTATCTATTCATAATTTATTTTTTTTATTCAACTTCGCCTCAATGGCAGGGAGTCCACAACAGCGTCAGCCAATTACTGTTGCCCCATTGTTAGTTCCTGAGGGTTAGTATTAGAGGGAGGAAACCGGAGTACCCGGGGAAAACCCTCGAAACACAGTAGAGAATCTCAACTTACATGAGTTATTTGAGCACACTGCCGATCTCATGAGAGTACCAACAGTGACCTCGACCTGTTGTGAAACAGGCTCAACTCAATATGAATTGTTGTACTTACGTCAGCCATTTTCAAACTAACAAATACAAAACAAAAACAAATATTTTGGCGAAAATAACACTAACACAAACTTCATGAAAGGCATTAGTGATCTATTTATCACTTTACTCTATTCATGCAAAAAATTTGAGGAGAAAAAAGAAAATATATAATCACGTTTTCCAACAACGCCAAAACAAGCAATTTCACGTTGGCGCGTGAAAGGCGACGGCAGACTCTAAATTCTACGCATGCGTACGTCGTTACCCGAAGCTTGAGCTTCACATTGCTTCACTTCCGGGTCGCGTTGCCGTTGTCTTTTACCGCCATGCTAAAGGTCCCTATTTACGTCGTAAGGAGAAAAGCGGATGGATCACAATATATGCAAAATTCGTTGAACACCACAACATAAGGCTTAAACTGATATTTCAAGGTCCTTCTTAACATTGATACCATCTAGCAGAAAGAACAGAGTAAACGATGCTCAAGCAGAGAAAGGGTAAATGAATCTAACAAGAAAAACCTGACTGACAGTATCCTTAGTACTGTCAATTCTGACCGCTCCAAGAATATTGTGGAACCTTTGATAACAAACCTGTTCAGTTTGGAACCTTTGATCTCAATTTCTGAAGCACGAAACTTCAAAAGTATTCAAAGTTTACAACTGAAAATTTGACATTCAAACTAGACCTCTTAATAAAGTTATACTCCTTCTTTGATGAAGTACATTATTTTTATTGGTTGAAACATACCGATCCCAGATAAATACGGTATTTTGTTTTTTGACTTGGCACTCCATTCAAAATGATTTAACCACAACTTTTTCTTAGTTGCTTTGGCTCCTCAGAAAATTTTAAGGCAAATTTTTCGTCATTTGCCAGCATGCTGTCCATCCTCATTTCAAATTGTTGATCGTTGTACGCTGAAGAGCTCAATCCTCATGGCAATCGAAAGATTCTACAAAAATCCCGCAAAATTTCGGAATCCCAAATTTAGATTCCACTCTTTAAACGAAAAAGCACTGTCCTTCACACAGTACAACAGTAAAGCACCAAAAAAGCCACGAAACAGTGCAAAACCAACTTCAATGATTGTTTTCTCTCTTAGTGTTTTGTTTTTCATGTTATTTTAGCACCTGCGGCTAGTCCTGACTTCTTGTCTGTGCGTATCCATTGATAATAGGACAACTATTGTTATCATTCGTTTCAACTTCACTTTGCTTAGGCAGATACCTACATACAATCAAACCTACTATCATCATCAACACCAACACCACTGCTAACATCGTCATTATCACCACCATTATATCACCACAATCATGAGCATAATTATTATCACAAACAACACTTTCCAGACTCTGGTATCAACCTAATTAACATGATCAATATATTATTATTAATTATAATTATAATTATAATGTAACTTTTAGATTATTACCTTTACGCTGAAGCAGGTTTTATCGCTAACCCCAACGACAAAGCTATCCTGACCAGTAAGAAATTTCTTCCCTCTCAATGTCGCTGTATTTCTTGGAACTATCACATGTTTGGACGCACAATGGGAAAACTTAGTGTGTATATCAAGGACAATGTAGGAGCGAAAAGGATGCTTTGGAGCATAAAAGGAGACCAGGGAAACAGATGGATATCAGCTCATGCTACAATATCTTACATTTCCAATACAAGCTACCAGGTTAGTATTACTTAAAAAGATATGTTAATGCAATTACGTATAGGATTTCAGGTATTTGGAATCTTAAATTTGGTTTGATTGCATTAATTAAGCTCAATAAGGGTAGATAAGCAAGCATGAAATGGATTCTGTAAACTTGGTACGAGAATTCAATTACAGTATATGTGAATAGATTAGAAAATTTTCAGGTATGGACCATTCTAACTTTATCTACAGTAGTGTTACTGATGGAGGAAACAAGAGTCGTAGGAGAGAATCTGTGGTATGTATTACAGTCAGATGAAAGCACTCCTGCCACATGCCACTGAGGAAAAGGATTACGTAGATAGCAGCATATCAGAGAAATCAAGCCTCAGTCGCCGACGTGAAACACATATGCAGTACCCATTGCCTCACAACAGCAAACATCGCGACTTTCGTCTGCATATTTACTGTCTTTTGGTGTTTAGATTGAATTTGAAGCTATACGTGGTCCATCTAATTTTTCTGCTATTGCATTGGATGACATATTCTTTTATGAATTCCCTTGTGGTAAGACCATTAAACTTGTATTACGTCATACATTAATTAAGCTCTATGTGGTTTATCGCCCTCCTATGGTGCATGATAAAATTAAAACTAAATTTAAGCTCAAATTTATATACTCGACCTATCTGATCTGAAGTACACTACATGCAGGTCTTGTATGTATGGTTCAGTCTATATTAGTATAAACATACTAGTAGGCCATTACAAATCCAGCTTTCTGATTGGCTACCCTACTATAGAAGGCACCAGGCGTTAGCCTGCTACAGTAGTAGCGAAGAGCGAGAGAAAAACTTGTCAATCAGTTGCTTTTTTAAGAAAAAACTTTATTAAACGTCGTCTTTTTATTCTGGAATAAAACTAACAAACAATCTTCGGTGGAAACTTCTTGCAAAAAAGGAAAAATTTTGACGTTTTACAGTTTTGAACATGAAATTGACTGGCGATTTTATGAAAATAGACAATTTAATTTATATTTCTTATTTCGAGCAAAATCATTGAAAACACAATCGTTTTTGTAGTTATTTAACTGTATTTTCTTGGCTTTTAAAGCATTTTATTGATATAAGAATGTTTTCATCCATTAAGCTATCAAATTTCAAGGGTTTTTTTCCCGTTTTAATTATATCTTTTATGTGCTTCGAGATTTCCCGCCTTATTGTTTACAGTTTAGAAACCACTAACGTTTCGGTCTTATTAAGCCCTTTTAATATTCTTCCTTTTTATTAGGCAAAAATGACTTGAAAATTCGTTCGAATTAATGATTGCTATAGAGTCTGATTTTTTAAATATTTAAACTCACAAAGTCGTATGTTTTTAATAAATTTTCTCTCGGGCGTTCGCCGTTTTGTAAACAAGAAGCAACCGCGAAAGTCGAAGGAAGCTATGGGGTGCCATTTCCGCCAAAATTATATAAATACGAATTATGTAGGTATTGTTTGCATTTATTCAGTAATCGCTCGATCATTAGCCAGATTTTATCAGATTATTCAGCTCGAATCATAAAATTATTCAGATATTTTTAGATTATTCAGTTGTACTTATCCAGCTATTCTATTATTATTCAGCACATATGTTTCATTATCCACCTATTTTTTTGTATTATTCAGCATTATTTACATTAGCCAGTCATTCTAGTATTATTCAGCACTTAATTTTTATATTATTCAGCATTATTTACATTAGGCAGCCATTCGATTATTATTCAGCACATATGTTTTCATTATCCACCTATTTTTTTGTATTATTCAGCATTATGTGCATTAGCCAGCCATTCTATTATTATTCGAATCAGCACTTAATTTTCATTATCCAGTTCTTATTTTGAATTATTCAGCATTATTTACATTAGCCAGCCGTTCTATTATTATTCAGCACGTACGTTTTCATCATCCAGCTAATTTTCTATTATTTTTCGATTTTTTTCTATTATTCAACCAAATTCATCATAGGCCAGCTTGTTAATATTTCTCTTATTTCCCTGGTGACCACTGACAAATTGTGCGTACTCTTTTCAATAAGCCCCCGGGGGCTTTCAGGTGCCTTTGAAAGAGGGGGGTGGTTATTGGACAGGGAGGGTTATTTGAGCGGACGGCTTATTTATTTTCCATAAAATGATATTAAAATTTTGTTGAAGCACAATACAAAGTGCAAAGAAAACCAAAAAATGTTATCAAAACATTTGTGTTTGTTTGGGGGGGCGGTAGGTCGCTTATTAGAGGGCGGATTATTAGAGAGGGGGATTATGGAGAGGGAGACTTCATAAATTTCTTCATCTAGAAAGGGGGATCACTAGAAGTGTATTTATACATATATTATTCAGTGCAATCATATATAAAGGAAATTTAAAAGAAACTAAAAGGAATGTTTGGAGTCTGATGATGGAAGCACTGTTGGTTGTCGTTTTGTTCTTTCACTTTCAGTTCTTTTTATAATACGACTTTGCACTGCCACATGTCGTTGCAAAATGGGAAAGCCAACGGATTTCGCTGAAGCAGCGCGTTTGTTGTCCCAAACGGCAACCAGTTTAATCAACTCTGGCCTAACGTTGACAAGCGCGACACCGAGAGCAACGCCGGCAGCCGAGCCGACAACTGCAGAAACACCACGAGAAGCACAATCAGAACAAGACCCTAGTAGTCCAATGCGAGCACGAGATTAATTTCGGCGCTTGTTTGCCTCGCATTCCCAGCCGCCATCGACGTCTTGTTCTGGGTCATCGACTTCAACAGTTCAACTGAACGCCGGTCAACCTCAAGCGCTCAATTTGCCGGGCGTCTACCGCACAGCATGACGTTCCAAGTAATGACGAAAAGCAACAATTACTTGTTGCTGGACTTGTGAAAAAAAGTAGCTCTCCCTGAAGAAAACGATGTGATGGTTAGCTTGAAAGAGACATTTCCGAAATTGAAGGTTAGTGGGGGGTTCGAATTCATGCATGCAAAGCCAGTTCCACGCTAACTGAACGTCATTCGCGAAGGGCAGAATGGTTACACGGTTGAGTTCTTTACCGACTTGCAGGACAAGGGCGTGTATATGTTCGTCCAATTCAATGCTTTTTGGACTTAAATGTGGAGGCAACGAAAGATCGTCATGGTTCAATTGTGGAAGAAATTTGCAATCACTGGTTCAATATATTTCCAATGAACCAACTCAGAGAGCATATATGTGTGTGCCCGGGAAAAAGAGAACAGCCAAAAGAGGTTACTGCAGATATTAAAGCAAGGTACAAACTTAGCTTGCATGTATTTAATGTAAATCTACCTCATGGTCATAAACGGTTGACTAAGAATAAACCAGAGTATGCATTAATAACCATTTATGCCTCCCCCCCCCCCCTCTCCTGGTAGGGTAAGTCAAAGCTTTTGGGGAAGAAAGAGCCCTAAAACAAATTTTTGTTGAATAATTATAACTGTACTAAGTGTACAATACTCTTCTTAGGAATGCTAATAGGAAATCTTCCCTTGGGAGAGGGTAAAGAAACATTAGCATGGTTTTATACCATGGGGGAGGTGGTAGAAGCAAACTTTTTCCAAGGTTGGCCACTTGAAATATATACAGTACAGCATTGTGCCCTTATGTGCTGTACATACGTCTTAATTATTCCCAGAGACGTAGCGGGCAGGGGGTGTGGGGGGTGTAGCACCTCCCCCCAACCGTAAAAGGTAGGAAATGAATCAGGTAAAATTCGAGGTAAAATGTTGACATTTTCAGGAATAATTTGGATGATAAAGTCATTATGGTTTGCAAAGTGATAACTAATATTGAATGTTAAATTACTTGAAAGAACCTGATCTCTTTACAAACCTCCACATAACTAAAATTTTGTGCAAAATATTGTGTCAATTTGGACGCAATTCGTTTGCAAAATTGCTTCAGAAAACGCCAGAAATGCAGTGAAAATGTATGATAATATTCTTGGGAATACCCCTCTATCTTTTAAACAACTCAGTATTACAAAGTTAATCAGTCAGAAAAAGGTCTATCATAATCATAATCATTATACTTCAGGTAAATTTAAACATTGAAGTTCAATTTTCAGGTAAAATTATTTGACACCCCCCCCCCCCCATTCCAAATGCTTTGCTACGTCCCTGATTATTCCCTGCACCATCTAACACCAAATTATTTTACTTGTCAAAGGAAGTATTAACAATAAAACTAGGCAGATGATTTAATACTAAATAATTTAATAAATTATTTTGGCAGAATTCAGTATCTTTCTCTTCCTCCATTGCACTGCTAGATTACACATTATATTTCCCACTATAGTGCAGCAACTCAGAGTTATACTTGGAAGCAAGTCTGAGCATTAAATGGACAGATTAAAACAATAATGAAGGGAACATTGTGTGATAGGTATTTTCCATTAGTGGCTGTCAAGTCCGTTCTGCTCGTGTCCTAGACCTGCATGTGCATGGTTTGTTTACATATATTGTCATTTTGTTTTAAACATATTGAAATAATCTGAAATCTGCACAAACACCTACTTTATTACTATTTAACAATTAGTAATAGCTTTATTAAAAGGAAATGATGTATATTTTAGGCAAGTACATGTTAAACTTTATGTTTCGCATATTTAATTTAATAAAAACAAGAATACGTCTTGAAATATTAGGCTAAAGTCAAGCATTTGGTCTTTGCTCTCAAAGCATAATGTAATTTACTTCGCTCAACCTCTGACATTTCTCAAAATGTAGACACGAGGTGCGTTTTGGGGCTATATTTTCTCTTCAGCAGTTCAATTTTACCTTTCGTGATGTACTCTGGGTGCGTAATGAGCTAATTGTGGGCCCACAGATCGGAATTTAAAATTGAACTATCCATTGTTTAGCACAAAATATGTAAACAAAACACGTGCGTGAGCAGAACGGACATGACGGCCACTTTAACAAGATATAAGTATAGATCACCGGTGCAGATAATTTTGTTACAGCCTAGTAACACATAAATGTGTGGTGCTGGTGTAGGTAGTGTCTATACGAAATGCTGTGGGTCTTTTGTATCAATCTACCTGAAAAATACAATAAGAACTTCAACGTTTCCAACGAAAGGCCTTCATCTGGAAGTTAGTATGAAGTTAGTACGAAGGGCCTTCGCTCGAAACGTCGTAGTTATTATTGTACTTTTCAGGTAGATTGATCCCAAAGACCCACAGCATTTCTAATAACATCTACCCCTTGGCCTAATAAGGAGATCTCGAAATATCGAGATTTCTCAGGATAATGAAGCCAGCACATCACAATCACTATTTGATGCAGACTCATTGTATGCTTCTTGGTTGTTTGAAGAACTCAACCCATGTGTCATAGTGTCAAGCAGTGAATCAGAACGTGAAGAAGCAAAGGACAATTTAGACACAAAATGAAGCAAAATTGCTGATCTTTCTGAAATACTAGGGAAGTTAGCTAGTTGCATTAAGGTAGAAAAGATATCTAAATTTACCATTAGTCGTAATAATGTGTGGGAAGGTGCACTGAGTGGTCTTTCAAGGAAATCTTTTTCTCCTGAAAATAAGTTTCTGTAAAGTTTTGTGACGATCTTGGAACTGCTGAAGGGGGTTTTACTATTGTGTTGGATTCTATTATGAATTCGCAAATGTTTTGTGACTCCATGACTCCTGATGCGCAATGCATCTTGTCAGACCAATGATTATTATTTCTTTGCTGGTGAAGTTATGGTCATGTCTCTTGTTCATGATGGCCCAGGGTTTAGATGTTTGGCGCCAATTGTCTATAATTCCTAATATATGGCGCCCGCTCTATCTCTGTTGACACAAACGATGTGTATGATTTCGAATTAAAAACGTCACTGGTTAGAATGACGAATTGTAAGTCTGTTGATGAAGCAAGAAGTCTGGTAAGTGATCATGCTATTGAGAATATCCTTGATCTTGCTGGTACATTACAGCCAGTAAATTCGTTAGATGATGTGAGCAAGATTTCTCACAACACTGCACATTGGTATCTGTTGGGTAGAGCAAACTGTTCTTTGTAGCGTCTTATGGAAGGTTTATCTGTGTTGGGTGTACTTCAATCGATTACAGAAAACCCTGATGCTTTCCGGTCAGTCTTTTTGCTTCTCTCCTCAAACAATGAATTGTGATTCATTTCCTCGCTCTTTATAATCATTCGCAGTGATAGGGGGTCTAATAGGTATGAGAAGGAGTCTTCAGTTCTTTCATTATACTGGAACAATTATCTTCAAGATATTGAAGATAGAGAAATTGTTGATGGTGAAAGTGTTGATTGTGGAAGTGTTTTTAATTTCAATGATATCCTTTTCTTCTCATCTGGGTGTAAAGAACTTCAACCTCTGGGTTTAAGTCTAAGTATATATTTCCTGCGTACAGCGGGAAAAGATGGATCTATGTCGAAATTCCAAAAATCCAAAAAATACTTGCGCTTGTACTTTATTATTACCAACTATCCACACTGAGTTCAAACAATTAAAGAAGATTTAATCACAGCATTTTTAAATGCAAAAGGTTATGGCGAGCCTTAAAAGGACAAAATGAAAACTTACAAAACATTGTCATTGACATATTATATCTAATGCGTTGCGTAATTTTGATAAGTTGTGTTAAATTTGTTTGTGTCACATTAGTGTCAGAGTTCTCATTAGAAAGCGGTGAAGTTCGCCGTCTACTTTTCTTTGTATAAGAAAAAACTAACGCCTGTATTCTGAAAGCTCAATCACACTCACACTCAAAGAGTGAAGGTTCAATCTGAGCTTCCCTTGAGTGTCAGTGCTGTTTTTGAAAAGCTGGAGGGTTAGTGCCGTACCTTACTATGTGAGTACTCACCCTCCAGCTATTCAAAAACAGCATTGACACTCAAGGGAAGCTTAGATTAAACCTCCACTCTTTGAGTGTGAGTGAGAGTGAGCTTTTAGAATACATTCACACAAATGAATATTAATCAGATTCGCGTTGATAAATTTCGACTTTCCTGATAATTAAGAGTGAAACGGTTTCATCATTTTAATCTATTTCATTTTAATTAATTGCTCATGTCTGGTTGCAAAAAACAGTAAGATGAATATGTTTTAATAATGCTATAATCATGGCATTTCAGGGATTCTAGGTTATCTATTTCAGCTGCTACTTTATATTCTACTGAGAACCCTGGAAGCGTTCGTGATTGCAATAAACAACAACTACAGACTTTTAATTTAGACTCTTTAATTTTGTATTTGCTTCCTAAAAATATTTTAATCTAAACTCAGATCTCCTATGAACGAGTATTTAATATTAAGGTGTGTTGGTAACTGGCAAGTAAGTGATAACATCCTGAGCGCAGAGTTCCAGTGTCGTCACCGTTTAACCATATGCAAGCAAATGGTTGAGAAATGCAATTACCAAGTACCTAAAAATTATTGACAAAATAGCGTCTGAAGCAAAGACCCTTCGTTTTCAAATGAAGATGCTTCACTCAAAGCCTTAATGCGCGTGCATAACAAATTGAACTAGAAATTCTTATAATTACGCCATTCAAACTCAAATATTGACTTACTGTAAGATATATCAAATAAAGAGTATATAGGCAGGGGCGCACATTAGGTGGGGGTGGGGTTGTGAACACCCCCCCCCATCATTTGTGAATTTTTCAAAAAAGTCGGTCCCAAATTGTAAAATTACACTACTTAATTCGGTCCGAGTTGGTCCGAAACATCCTGTCTAAAAAACATACGTTTTTTAAACGATACAAAACCCAGAGATACATTTTCCTCTTAAAGCAATATACTCAAATGTAACACGACATAGCTATACACGACTGCACCAAACGTACCTCTTTTGCTCTGCCGCATTGTGCGTTCTATTTCAACATCAGTATTCTCAAGTAAAAATCAACTCTGTTGTTAAAATGAAGTTTCTAATTGGGTCTTTATGATGTTGAAGGTTGCGTTTTGGGGGTAATTTCCATTTAAATAACTGCGTTTCAATTTAAATAACTGCATTTATAGAAAATTGCGGCAAAATATTTGAATTCGAAACTATAGTGTTTAAAATCTTATATATTATATTAATGAAAGGGCCTATAACGAAAGATATCGAGAAGACTCTGAAAATGCCATTTCCGACGATCTACAGAGACTCAGGTTTTTCAAAATTTTGGCCACCTACGTTTTACAATCCTTCTGCACCCTTGCCACTATACATATTTTTACTTTAACTCGTAATACATGTTTTGATGTGGTCAAACAAATATAAAAAATCGGTCCCTAAACAATGTACACCCCTCCTAAACGTTTATGGAATGTGCGTCCTTGTATATAGGATTTAACATGTTTACTTGGTATAGATGCTGAATAATCCAGTCGTCTACATAGTCTACATAGTATCGCTCAACGAAATCATTGCTGTGATCATTGTTTGTTTCAGTCAACCTTTCATTTAGTTCGTCTCTAATCGTCTCAGTAACAGGGAACATATCTGGCACCCCAACTGTACTGGCTAGTACAACTGTAGAGTTATTTCATTCTCAGCAGGTACTGGACCAGTCCAGCCAATACTATAAAAGTCCTAGTTGGTGTCTTCTGGTTGAGGAACCGGAATATGATTGAAACGCATACCTCTGATCCAAAGCTGCAAAACAGAGGTCAATTTCATCGTCAGGATCAAGAATTCCATGGTCTTCCATTGAATGGAAAAGAATACAAAAGGACTTTAATACACCTTGATACACATCCCGCCACAAGCGTTCGATTATTTGATTGTGAACATTTCTTCCAATTATTGCTGATCCTCGTCCTGGTCCACGCTCTGGATGGTTAAGCATAAATCGGACAACATCCACATTTTCCACACCTTTATCACATCTTGTACGCGACGGAAGGCCCCAATCATGAATAGCCTGTCTAAATAGGTTGAGAACAGTGACTGCTTTGTTGTTGCTGCTGCATTACAAAAATACAGTTATACGGACATATCCATCAACGCACCCATGCACTACAAAGCGCCAACGAATTAGCTTGTGATTTCCGTCTAAATGCCACAGGACAAGAGGACGGGTGATATTATATACCCTACGATGGACTGTCCGACATCGTCTGGAAAGTATCCCCAAGGCATCCACACGAGTAAGTGACTCCCTAACGCGGTTTCTTTGAACATGTATATTCATTGCCCGCAGATACCCAACGAGAAGCTTTAATTGAACCACAACCAGGTGAGGTTCTATTGACATCTTTGACAGCATTGTCTAACTGTTAATCAGTTATTTCAGTAAATCTACTCATTTCTGTCAGGTTATATGCACTCATACGTCGTTCCAGAGTTCGTTTCGATACGTTTAGTATTTCGCTCATTTCTCTACCTGTAAAGTTGCAATCCATTAGGTATTCAATCTGCTCTTTTGGAATATAAAACGAAGGTCGACATACTGAGCCACCCGTACTCAATATGCGTTAAGTTGTGTCTCTCTGTGTGTTTATGTTCCCAGAAAGCACATCATAAGCCTGTATCAAAGAGTTGAAAACCTGTTCGGAAACCCTTTCAAATGAATCCAACAAAACAACGCATTCCATTAATACACCAACTTGTTCAAGTATGCCCTGTGTGTCTTAAGCGGTCCCTAATAGCCGTTTACTGTGTATCATCTCCCTCAAACTAAAATTTTCAATATCGGCATTTTCAACAAGTGCTACGGCTTGTTGAGAACATTCAATTTGTTTGAGAAATAGATTTCCTTTTGATGTCCAACAAAGTGTCCACTAACACAGTGTCCAAATCTCTTAATAATAATATAATTGACTTTGAATAATAAAAAATACTACACAGTTTACCAATTATTTACGATAAGCAAATAATAACAATTATGACAGCACATATGTGCTGAATAATAATAAAATGGCTGGCTAATGTAAATAATGCTGAATAATTCAAAATAATAGCTGGATAATGAAAATTAAGTGCTGAATAATACTAGAATGGCTGGCTAGTGTACATAATGCTGAATAATACAAGAATTAAGTGCTGAATACTACTAGAATGGATGGCTAATGTAAATAATGTTGAATAATTCATAATAATAGCTCTATAATGAAAATTAAGTGCTGAATAATACTAGAATGACTGGTTTACTGGTGATGTAAATCATGCTGAATAATACAAAAAAATAGGTGGATAATGAAAACATATGTGCTGAACTAGAAATACATGCATGCAGAACCCCCTCGCCCATTAGAACCCAAACAATTATACTCCCAAAAAGTTTTTGTAACATGAAGTACTGAGATGATCACTGTAACCATGGTAACACGCAACCGGCCATATATTTCTTATATTTTTTGTACAAAATGGCAAAATAGTGATAATGTTTGTACTTTTAACTGTAAAATTATCAATTGCCCAACTATTTAAAGTAGCTATGTTATTACGTACTCTTTTAGCTTTGATTTACTCTAAAATTCAATCTTAAACGTCTCACAAAACGTTTCGAAATTGTCATAAAACTTCAACTGTTTTTTGAACAGTATATTTATACTATGAAGTTTTTGAGATTAAATATCTACTAAAACTAATTTTAAAATTAATACTAAAACAATTTTTAAGATTAATCAATGTTATTATTGACCACAGGATGAACTACGCATTTTCAAAACCACAAACTGTAGTGCTTGCCAATTGACGGCAAAACTGCAAAAGCAAGCATGCAAAATAAACACTTGCCCGTTTAAAACGCTTTAAAACTCGAAAATCCTCTTCTTTCTCGGCATTTCGACTGATTTCTATTCCTATTGACTTTAGTAAGTGAAAGTTCTCTAAAAAATCTTCATTTATCTTGTTTTGGAGACATAATATTTGTCTGAATTAATATGTCCCGCCTTGAAAAAGGTTTCCATATCAAATTATCAATGCCAAAAATAAAATGCCAGGATGGCAGTTATTTTTCTGACGTAAACATATAAAACCAAAATCGTTGTCTTAGCCAATCATGATGTTGCTAGTTACCAGTTTTCTCACGGCTTGAACTTGCGCATGCGCATAACTTACACGAAAGTCGAGTCCTGTCCATGACAAAAAAAATGGCGGACGATTTTGCATTCCACAATGTTTTCACATACCCGGGCGTAAATATCCGAGCGGAATTAGTACCCTCGCACGGCGCTTCGCACCGGCTCGGGGATAATAATAGAATAGCTAGTAAATAAATAGATAATAACACATGGGTGCGCGGAACATGATATGAGTGAGTGATTCGAGTGTTGAACATGATATCTCACGAGTGATCGAGCGCAGCGAACGAGTGGGAATCATTTTCAACACGAGAAATAAATCTGGTATTTCCAAGCATCCATGTATTTTTCTGTTTATTATATAAAGGACAGTCTTTTCAAACAAAATAAAATAAAATAAAATATTCAGTTTCATAAACTTCAAAAGCGATAATCATAAATAATCTCACATGTGAGATTATCAGTTTTATCAGTGCTCGAAATCTCTATAAAGCACTATACTTTATATAATAATGCTGAATAATAGAGTAAGCTGCCTAATGGTCTCTCAAGGCTGAATAATATGAAAGTGTCCTAAAGAATGATCTAACTCTGGATAATGGCATTTTGAGCTGAATAATAAGAATTGTGTGTTGAATAATGTGAAAGAAACTGGCTAATGTGACATAAGTACAACTGAATAATCTAAAAATATCTGAATAATTTTACGATTCGAGCTGAATAATCTGATAAAATCTGGCTAATGATCGAGCGATTACTGAATAAATGCAAACACTACCCACATAATTTGTATTTATATCATTTTCGCGGATATGGCACCCCATAGGAAGCCAACTAAATCTTAAATTTCGCTAAAACCTTTCCTATTTTACACCTCCAGCTTGCAATAAACTAGTAGGTTTATACCAATAAATTACACAACTTTTCCTCGATGTGTAATTGTTAATTAGCATAAACCTACTGGTATGCTATTACAAATCCAGCGTTCTGATTGGCTTCTCTACTAGAGGGCCACCAGGCGTTGGTCTACCACCTGCGAAGAGCGAGAAAAAACTTGTGAACAATTGCGCATGCCTTTTTAAGAAAAAAAGTCTTCACAAAATATATTTTTTATTCCGGAATAAAAACTAACAAACAATCTTGGAAATGCTTGCTAAAAAGCGTAAAATTTTGACGTTTTACTCTTTTATTTACAGTTTTGAACTTGAAATTGACCGGTGAATTTACGAACAAGGACGATTTTTGTTTATACTTCAAGCGAAATTATTGAAAACACAATCGGTTGAAGTTGTTTAACTATTATTCTTGCCCGTTAAAGCATTTTCTTGATTTATGAATATTTTCCTGCCGTATTGTTTACACAGATTAATAATATCTAACGTTTTGGTCTTTTTAAGGCTTTTCTTTCTTTTTATTAGCCAAATATGACTTAAGACTTTCCTTGGATATAAGGGATGTTATACTGTCTGATTTTTGTAATATTTAAACAAGTCACATATTTTTAGTGTCTAGTGAATTTTCACTCCGGCGTTCAGCGTTTGAAAAGCAAGAAACCAGCGCGAAAGTCGAAGGAAGCGATCTAAATGCTCATGAATGCTCTTAAATTGAAAACTTTCCTATTTTATTCCTGTAGCTTGAAATATACTAGTAGGTTTATACTAATACAATTAAACAACTCGGCCTCGTTGTCTAATTGTTAAGGTGGCTCCCTACAGTTCTGTAAAACTATGTGTACTTTCCAGTAACTTTCGGTTTGAACCAAATTTATATTAGATACACTTATTACAGTGCAAAATAAACAATTCCACGAATCTAAAGAGGTCTTGGGCTGCCCATTTATGGGCAAACAGGAATAGTGTTTGTGTTGCTATGTAACCCATAGTGTCTTATCTTTTGCGCTTATATTTTTTTCCTTCGGTCAATTTTTATGAAATTTTTTAATTTTGGAAGATTTATGCTCCACAAAGGGATAATATATCAAAATTTGAAGTGTAGTTTACAAATACGTTTTCGAGATATTTTGGAATTTCGATTACAGAGAAACATACTTGTAGAATTTTTTGAAATTTGGATATGTTTTTCTTCTTCCCTTGTTTAACAATTGTGCAAAGTTCTAAAAATTTTCACCGAAGGAAACAAAAGAAAAACAGCTCGAAATCCCAGTTGAAGTTGCTGACGTAAAAAAAATCGACTCGACATAATCGCATTTTGCGCATGCGTCGAATTATAATGCGTGAACAACACGAATTGAAACAAATTCAAACGTGTGTATGGTTCTGTGCTTGGTTCTTTGTTGTGTATTTTTATTCCGATTTCTTGGCTTGTGCCAAATATTCTTTACTTGTTTGAGATGAAAATGCATGATTAATTACCATGGAAATAGAAATACTATTCAACCCAACGTCTCTTCAATTTGTTTTGGTTGTTAAAATCGATATCGGTGTGACAACTTTTCAAAACATTCAAACAACATTTTTTTTCATATTAAGACAACTCGTATTATTAAAATTTATAAAGTCTCCGAAAATAATATGTAGTAGTAGTATAAATAGTATAACTGTAGGGAGCCACCTTAAGTAGCCAAACTCGGCTTCGTTGTCTAATTGTTAATTGGTCCAGTGTTAGTTACTATTGGAAGAAAATTCGGCCGTGTCTGAAATACGAGTGCCTGTGGAGTCATATTCTGATAAAAGCATATTGCAGGAATCAAGCTAAACGAGTCAGTTAAGAGGTTAAATAAAACACGTGCAATAATCAATATTTGCCAACATACGTAGGGAGAATCCCAATAGGTGTTAAGAATTGTCTGACTTTGGTTCACTAATTCATATTGCTATTTATTTGCCTTGTGGCGTGAATCTGTTAGCAGGTGTAGTTTGCCGCGTTCCAACTGTAACTACATAAAAGCTTTCCACAAGCTCAACTTGAAATGCATGAAAGCTATGTTTCGGTGATGAATGTTCATGGAATATTCTTTTATCCAGGTGTAAAAAGTTTGGGATGTTTCAAGGATGGACTTTCCAGTGCCTTACTAGATTTTATTCACAATTTCCGATCCGATATAGACTGGCATGACATGTCGAAAACCGTCAGGAAATGCGCATGTGCAGCTCATGAAACAGGATACAAGGTCATTAAAATATTATGTTACTGCATATATTACAATCCTAGAGGAAACGGAATATTTACCTTACGGTGTAATTTATTTGTCAAGTACTCTTTAAATATACGTAAAGTGTATGATATATATTTTCGTTTCCGAATGCCACCACATCTTCGGATCGTCAGTACGTCAAAATATCACAACGCAATTCAGTTCTTTTCTTTCGCGGTTTACCGACTGATTTGTTTACCTGTAACACCACGTATATTTGCTAATTTCGCAAGGATTTGCAAAGGAATTGCAAGGATTTGCAGCGAAGAGCTGTAAAGGAGGTGTAAATTATGCAAGTCGTCAGGCAAAATAACAGTATAATTAGACAATTTCTTGGATAAGGAAGTTATTTTGAAATGTAATGCGATGTGGTTTATCTAGGGTAATTGAATGGTTTTTGGAGTGCTGAGAATATAATACTTAAATCTAAAATGATGTTATTTCGGTTGCAACTAGCAGATAAATTTTCTGATCATTACATAGACTGGGAATAAAAGCTAGGAATTACATAATTATATAACTGAAAAAACCGTAACGAGCGGCAGATTGCACTTGCCAAGGACGTTCATTCACACTTAACATGAACATGACAATAATTAACTGTTCTTAAACGTTTTAAATTGTTTGATTTATATCCTGCATGATCTTTCTTGTAAATTCTAAGCATTTTCAGCGGCATTCGGCCATAGACTTTGTTGTTTTAACGAACTTCCCGAATATTTTAGTAGACATTTCGTATTTAGAAAGGAAGTAAATTATATTAATAACGGAAGCATATTTTACTTCTGAAATTATACTAAAACAATTATTTTTCTCAGTCTCGGTGATTATCGTTGAATATTCACCTCGACTTCTTCTTGGTGAATGTTCACGAATAATCACCTCGACTTGGGTAAAGAATTGTTAAATAGATGCGTTAAATAGCATTGTTAAATAGGCACCTCGCATTTATAAAATATTGCCATCAATAACCAAGTATTATTTTCCATCTAGTATTTTGCAGTGCAATTTTACGGAGAATGTTTCGCTTCGCGATCTATGGCTGATTACGACAAATATGGTCACTCGGACGACTGCTGGGAAGGTGTTGGAAGGGAAGACACAAATTTTGTGTACAAATTCATATATTAATCCCGCATGCTTTGTAATTTAGATTGTTTTAATCATAGATTAAGGATTATATCTAAGGATTCGGTTGAGTTACACATATGTTTTACTACCTTGTTTGTCATACTCAGTGTTCCAGATTTAATCGCCATGAATTAATCGCTGATAGTAGGTTGTCTTCACGAGCTAAGTTGGCTTTCATATATATTAAATAATTTTGACTCTATAGATACTTATGCATAGTTTATTGATGATGATGATGATGATGATGATGATGATGATGATGATATACTTTATTTAAAAATCACACGCTAGCCTCGTCAACTTTCGCTGATTTCCACGAGGGGCGTGGCCATTACATAAATATATAAATGATAACAGGTTAAAAAAACACACAACAATTTACATATTTACAATAGTCAACCTACTAATATCAAACTTGTGGTTGGAGCTCGACAGCTGGACTCTGTAGCACAGTTGGTTAGAGCGCTGCACCGGAATCGCAGGGCCGCAGACTCTATTCCTGTTGGGGACCCATAGTTGCATTTTTCGCCGCTGTTCCTTGTTAGGTCTAATAAATGTATATAATTTCCACTCGATAAATTCCATCTACAAAAACCCTTCAACCTAATATTATGGCTATAATAATTATAGTTACAGTTTATTATGAGAAATTGTGAGCACCGACTCCGTTTTTAAATATTCGCAATGAATCCGAATTTCAATATTTTTAGTCCTGGGAAAAGGTATTTTCAGAGATGTAAAGGAACCCCTGAGCTCGTAATCTGTGATGTCACTTTTACGCGTAAGAAGATTAATAAGTCCGTTAGGGGGCAATTAAATCATTTAAAACTTTATACATTTGTACTGCTTCTGTCTTGGCTCGTTGAGACTCAAGAGTTTCCCACCCCAAGGCAGTAGTTGCTTCTAATGCAGGGCTACCATATAGAATTTAACAACACTTTATCCTGTAATCAAAATAATATAAGAGAATTTAATAAACTCCTTAGTATCTATGATGTAGACTTATTTAACTTAACTTCGGCCCAATTTAGCGATATAAATCCTGACCAAATTTTTGACAAACAACGAATTCGAACTAGGTATTATTCACCCAATAGTTTTAACCGACTTAAAGTTAAAAATACTTCAAGTATGTATTCTAGCTTTTCATTGTTTCACAATAATATCAGAAGCTTGAAACGCAATTTAGAAAATCTACAAGTTCAACTATTAAATGAACTCGATCATCATTTTAATATTATTGGCGTTACTGAGACGAAAATAACTAACTCGACTGATCTTAACTTTAATGTTGAAATATCTGGTAATAAATTTGAATATGTTCCAACACCATTAGCTTCTGGAGGTGTTGGTATGTATTTTGACAATACCCTATGGTATGTAATAATAGAAAAACACTCTAACGAAGCGTTTCAGGCTTTAGGGATTGAAATAATTAATTCTAATAAGAAGAATATAATTTGTGGAATTATTTATCGACAACACAACAATCCCGATCGCTCTCTTACTTATTTTAATGAGAAGGTTGAACAGTTTAGCGCTACAGGAAAAATGCTTTGTGTCATGGGTGACTTCAATGTGGACCTTCTCAAATCAGGACCTTCTCAAATTATGCCCAGGATTTCTTAATTTCATGTCAAAGTTTTTCTTTGTTACCAACTATTTACAAGCCAACCAGAATAAACAATAATTCAGCTACATTGATTCATAATGTACTTGTCAATACGTTTGATCAACAAATTACTAGTGGAAATATAGTATCAGACATAGGTGATCATCATTCACAATTCTGTATTATGGAATCAACTAGATACCGAATAAAATGTCCAAGGAATCAAAAAGTACGAGATTTCTCGCAATTTTCTGAAAATAAATATTTAAATGAGTTATTAGAAATTAACTGGAATGATATTATTCAAAAAATCAACATGATGTTAATAAACTCTTTTCAACATTTTACAATAAATTAATAAATTAGTTAACAAACATGTACCCTATGAAAGAGTGACCCATCGTGATATGAAGAAATTTTCGAAACCATGGATTACTAATGGCATAAAAAATCAACAGAGATCCGTCGTCGAAACCCAATATCTTAAACAACCATTTCGCATCAATTGGAAAAAGGTTAGAGGTATAATCCAAGATTGGTTTTCCTCATATTTAAATAATCGTGTCCAAACTACAGAAGTTGGTACAAATATTTCAAATAAGGAGATAAATTTAAGTGGGGTACCACAAGGATCAGTAATTGGACCTTTACTTTTTCTAATCTATATCAATGATATTTATCATTCCTCTAATAAATTTAGTTTCCATTTGTTTGCTGAAGAAACTACCTTACTTTATTCTGATAAAAACTTAAAAACACTTGAAAGTGTAGTAAATGAAGAGTTACTTAAAATGTATGACTGGCTAGATGCAAACAGGTTAACTTTGAATATAAAAAAAATCAAACTTTGTTATTTTTCACCCACCTCATTTCATACCCATTACTATTCCCGCCGCTCTATTCTGAAGGTTTTTAAGTCGAGTTGAAAGGCCAATTCCCAAGGTATCCCATACCTCACTGCAATAATAAAAATGAGGCCGAACTAAAGCTAGAGATCAAGGATTCCCTATCGACAAAGTCACGGATTCTTCTTACAGCTCCTACACCGGAAGTAGCCTTTTTAGCTACGTTTTCAACATGCTTGTTCCAAGACACTTTTTCATCAATTTGAACCCCAAGTAATCTACTGTTGTGAACTTGCTTAATTTTGTCTTGATCTATTTTTATATTCGGTTGATTAGTAAGGTTCTTTAATCTATGATTTAACATTCGGTTTTTGAAGAATTGAGACCCAATTTATTGGCCAAAAGCCATGTATGTACACAAAGAAGATCGTTATTCATGGCCAACTCAACTTCCTCTATAGACTCACCAGCTACTGTAATATTGGTGTCATCGGCAAATAACCGAGGGGTAGGTTCATGAAGACATTCCGGAAGATCATTTATATATAAGAGGAAGAGAAGTGGACCAAGAATGGATCCCCGAGGAATGGCGCATATCACACGCCGCTCAGATGACATTACATCTCCCAGTTGGCATTTCTGTTTGCGATCATGCAGACAAGTATGATTGTATCATGGTTGCTACCAGTGATATCGTAAATTTCAATTTTCCGCACCAGAATATCATGGTTAACGGTATCATAAATCCAATAACACAACCAAATTAAACATTTCACGGTCCATATATTATGTTACCAACTATTCGTGCAATCGAAAAGAGGAGAAACAGTTGAATGAGATTTTACGAAAACCAAACTGGTGTTCAGAAAGTATCGTGTTATCGATACTTTGTTTCCATAACTTTACTTATTGCAGGTAAGATTGAAATTGGCCTATAATTTTCAGGGAGATCTCGTGGACCCTTTTTATGAAGTGGTAGAAGTCCAGGAGCTTTCCATTCATATGGAAAACAGCTTGTTATGATAGCATGATTAAAGATATGAGTGGGTGATAAGGCAATAGTAGGAGCTGCAGTTTTTAAAATCTTTCCGGATATTTTATCGAGACCAGTACGTTGCTTTCGAATTAGACAACCCATTAAATTAAGAAGTTTAATTACTTTACTTTAATTAAGTGAAACTAACTTTAAGCGTGTCATTTTTTATGTAGCTGGTTTGACGAAGCGATCAAACGTAATGTCAGATCAGTATCATCAATAGAACTAGCTAAGTTATGGTCAATGTCGGCAAATATGTGTTAAAAGCATTGGTAATTCCTTCAGCTTTGGCAATTTTGCATCAATAAACTTTAATTCATTTACAACGGTGTTACTTGGAGAACGACCGAGTAAATCAGTATCTCATTTCAGAACAATTTGCTCCCACGGCTTGGCAAGAAGTTCTCTCTAAAAGAGTTTTAATCAAACCTTTTCATGTTTCTAACATAAGCATTCCTGGTCATATTGCCCGTAGATACAATGGGATTTATTTTTGTTATACCATATATTAAGCTATGATCACTAATTCCCGTCTGAATTACGCCAGTCGAATTAAGTTTCTCTGGAATAGATGTTATGTATTGATCTATAAGAGTACAAGAAATATTTGTTATTCGTGTCGCCTCAGTAATAAGTTGAGATAACTGGTATGTTTCTAATCATCTGTGTATGATAACTGGTATGATCAGAATCATTATTAAGCATATTACAATTTAATACTCCTAAGATATGCAGTTTTCTGTTTTCGTCATTATTCAATTTGATCATCTTTTCAAATTCAGCAAAGAACTCAACAGTGCAATTTGGTGGGCGATAAACAGATACAACAATAAAACCTTTGCTATTTGGTTTGCAAATCTCCAAATAGACCGCTTCGATACCCTCAGGAACTAAATTTTCTCGAATTTTATAGTTAATAGAGGGTCGGAGATATATACATACACCACCCCGTCGGCGAGATCGATCTTTCCTGACTACATTGTAGCCACCTTTAGATTAATAGAACAATGGATTACGGATTACGTTCATGGACTAAGTCAAATTTCAGAATAATTTTACTGTGTATATATAGTTTGTTAGATTAGCCTGAATTTGTTGAAGAATCAACTTAAGGTGGCTCGATACAGTTTTGTATTATTTCGTATAAAATGAAAAATTAAGGATATAGAAAATAAATTTTGGGCAATTATTAACTGTAGGAGGAAAAATGTATCTGAAATACATAAAACCATACTTGAAGGGTTCTAAAATTTTTTAAAAAGTATCATAACTACCGTTGCAAAGGCAACCATGACTTTTCAAAATGGCCGATATTATGACTTTGATATATACTTATTCTTACCTATCAAACAGAAAGCAATATTGCCAGGAAAATTACCACTTTCCCATCCACTGGAAATGGTCAGCGGTATTCCTCAATGATCCATACTTGGACCACTACTGTTTCTAATATACGTTAATGACCTTCCCAATTACTTAAAATTGGCGCTAATAAATATATTTCCAGTCTTCATTCCGTCCTGACCGTGTAGCTCAGTGGGTAGAGCGTCGATCTAGTAATTCGAAGGTCACGGGTTCGAAACCCAGCCGCGGCGGACAGAATGTTCTGCTTACTGCGGTCTGGAAATTATGAAATACATCACTCGAGAACATTCTCCCCTTACCTTATATATATATATATATATATATAGTTTTTCGCTTACCTCAAAACTTGTCTGCAACAGGCTGTTTCATCTGTAAAAGAAAATATATATATAGTCAAATCTGCAGACATTTCGCCGTTCAACGGCTCGTCAGTGCAGCTTGTAACGCAGTCTAGATGCGAGTGACTTCATATTTATACACCATACTCTTGCCCTCACCAAGTGCATGTGGTACAATACTCAGACACATGCGCATCCAGACATGCGTGAAGTGTCTTGGGGCCAGAGTGCTCAAACGACCACAAGGGAAGTGAGCTTTTGCATTATAGCTTATAGCCACCAATTAACCTCACAGAGTGCTCAACAACACAAAGTGAAGGAGCATATATATATATATATAGATGAATGTGCTTGTGGAAACATGTCTGGTATATTATGAACTTGTTGTATTGATTTCTTCAGACATAAAATTAACTATTTATTTGTTAATATCCAAACGTTTCGCCGGTCAAGGCTTGTTCAGTGGAATGGTTAGTAGCAATATTAAGATCCTAGTGTATATACAGGCGTGTCTAATCATGCATTAGTAATAAGTTTTTTTAGGATATAATTCTACTTTAGGGAACATTATAAATTCTATAGGTTAAACACAGTTTCTATATAAAATACTAGGTTAAAATCTTTCTATATATACAAATTGTTCTCCCAACACAACCGTTCATAATGTCTTCAGGCTGGTTCTGTATTTCAAAACCCTCTATATATCTTCGTTCCTCGTCATTTCGGATATTTGAATGCAAAATCCTCCAAGTGATCTTATTTCCTTTACGATTATTATGTGATGATAAATGTTTAAACACAGTTTGCTTCTCCATTGTTAAATGTTCTTTAATTCGTGTTCCTATTGTTCTGCTAGTCTCTCCTATGTAGATGGTTCCACATGTTACACACTTAATTTCGTAAATGACATTCTTCTTCAAGCAGCGATTCGGTTTGGTGGCTAATTTACATGTTTCGCAGTTACGTGGGCAGTTTTATTTATTCTTCGGCGGGCCAAACATTTTTGATAATGATCTGCCATTTACAAAGTGTATTTTAACATTCTTTATACGCGATCGGTTTAACACTCCTAAGGCCCGTCGTTTATATTCTTCATTGATAAATGGGAGTTTGAGGTAAATAATATCTTGTTGATCGTCGCTCTGGTGTCTGTCGAAAAGGGTGCTTCTTATAACTCCTTTGACGAATTTGGCAGGGTAACCATTGTGCACAAACAATCAAATTCTGGCAAAATCTAATGGATGTGCAACCATTAAACGCTACATGGACGATTATTTTGCTTTCCTGATATCCAAAGGATTCACGGCCGATCGACTTCTTGAAATAGCTAATAGCTTAAACGACGTCATCAAATTTACGCTTGAGTTACCCAGAGACAATCAATTACCCTTTTTGGATACCTTAGTTACGTTTAATCCCCAGGATATAACTTTCTCTACAGCACTCTATATAAAACCTATCCATAGCCGATGTATCACACCCTGGGATAGTCATGGTTCGGTGGCGTCCAAACGAGCAGTCCTTATAGACGAAATAAAGAGAGCTGTGAGATGTTCTACCGATTATGCTACCCAAAAACAATCATTGAAGCAAATAAAACAATTGTTTGTGCACAATGGTTACCCTGCCAAATTCGTCAAAGGAGTTATAAGAAGCACCCTTTCCGACAGACACCAGAGCGACGATCAACAAGATATTATTTACCTCAAACTCCCATTTATCAATGAAGAATATAAACGACGGGCCTTAGGAGTGTTAAACCGATCGCGTATAAAGAATGTTAAAATACACTTTGTAAATGGCAGATCATTATCAAAAGTGTTTGGCCCGCCGAAGAATAAACAAAACTGCCCACGTAACTGCGAAACATATAGAAACTGTGTTTAACCTATAGAATTTATAATGTTCCCTAAAGTAGAATTATATCCTAAAAAAACTTATTACTAATGCATGATTAGTATTTTATTACTTCCGTTTACAATAGAACTAAGCAAGAATTTGTAATTAGACACGCCTGTATATACACTAGGATCTTAATATTGCTACTAACCATTCCACTGAAGAAGCCTTGACCGGCGAAACGTTTGGATATTAACAAATAAATAGTTAATTTTATGTCTGAAAAAATCAATACAACAAGTTCATATATATAGATATAGAAGTACTTCGATAATTTCTATCAGACAGTGCTCAATACTATTGTAGAGCGGTCATATTAATAAGGTTCGGAGTCTTTAAATTCTTGGTTGATTCATTTATTACTCATTGGAGTAATAAATGAATCAACCAAGAATTTAAAGACTCCGAACCTTATTAATATATATATATATATATATATAGTCAAATCTGCAGACATGCATGTTTCGCCGTTCAACGGCTCGTCAGTGCAGCTTGTAACGCAATCTAGATGCGAGTGACTTCGTATTTATACACCATACGCTTGCTCTCCCAAGCGCATGTGGTACAATACTCAGACACATGCGCATCCAGACATGCGTGAAGCGTATATATATATATATATATATACGTGTAGGTTTAGGTCTACGAAACGGAAAGAGTGCTCGACAACATATAGTTAGAGCAAATTATAGATTTTCGCTTACCTCAAAACTTGTGTCTGCAACAGGCTGTTTCATCTGTAAAAGAATCATCAGGCAGTTTACAAGTATCGAAAGAAATGACCGCTTATATGCTTCCTGCCGGGGCGTGGGGGTTATGTGTGGGAGACAATGTGTGCATGCATGGCTTTGTTTGCGTTGTCTACGCGAAATTTGTTATATACGATGACGACATCGTGAAATTATTTCAGCTCTTTTGTTGAGTAAACAATCCTTGTTTTTTTCTTTCAAAATACAAAATTTTTCTTCTAAACATAAATTGCATCGTTTTGATCCTCCCGTATACGAAATAGAATGTTTTAAAATTTGCCAATTAATACTGAAATCCTTATTGTTTTCTTTCAATGTCCAAATATATTTCGAAAGTTCCGTGTCATTTGCATGCTTTTTATGCTGAAAAGATTTAGTGTGGTTCGCCAATCGCTCTTTGAATGTGGTTGCAGTCATGCCAATGTAATTTTTGATCGTGTTTGTGCTGCTTACTGTGACTGTTGCTTTGTATACTATGTCCCTAGTCATCTGCAATTGGTAGTGTTCCTCTTCTGTGGCTTATTATTTCTAGATATGCGTGCATTGTGTTTATTGTTCATGCAGCTATAGCTTACTTTAACTGTATTTCTGTTAAACATTTTATGTAGCTTGTGGTGCGGTGGAAAATGCTTGTCAATTAGACTAAGGAAATTACGTCCCATGTTTGTGCTAACACTTTTGCTAAATGGTGGGTTGAACCAAATGATGTTGCGTTGCCTATTCCTGCGTTGTTTTTGCGGTGTGTGCTGAGTGTAGCTAAGTTCATGATTAAAGTTGCTATGCCTAAGTGCGTTCTGATATGTGGGTGCAGATTCCTGAAAAGTTTGTTCATCTGATGAAAGAAGTGCGATGCGCTTGTTAATTGATGCAGGTAGTTGCCTTGTGATGCTCGGTGGGTGATTAGAGTGCATATTTATGTATAGTGGATCGTCATTGGGCTTCCTATAGGGCCTATGTTTTCCATTGTTAAGGTCGAAAGTTACATCTAAAAAGTTTACAATGCGTAAATTTGATTCGGCGGTAATTTTTAGGTCAAACTGCTCGAAAATTTTGCGGAGTTCTTTTCTTGTTTTGTCTGCTAAACGTGCTGATTTACTTTTTATAATAGCCAAACCGTCATCTCTATATAGGCCGATGCTTTCTTTGCCAAAATTTCTTACTCAGGTGGTAAGCAAAGTTATTTTGGACAAAATTAATTCCAATTTGAGAGAAAAACTGAATTTAAATCAATGGAGGAATACAAAACAAGTTATTCAGTGGTTTGGCAATATAAAAGATAAGGACAGACACAGTTTTATTTCGTTTGACATTGTCGATTTCTACCCATATATTTCTGAAAAACTATTGGACTAAGCTTTATCTTGGGCTTCAAATTTGGCTACTATACCTGAAAACGATATTTCAATAATAAAACACGCTAGAAAATCTCTCCTTTTCAATACCGGAATTTCATGGATAAAAAAAGATAGCCATAGTTTGTTTGACGTTAGCATGGGCAGTTTCGACGGCGCGGAAATTTGTGAGTTAGTAGGCCTTTTCATTTTAAACCACCTGAGTAAACCACATTTTAAACCACCTCATTTTAAGACATCTGCGCCTTTTTGTGCGGGGAAAGACATCTGCGCCTCTCCCGAATCCCTTCCCTTCAATTGAGCGTAAAGAATGGTTGAAGATCCTAGGAGTCACTCTACAAGATGTACGAAATGCTTAAGAAAGCTGGCGGAAGAATGTATATTATGCGAGTGTGCAAATATTATGGCCTGCCTAGGAAACAATTAGACATGTTGTTCAATAGCTTAATTATGTCAATATTTACTTATGCAATTGAACTATGGAGATGTGCATCTTATAGTAAATATATTAACCAAATTGATAAATTAATTAATCGTGCACATAGAAATGGTTACATAACTAAAAAGTTGAACATTTTGGAGATAAGTAACAAGAAAGACAAAAAATTGTGGGACAAAATAACTCTTAATGAAGGTAATGCATTACAGGAACTACTGCCAGAAAAACTGCTAGAATTCTTAGGCCTAGGAGACACAACTTCGAACTACCATTAGTAAAAACGGAACGATACAAAAACGCGTTCATAAACCGGTGCTTGTTTAACTTTATATAATAACTATACCAATACTCACATATAAAATAATTATATATTTTTATATATTTTAATATATTTTTAACAATTAGTGCATGCAAAATTTATGTAAGATTGCAATTAGTCATATATTTTAACATAGTAATAGTTTATCCTTTTCATCCATTGATGTAAACTCAGACGTGTGTTTTTGAGTCCTTAATAAAGACCTTTATTATCATTATTATTATTTAGAATACTAATTACTCTTAACATAATGTCAACAATATGCCATATATGGCGTGATGTCTTCTTTTTTTGTCTTTCCTTTTGATAAGTAGTATAAGAAAACAAACGGCTTAACTGTTCTAATACTAAGTTCATATGGACAGTGCATAGTTTAGCTTGTTCATGGGTTTACCTAATGTAAGTGATTGTGCCCATAGTAGTCTGCAGGATGGCGTTCACGCTGAGGACGCTGACTGGT
This sequence comes from Trachythela sp. YZ-2020, assembly GCA_016169945.1. Taxonomy (NCBI): domain Eukaryota; kingdom Metazoa; phylum Cnidaria; class Anthozoa; order Malacalcyonacea; family Clavulariidae; genus Trachythela; species Trachythela sp. YZ-2020. The sequence continues at coordinate 551,401 of JADLSH010000081.1, read as the reverse complement.
AGTGTTGACGGATTGATCAGATGGACTTCCCGGACATTTACATGTTGGTGGAAAGTTGTTGTCCGCAGGGAGTGTTCACGCGGGTGGGACGTCCCGTGTCTGGTACGGAGACTCTTCAAATCCCTCTTCATATGAGGTATCTATGTCACGATGGTGGGGGGTATACTCGACATCGACTGATTTGGAACTATATGGCAATCAGTGGTTTTGACTTTATAAGATGTGGCTCGGTGCTGATTACCAGGGAATTTCTTGATAAAACTCCACGCGTCTTCCATTGATATGACCAAATATCTGCTGCGAGGTTGTTTCTTTACTTTGTCCGAGAGTAAATATACCAGATCACCAACGTTAATTGTTGCAGGTGTCAACTCGGTCCTTATTCCATTTTTTCGATTTCTGGCTATATACGGGTGGTTTTACTTTCGTTGTTTGTGTTGTTTTAGGATTACGTCGCGATCAGCTATGGGCACTTGATCATGAGTGAACTGATCTCTCTGCATCCACAGCTCACGGGCAGAAAGTCCTTCTCTACGAAGGCGTGAGTTGAGTCGCGACGTTGCGATCGCAAGGGAAAGAGTCGATATGGGACCACCGTTATGTGCTTGTCGGACATCTCTAGGGTTAAGCCGAGGGCTTAGGGAGTAGTATCGTTTCTTAGAGCGATAAAGCAAGGAGCAGGATCGATTAACTAGGGCAGATTTAGTTTTGAGCCAATTTTGGCTCTCGACTAATCACAATGCGTGAAATGTAAAAACATAAACAAAAGGAGCGTGAAAATATTACCGTACTCTACTGCTTCCGTGAACGTCACTATTTCATGTTTTGATTTAAAACCCACAGATTTTGATATAACATGCATAAATCTTGAATTATGTTGTGGGAATTTCTTAATTTCGACCTAGAACGCGAAATACTGACGTTTGAATTACCGCGTTCTGCAGCGCATAACATCGTAAAAGAAGATCGATTATTGAGAAGTATTAAACGTATGTACCTTTGGCACATTTTGTATTTTTTACATACATTTTCTCGCAGTTTCATAACTTGACTGCATTACTGTTCCAAATAAAACAAGAAACCACACACACGATTTTTATTCGAAGTAATTTAAAGTAATTATTATTGAGGGCAAAGTTGTCAATCTGAAAGCCCGTGGGCCGTGGTTTATCCCCGAGCCGGCGCGAAGCGCCGTGCGAGGGTACTAATTCCGCTCGGATATTTACACCCGGGAAAAAAGGAAAGCAATGGGAAATCCAAAGTTCATCAAGTTTTGCGGGCGCATGGCTATGTTTCATGGGTGTGATGGGTGTGATGGGTGGTCATCTCACTAATCTTTGTTAGGAGTGGAATGAGCGAATTATAAAAAGCATGAGTAAGTCATATCAGTAAGTCAGAATAATAACTTATAAATCGCTTTTTGGGACTTCAGGAAAAGCGGTGGAACAAATTAATCATTTATACTTTATAAAAAAGGATAAATAGAGATAGATGGTCGAAAAAATATGGCAAGTTTCTTATATTAAATTGTTGATGTATTTTAATATAGCCGTAAAAAATGTTGTTTTATTTCCATAGATTTTCATTTTTTTTCCAATTAAAGTATCCTATATTTTATGTCATCAAAAAGTTCCAACTTAAAAGGAAAGCGAAATCGTTTGACATGAGAGAATTTGTATATTTTCATCTGATTTCATTTCAAAAACTAATTTATCAGTAAAAGGCAGTTTAGTTTTATAAACTTTTGGAAACGTTTTAGTGAACGCAAGGTTGCATTTAAACATTAATTTGAAGCTTATAGCATGCATAAGAACATACCTCACCATATATCTCAGATTTGTATGGCTAAAACAACTAATATTTTAATTATTTTTGTAGTTTTTGTAACCTGTTTAACTGTTTTGTACTCCAGAGAAAAGAAGTTTAATAACTTTAATTATATTATTAATCGTGTTGCCATGGCTACTGTTGTTCCTCTTCTCGAAACAAAATTTCCATTTTTTATTCTTTCAAAATAAATTTCTCAAAATAATATTGTTTCCTTCCACTCTCCTTTCCAAACTATTAGAGCAATGATCAAAATTTTAATGGCACAGTGATTACGTCAAGTAAAATGTTTCATACGGCGATAGCCTTTGATTGCATCGTGAAGAGGGGTGTGAGCCAAGGATCCAATTCTGTTTTCTAAGCCAAAAATTTGCAGTGATTTTCAGTGGGAATCTGTAACAAATGTTTTAGAGATCTACATGGAGGCAGAATTGGGTAAAAACAGTCTTGCATAAAATTAACCAACTTTTGCAAGGTAAAGTATAACTGAATTTTTTGGAAGAGATCTTGCAGATGTAGAGAAAAGTATAGAAAACCAGGTGAGTTTAACTGTAACTTTTCTATTATACAAGTGCTCAAAATCAAGTGCTACAACTTTACAGTCTACAGAAGGTTTCATCATTCTTAATTTATAGCCAACAATATTAACCCATTAACTGGCAGTATACCCTACCACTGAGAAGTAAAATTGTCTGGCGTTAGACAGTAAAATACTAAAGTGGGGCGCATTGCTAGCTGATGGGTTAATGATTTAAACAAAAGTTACTAAGTTCGGCAAAACACAAGTTACTCGAAAACGGGGAAGATATTTAACTTTGGTAAAACAGTACAATATGATTTACTGCAGTAAATCTACTGTTTTTAGTATAACATGTGTTTAGCAGCCATATGAGGCAACCATGGCATTTCATTAGTTGTCTATTAATAGTATTATTATACATTGTGGTCACTGCGTGTCTTCTGATTGGCTAATTGCCTACAGTTAAATATGGGAATCACGCAACCTAGAGATAACTGAGTTATCTGCTAGCAGATAACTGAGCAATCTGTAGGTTGAGCCAGCGATTAGTAATATTACGGATTGTATTAAAAAATACACAATCATCGGATATGGATGAGCGGTTTTCAAACATTTCTGAAGACGAAATACAAAGATTACTCGAAAGTAAAGACTACGAAAATACGAAAAGAACATATAAAGTTTCAAAACAAATCTTCTACGACTATATCACGGGAAAAGGAATCTCAGAACCCATTCGGAAAGGTGAACTCGCATGTTCTCAAGAAATTTTATGCAGAAGCAAGAAAAAAGGATGACTCTTCATACACTATGGGAAGCCTTAGAACAATAAGATTTGGGTTAAAAAGATATTTCAAGTCAGCGACAGGCTTTGATATTATTAATGATGAAGGATTCAGCGAAGCAAACGAAGTTTACTCGGCCAAATGCGTCCAATTAAAGAGAGACGGACTCGGAAAAGTAGAACACAAGCCACCGATAGCCGAAGCAGACTTGAAAAAAACTTTACGAATTAAAGTGGTGTATTTAGTATCAATACTCCCAAAACTCTTTAAAACAAAGTGTTTTTTGAAATCATGTTGTGCTTCTGCCGTCGTGGACGCCAAAACCTACGGCAGTTAAAAAAGTCTCACTTTATTGTTCGCACAGATGCAACAGGCAAAAAATTTGGAACCAAAAGCTGTTGATCAGGCAGAGGAAGGAGGAGAGATGATGCTACAAAGAAACGGATTTCAGAAACCTTGACTTCAGCAACTACCAGCGACGTTTCAAATATCTCACCTGGCCAACAGATAGCGGAACCTGCTTCTAGCTTGTCTCCACTTCTCACCCTATCCCAAGAAGAGCATATTTGACTTTGAACTCGCAAGTCGCTCAGAAATACATATTTAACAACTGTAATGTTGTCTTTAATAAGTAATTTTATTAAGCAAACTTTTATCAGAACTTTTGACAAGTTTGGTCATAAATTATTTTGTTCTGTTGTTTCTGTTGTTAATGTTTATGTTAATGTTCATTTCTAGTTCTAGAAATAAAATCTTTCATACGTTCCATTACGCTCATGTAATAATAAAACAATTATGGAAATGTATATGGGTAATGTGGGGCAAAATGAGACACCTAAGGACATTTATTGTTGTAGAATAGAAGGCATAGCAATTTGAATTTTCTTTTTGATATGGGTATGTGAGGTTGACTCACAGCAAGATATGTAAAGCAGTGGTAATTGTCTCATTTTGCCCCGGCACAGTGGGGCAAAATGAGACAGGGCTAAAAAATTTAAAATAGAGTCAATATAATTATACTTATTTTAATAGAACTTTAGTACTAATTATAAAATACCTGTTGCAAATAATTTTGAAGTTCAATGTCACACACATAAGTCACAGGTTGCACTGGCTGCAATAACAGTACAGCATTCTTCGTGACACCATTGTTTGCATTGTGAACAAGTCAACTAATCCTCACCAGGCATTGACTTTGACCAAAGTTCACCACAGATTGGACATTCTGTATCATCAGTGTTAGCTTTAGTTGTTTTTTTTATGTCCGGGTGCAGCTTTCTTGGCTTTTTTTTGTTTGCTTGCACTAGACTTAGTCTTCCTCTTCTTTTGTGTCGGATTAGCTCTCTTTTGAACAATTTCTTTTTCAAGTGACTGCTTGTATGGGGAACTTGTCAAATGCTGAGATTCTTCTGATCGCTTTGACTTTGGTTTTGCAAGAAGTACTGGCACCTTCAGGGTGTCCATAAATGTGATGGACTGTTTGTCAGGATTGTGACTGTCGGAGCTCGAGGGAATTGACTCACCCCAGGTGACTGGGGTAGAGATGACCAAAGGAACTGACTCAACCGGTGTAGAGGGAACCAACTCGACTGGGGTAGAGGGAACCAACTCGACCAGGGTAGAGGATACCAACTCAACTGGGTTAGAGGGAACCACCTCGACTGGGGTAGAGAGAACCACCTCGACTGGGGTAGAGGGAACCACCTCGACTGGGGCAGAGGGAACCACCCCGACTCGCTTTTAGCGGGATTAATTAATCGGCATTTTGGATTGTTTTCGAAATTTTCCTTGTGATCTTTTAAAGATATAAATGCTTCGCGTTTTTTCATTTTTTCAATTCTGTCGCCGATTCCTAAATTGTTGGAAATGTTTTTTAGTTTTGAATCAATTTCATCTATAGTGTCCTCAGATCCATGCTTATATGTTTTTGTGATGTTGTCATGTAAGAGCTTGTTGTATGTGTCGAGCGAGGTTTCATAAATATTCCTAGTTTTGTCTGCAAAAATGAAAATGTTGGGAGAGGAATTGATTTTCTTTAGATCGTTACTCAAAGATTTCTGAAATTGGTTCCTATATGGCCGAAATTGTAAATTTTCGATTAATTTTATAAGGTCGTCTTCGAAAGGTTTCATTTCCGGAATAGAAGGAGGTGTTTTGTTGGACGCAAGGCCGAAATGGTTGTTTTGGTTTTCACATTTTTTGTTTTTATTAAGAAAGAAATTAGCTTTCCATCTCATACGTTTTATTACACTTTCCACTTTTTCAATCAAATTTTTCAAATAAGCGTCCTCTGATGGTATAGGGATATTCTTTAGTGAATAGTCAAATCGAAATTGCCGCATTTTGAAGTGAAATAGAAATGAATAACGTAAACAAGAGTGCACAACCGACATACAGGTGCGAATATACGTGTAGGTTTAGGTCTACGAAACGCAAAGAGTGCTCGACAACATATAGTTAGAGCAAATTATAGATTTTCGCTTACCTCAAAACTTCTCTGCAACAGGCTGTTTCATCTGTAAAAGAATCATCAGGCAGTTTACAAGTTTTGAAAGAAATGACCGCTTATATACTTCCTGCCGGAGCGTCGGGGTGTATGTGGGAGACAATGTGTGCATGCATGGCTTTGTTTGCGTTGTTTTCGCGAAATTTATTACGATGACGACACCGTGAAATTATTTCAGCTCTTTTGTTGAGTAAACAATTCTTGTTTTTTTCTTTTAAAATACAAAATTTTTCTTCTAAACATAAATTGCATCGTTTTGATCCTCCCGTGTACGAAATAGAATGTTTTAAAATTTGCCAATTAATACTGAAATCCTTATTGCTTTCTTTCAATGTCCAAATATATTTCGAAAGTTCCGTGTCATTTGCACGCTTTTTATACTGAAAAGATTTAGTGTGGTTGGCCAATCGCTCTTTCAATGTGGTTGCAGTCATGCCAATATAATTTTTGATCGTGTTTGTGTTGCTTACTGTGACTGTTGCTTTGTCCCTAGTCATGCATTGTTTTTGGAGCGGGCAAATGGTGTTTTCTCTACAACTGCAATTGGTGGTGTCCCTATCCTGTGGCTTGTTATTCCTAGATATGCGTGCATTGTGTTTAGTGATTACTGACTTGACATTGTTCATGCAGCTGTAACTTACTTTAACTGTATTTCTGTTAAAAATATTGTGGAGCTTGTGGTGCGCTGGAAAATGTTTGTCAATTAGACTAAGGAAATTACGTCCTAGGTTTGTGCTAACATTCTTACTAAATGGTGGGTTGAACCAAATCATATTGCGTTGCCTATTCCTGCGTTGTTGTTGCGGTGTGTGCTGAGTGTAGCTAAGTTCATGAGTAAAGCTGCTATGCCTAAGTGCGTTCTGATATATGGGTGCAGATTCCTGAAAAGTTTGCTCCACTGATGAAAGAAGTGCAATGCGCTTGTTAATTGATGCAGGTAGTTGCCTTGTGATGCTCGGTGGGTGATTAGAGTGCATATTTATGTATAGTGGATCGTCATTGGGCTTCCTATAGGGCCTATGTTTTCCATTGTTAAGGTCGAAAGTTACATCTAAAAAGTTTACAATGCGTAAATTTGATTCGGCGGTAATTTTTAAGTCAACCTGCTCGAAAATTTTGTGGAGATCTTTTCTTGTTTTGTCTGCTAAACGTGCTGATTTACTTTTTATAATAGCCAAACCGTCATCTCTATATAGGCCGATTCTTTCTTTGCCAAATTTCTTACTCAGGTGGTTTAAAATGAAAAGGCGTACTAACTCACAAATTTCCGCGCCGTCGAAACTGCCCATGCTAACGTCAAACAAACTATGGCTATCTTTTTTTATCCATGAAATTCCGGTATGGAAAAGGAGAAATTTAGAGGGGGTATGTTCTGCTATATATAAATAGGGAGTTTGTTCTGTTATATAGATAAATATAGAGGGGAATTTTTTTCGTTCATGAGTGAAATTTTGTTTATACGTAATTGTTATCGATCGGCACCAGTATCATGTAAAGAATTAATTAGTTAAATCCATTTATTTTAGATATAATTATAAATATTAAAGAAACTTCCCGAATGTGCTGGCTGGCAATTAATACTACCTATTTACAATGCACATGCATGGTCTATTTTTCATTGTATTTTTTTCGCTTCAACTTGGCTTCGCAGATCCGATATTCTCAAATCATGCGAGTTTTTGTATAATTGCGGAATAGGAGTTGACGCGCATTCAGCCTGACAACTGTCACTAGGATGATAACGCGAGTGTCAAAATCTGTTTCCAGTGCTAGCCGAAAACTTTCGGAATATTTCTGAATATAATGAATAATGAGATGAAAAGCATCTTGTGCGCTCAAGATTTGAGCTATCAATAATTTCAAAATTTGAATACTAATGGCATATTACCGTTTTTCGTGTTTCTTGTTGTTAATTCAAATATTAACGTGGCAGTATGGTTTGTTTCATAATTCATTAATTCCATGTCAAGGACAAAGTGGCGCCTTTTGATATATGCAGCGATCAAAATTTGGTATGCATGGTATGGTTTAGAGCAAATAGAACATGAATATTTCCTTTTGTTCAGACTTCACTTGCGTAGCACGTATACTCAACGAGCACGGGCGCGACACTTCAGTGTTACGTTTATCATTTTCGAGCGATTTTGTTGTACAGTATTGTTTATGACACATACTTGTCGGCAAAATGTCTGGATAGCCTGCGAACAGGCCCTATGTGCTAGAAAAGGAGGGCCTGCACGGATCCGCAGAAACGCAGTCTTCTCATTGGCTTAAGTGTTAATGATTGACGTATTACTGGGATTGGCTTCCCTGGAGGTAGTCGTATTTATGGAAAGATTGTATATTTGTTTTGTATATTTTTATTATTGTTTTAAAATAATTTCTAGAGATTGTTCTGAGGTACGTTTTGTTTTTTGAGCGAGCGAAGGACTGCAAATTCTCAAAGACACCTTGAGAATGAACACCGAATATTTACAAATATAGTCAATATAGAGTTGATGTTCGCGGGCATAAATATATTCTTGGCCGTTTTAGACTTTATATTTTAACCCGAGCGGGCGAGGCGACGGTTAAAATGTGCCAAAAACATCGCCATCCTGCCAGTGTTTCGTAACATTATAGACCACTTTCATAATTCAGATGAGTTTAAATATTCTTTTATGTGCATTTTAATAAGCCTTATTGCATGACCTCGTTAAAATTAATAAATTATTTTCAATTTCATGCACAGAAACGAGGCTGGTAAGGCTTATTAATATGGACATAAAAGAATATTTAAACTCGTCTGAATTATGAAAGTGGTCTATATTTAACTGTTTTCAGAACTATTCCTACAATTTGGTTTCGTTTAATAAAAACAAACGTGTATGGAGCTTCTATCTATGCAAGCCAAATGCAATAATAGTACGGCAGACTTGCATTCCCATCATCAGTTCGAATATAGTTCTTAGTCATTTTCCTAAACGTGATCCAAGTCCCTATTTACTGTATCTAATTCACATTTAGCTCGAAGAATGAGAACTTTGTTTTTGTTTAGTTTTTCAGCATGGTTTTAAGCCACTCGTCGCGTTCAAATTCAGTGGGTTCAAATGTATTTGTTCTGTAATACATTCATTATAGCTCTCAAAATACGCCACAAGTTATTATAAACGTATTATTATAGCTGTTGCAATTATATTTTTTTTATATATTTTTCTGGAGTATTTAAATACATATTAAGAGCGTCTTTTTTGTCAAAAACGCTCAAAACTTAGTAACCAGGCTTTTGTTTTTACATTACGTAATTGTCCGGTTGCTATGGAAATCAATGTGGAAATCACAAGATGTATACACCTTATTCCAAAATGGTGACCGGAAACATGAAAACGAGGCTAAGGGGGCCAGAATTCGCGATATTATTATAAATTATATTAGGAGTGGAGAGTTATTTTTTAAAATTTTGCTTATTTTTCTGCGAAAAAGACATTTCTTTCGGATATGGTCAATTCTAAGCCACCGAAGAGGATATTTATATCAAAATCCGTGCCGTACGACGTCCTGCTGGGCTTTTATTGCGATATTTATATCCCGAGGAGTGATGATGACAAGATGGCCATATCAGCTGTATCACGTTACAAAGAACTAGAGGATAATAGACCATGTGTTAGGGCCGTATTTCCTTTTGAGTTTACTTTGACGGTGTTTTCCTGGCAATATATTCAGAGCGAGAAGATAGAGAACACAAAATATTACAGCGAGTTTGTATTTTGTGTGTGTCATTTACATACGGTGCGTTTTGGAAATCGTTTCGAAAACCGCACAATGGATAAGGCATTTTGCGGTCCACGCTTACTGACAGAGGAAGACATCCCAGGAAGCTCACTCTCTGGTCGAAAACCTTCGGTTCTAAAAAACAACGAGCAGAACTCCTACAATGTCGTGGGGACTCATGCAAAGGATTAAAAACCAAGGCCCAACTTGTCAAAAGGTAAATAAATATGACTCAATATATTTGATCAAATGCTTAAGGTTATTGATTTTCACTGTTTATTTCTTTTACTGCTACACTTTAGGGTTGAGGAGTATGTAAGCAGAGGTTTGGATGAAAATATTGTGGATCCAGACAAGTCGATGGTGTATTCCAAACGCAAGCTTCACCAACTTCGTATGGCCAACACAACCACAGCAGCTACCAGTGTGTCTGAGTTGCCAAGTTCAGATGCAGGACAATAAACCAAAACTGAAGAAGAATCATGAATACTATGATCAAGTACAAGGACAAATGGGATTAACTGGAGCTAAATGGTGTGATTTTGTGGTATACGTCAAAACAGGTATGAACATTGACCGGATACCATTTGATGAGGAACATTGGAAGCAACTTTGTGCAAAACTTTGTGCAGTGTATTTTACACACTTTTTACCAATTGCTGCAAAAATTAAGTCAGGGTCATCATAATTATAAGAATAGAGCAGGGTTTGTGTTATGCATGTGTATATATTGGAAAAATCCATTGCTTATGACTAGTTATGATGACAATGACAATATGCATTCAGTAATATTTCCGAGGGTTTTTGTATTATTTACTGTTCTCTAGGGAATAGACCTTACCGTTTATTACATTTCCCCCAATGGCCTCATTTTCATGTTTGCCTGTTTCAGAATGTTAGCGCACATACAGTGTACCCAGATTTTGTGCACGTATATGTTTCTCTTTGGTCTTCAGCCAAACTGAAATACTAAATTAACCCATATGAAAACGAGGCCATTGTGGAAAATGCAATAAACAGTAAGGTATATTGAGAGCTATTAGATCATTACTTGAAACAAAGTTAAAACTCCAGGAAATGTAACCATGTGCACATAGTCTACTATTGTTTCTGGAATAACCAAATGTAAATAAAGAAGGTAAATATAAAATTTAATTTGTATGCAATGTAATAAATTAGACATGAAAACCATTTTAACATGAAAAACTGAAAATTTCAGGAAAATCAGAAGATATATTTCACAAACACCAGATAGTTCAACAATGCAACAATCTTCCTTGAATTAATTAATATACATCAGTATTGACAGGGCAAAATAATGTTCTCAGTCAAATACTAATTATAGGTTTCTCAAGGTTACAAAGAACAGAGCATACTGTCCACATTTGGTTAACAATACCAAACAAGTTTAGAGGAATAATACCATCCCATATTCTAAAATTCTTAATTTTGTTTATTGCCCTCTCAACATGTACCCTCAATGATGCAATACTTTGGGTTTTGACAACATCTTCAGCACTCATTTGGCCTTGCATTCCGAGAAATGGAGGTATATTCAAACCAACCCCAGGTGGCAATAAATCCTCAATGGTAAATCCTTTATCCGCCATGACAGAGTCCCCATTAGTGAATTGCTGCTCCAAAAACCCACTTCGCATAACAATTTCTCTATCCGATATATGCCCAGTGTATAATTGGCTTATAAATGAAAATGCTCCACCAGGAGTTATACCAACAAGACACTTAAGTGTTGCATTGTTCTTGTATGAGCTAAATAGTTCACTGTTCAGGAGAAGACTGCTTGGCATTTGACATTTGATTTCTGTGCAGTCAATTATCACTCTAGTCGAAGGGAATTTTTCTTTAAATTGCTCAGGCATATACTTATCTACCAACTCTCGAGAAGGCCACATAGGTATATCTTTAAACTTGAGATACAGAAAATTCACCCATGTGATAATTATCCTGCTGATGGTGCTCTGAGATACCCCATACAAATGAGCAAGGTGTTCTTCAGGTAACCCTTGCCTCAGTCTACACAAGGTAATGAAGAGTTCTTCTTTTGGGTGCAGTGCTCTTGGTCTGCCCTGTTTTGTCGACGGACCAGCATGACTGGAAAAGCTATCCCTAGTATCTGCTGAATGCCAGTAGGTAATATTTTCCCCATGTTCCCCAGGATTACAAAACTCGTACAGAGCATCAAATACCTTCACAGTTGGAAATCCAGTGTAGAATTTGATGCTCTTGTCATCCTTACAAAATCGACTAAACGAGAACACTCTATTTGCATTTGTTGCGCATCTCTCCGTCAGATTTTTGACTTCGTTCTTTAAATTTCCCAGTTCAATTTCATGCGCATTTGTTTCCTCATGTTCTGGCTCTGTAATAGAGTCTGCGTCGACGTCTTTACTAGTTGATGCACCAGCCGTGTTTACATCGCTGTCAGTTGAGTCTGAATCTTGCACAATATTGCTCGACTTTACAGGAGACTTTCTCTTCTTAGGATAAGCAGTTTTCCAATGAAATATTGAAGGCACTGCCCCGTCACAAAGAGTACGTATGCCAGCACGGGAAACTTTAAAATCTGTATCTTTAAAGTGCCTTGAGCAAACGCGAGTGTTGTCATTTACTGTGAAGTGTCGCCCAACGTCTCTGCGAATTGCTCGAATCCACTCATCAAACAGATTCTTTTCTTTCGGAAATTTGAAGTAGGATATCTTTTTTCCTTCTTCTACGTAAACTTTTTTCTTGCAATGAGGAACACAACAGTTTTTCGGCATTGGGCTGCCTCGGTAATCTTTGTAATGTCTGTAACTTGATATGGCCATCTTGTCATCATCACTCATCGGGATATAAATTTGCAATAAAAGCCCAGCAGGACGTCGTTCGGCACGGATTTTGATATAAATATCCTCTTCGGTGGCTTAGAATTGACCATATCCGAAAGAAATGTCTTTTTCGCAGAAAAATAAGCAAAATTTTAAAAAATAACTCTCCACTCCTAATATAATTTATAATAATATCGCGAATTCTGGCCCCCTTAGCCTCGTTTTCATGTTTCCGGTCACCATTTTGGAATAAGGTGTGATGTATGGGATGAGTGTTTGCCTTCGAATTTATAGTTGTAAAAGACTGCAAATATTGATGTAAATACAATTTGAGGATGTCAACAAGAAAGAGTATTACAACATAGGGACACTGGATATATTCTGTTTTTAATCGGTTAGTTCCAAAAGAATGGCGATCACGCATTCATGCGTAATTGCGTTTTTCTAGTGCTGTTCGTTGTGGGCAAACATGAAACATGGAAATATGTCGGTAATGATATGGCTCTAAAAGGGCTGCCAATGTATGGAAATTTGGTTTACGTTGCATATCATGAAAGTAGTGAATAGAAATGTGGGAAATTTCGTTTAACTCCTTAGTGTTTAACGTTTAATACTTTGTAAAATTTTACTTAGTTTTGACTTTTGACGAAGTTCGATCTGCAGTCAAAAAACCTGAAAACAACTGGCACCCAGGGTAATCTGCAGCACACTGCTTAGAGATTAGTTCTAAACTGTCTTTAAGTACTATCACCATAGCACCATGAACTCTAGATTTTCCTATTAAATTTCCTGTTATGTTGACTATAAAGCAAAGTAGGCTTTGAAAATTTCACCTGGAAATGATATAATTAAAGTAGCTGTTATACAGTGTGTACTCCCATGCCTCCCATCTTGCTGAGTTCTGATGCTACTTTTCATAGAATGCCAACAAACTAAACAATGCTTACAAATATTTGTATGTTTATTTCAATTTACACAAGTGATATTTTTCATTAACAAAATCAATCACTGGCTAAACATGCATCAATAGTTCCTCATTTAGTAATAGTTAATCTTTATGGTCAAGTGAGATTCCATATTGCACCTAACTCTCAACAACTGTAATTGACAACTGATATTTATTATAACAAATAGTATTATTACAGAAATTGTCTTCTTCAATAAACTAAGATAATCTCTTAAAGACTACCAATCTGATTTTTTATATAAACAGAGAGTAATTTGTAGCAGCTTAGAAGTTGTGGTACCACTGTTGATAGATAAAGCTCTTCACACATCACTTTTGCTTTGTAGGATGAAATTTCAAACACCTAAAGAGAATAATAGTATGATAAATATGCAAGACAACTTTCAGGTTCACCCCAGAAAACAGTTTAAATCAATTCTGTCAGGAATCACATTGGTGAATTTGCACTGCAAAATATAATCTGGACTGTGTGTGGGGGTGGGGGTAAGCTGATTTAATTGTCCTAAAGAAGAAAAGCAAGTTCATCTATAATGATTACTGAAAGACTTTCAGGAATAGACTCATGGCATGCATGTGTATATCTCAGAGTAGTCTAATTTTTAAAGTGGGTATACAGTAGGCCTATAGGTATGCTGCATACTGTGGTGCTATGAAAACAATTTTACACCTAAGCATGAATTTCTTGTGTTAATAATTATGATCTCACATTGCAAATTGATGGGTGATTATTATATAATTTTCCATGTACAGTATAACTGTTTTGTAGACATCGTGGTATTTTGTAAAAATATCAATTAATAGTCAACTCCTTATTGTTGTTGCCATAGCAACCTTCTATTCTATTTCGAACATGCACTAACACTATGATTACGTTGGATAACTTTTTGACATAATAAAAAATGCTTATTCACAGATTTTCAGAAGTCCAAATACACATTTCCTACCACTAGATTAACAAACAACATTGAGCCACCTTAATAGATTATCATGCAAAGAAATAAGGAATGCCAATGAAAATTGGCAAATTCCTCCGAGGACCACCCCTTCGATTTTTTTCAAAGCAAACTCATTTTGAAGTATTATATCTAAATCTTACATTAACAAGAAGTTTAGCCTGCGCGTGATAGCTATATAGAATATTTAGCAGATTAGAATACCCAACACAACTCTTTTAGGCTCATTTTGCAATTATCAATCTATATTACATGACAAGAATATCAATATTTCTCAGCTAATATTTTCTCCAGTTATATTTCCAATTTTATTGCCACTATTAGGATCGTTGTAAGCTAATGTCTCTATTTCGAATGGTAACAATAAATTTTGCTATTTTAGAGCAAAAATGACAAGATATATCATTTCTTGTTAAATGGTAACAAATTAGAAGACCTGAAGTCAAAAATACAAGAATATCCAAGAGGACCTCCCTTTGGATTTCCTTCAAAATCTGTAGTTTTAAACTTGAGTACCTTAACTTAATGAATTTTTGATCTTACAACTGGAGGACACATATCTTACTAGAAATTTGGATTTTTATAGACTTTTAGTTAAGTAGAAGTCAGTAGCCAATGAGCCAAATGTCATTGAAATTACAATATAGAATATTGAAAATATTAATTCAATCACACTTGTAGGAAGTGTCAATTTTCATTAGACAGTACTGAGAGTACCATAGTTCAGTAAATATAAGAAAATAACTAAGGTTTATTACAAAATATTATGTGAAAATGAGTAAAACAATCATGGAATCCATAAGACAATGATAAGAAACCAAAACAAAATACTTTCGAAAGATAAATGAACGCTGATAGATCATCAAGTTACAGAGACGTGACTAGTTTAACAGAGCTACATATTCTAGTCAAATACTGTATTTTTAAAAGAAATTTGATATGAAATAAGATAGTATAATGTAAAAACAGAGTAGGAAAAGTTGTCAACCTGGGAGTCTTCTGTTGTCCAACATCACTCCTTCACGGATTGAAAGAACCTGTTTAATTCGTTAATCACTGTGGAAACCTTGTACAAACTTCGGACATACCAATAGTGTTATGAAGATTTCATCAGAAGTATTTCTTTTTAAATATGAGCAGTTTTCGCCCAAAAATTTAGACGCCAACTCATCGAACTCAACATTACACCCGCCATTGTGCAAAACGCAGCAAATTCCTTCATTTTCGCGCAAAGGATCACGGTATTTTTGAGCGCAAGTTTCTCGATTTACTAAAAAATCTCCTCTTAATGATATTATATGTGTACGGCTGGCTGTTTACCTAGTACATTTCTTCGTACGTATCAGTATCACGCGTCAATTTGACAGTTGACGTCTTTGTTTATTTATACCCGGTCGACGCTGATTGGTTCGCGTTTGGCTAGCGAGAAAATGGGAGGAACGAATAAAACACATGGTTCCGTGCAGGCCCTCCTTTTCTAGCACATAGGGCCTGTTCGCAGGCTAATGTCTGTATAAAGGTTTGAACTTTATTAATATTACCCATCCCTCTATAGAATGCAGATTTACAAATTAGGTAAAATATAGTTACTTGCATTGAACTACGCGCATGCAGTATTACAATTCGCACAGACCGTGCGAAAAACGTTTACTGCCTGCAAGAACAGTAATCCGTGTGTGAATGTTTGCCACGGTGACACAGAGTAGTGATAGTTACCCTGAACCTTTGACTATTTGTCAAACTCGCAAATAGGGTATTGTTGTAATGAAATCAATCAAATATCCGAGAGCTTTTAATTTTACGGCAAAATTTAGGCGCCAACACGCGGACAAGGCTGAGAGTAATTCGCCTTTCCTAACAAAAGCTTAAATTCGCGGAGAATAGAAAGTCTAAAGCCAGTGTGACGGGTAGCAGGTGCAAAACCCCAGTGTTCTCAGCAATTTTTATCAATGAATTTTCGTCAAACCACTAGAAATCATTATACTCTTAATCCCGGACGTTCGCTATAGTCGCCGGGGATTTGGTGTAAAATATGTGCACTCGATTTACTGTACCTTGTATAGAGTAGACAAGATCAATAGAGGGAATACGGGGAACATCGAATTAATCTATTTCCCCTTCTGTGCGTTTTTACAATTTAGTTTATAAAGAGATAAACTTTAATATATTCAAATGCATGTTTTAGTCGTAATTAGAGGTAAATAA
The DNA here is from genome assembly GCA_016169945.1 of Trachythela sp. YZ-2020. Classification (NCBI taxonomy): domain Eukaryota; kingdom Metazoa; phylum Cnidaria; class Anthozoa; order Malacalcyonacea; family Clavulariidae; genus Trachythela; species Trachythela sp. YZ-2020. The sequence goes on along the minus strand of JADLSH010000081.1, from coordinate 535,060 downwards.
ATGCATTCCCATTGCTTTTGTATGCTTAATCTTTATTTCGTTTTCGATGACACTTTCAACTATATGGCAAATATTTTCCAAAACTATAATGCTAATTAGTTAATTCTACGTCATAATACTTATTACTAAATGTCGTCATCAGTCCTGGGGCCGGTTGTATCAAAGGTGGATAAGTTATCCGGCGGATAAGTCCTATCCGATGGATAAATCTTCTATCCGATGGATAGTTATCCGTTGGATAAAAATGCGTTGTACGAAGCACGGATAGCAGGGTGGATAGCTATCCGTCGGATAAGCTTAAATTTAACCGGAAAAAACCGGATTTTCCTGAAATTTCTTACCTCAACGTCAGCTGTTGCTGAGCTTTTGTGAACTTTATAATTTAACTTGTATAAAAGCCATCCATATCTTGAATTAACTTGCGATAAATTTCCCGTTGTTGGTTGTATTGTTCTTTTTCAGTCCGTCGTCACTAGTATTAATATAGTCAGACTTGTATGATTTTGTTGTACATTTTCATAGTACGTGAAATACGTGTGTTTTTATTCACTAGCTAGCATTTCACGATCTTTGTTTATGCGAAGACAACAGCAGAGGCAGAAACTGTTTAGTATATGAGTTGAGTATACTTTTCCTGTAGAATACATTAAATATTTTGTTCCTTGACCTTGCACACATTTCATAACAATTTTAAGAACATTTTCTCTCAAGTTTTGATTGGCTAATCAAAGCGAACGAACAAAAATTACAAAATTCGCCGTCTTGTTGTCTATTGCCTAATTTTGTTTGGTTTTCCAAGTTGTATCTTCGGTACGTTCATCGTGTTTTTAAACTGACTAAAAGTGAGAAATTCACTGCTTGTTTTCAAACTATATAAAAGGGAAGGATCTGAAGAAGACTGCCGGTCGACACTGCCATCGACATGGGATTTAGTGCGATATTCAGTCAAAAAAATATACAAAACTACACTGAAAAGTGAGTACTTATGTTTATTGCATTATTATATATAAAGGATGTTGACTTATAAACAGAATTATTGCATTTCTGTCTCAATCCGACCGTCTTTCATCCGAAATATTACTGTTTTGTCTTGGAACTTCGAGTTTATCCACCGGATAGAGGATTTAAACTACCTCCGGACCTCGGATAAATTTATCCTACGGATAGTGCTTTTTTGTCCGCTGGATAACGCTATCCAAGCTTGGTACTACGCAATTTTTACTCTGGATAAAATTTATCCGCCGGATAGCGACTTATCCGCCGGATAGCGACTTATCCACCTTTGATACAACCGGCCCCTGGCCGGTATACATGTAAACGATTACTTAGTTGCGCACGTGAATTTGCAGCACACCAATGAACTGTACTTGTGTTCAAAATTGCATCGGCTTCTTGAGAAGAGTTGTGTAGGACACGTGGTCCAATACACGCAGGTAGATGCAATCACGAATTTACACGACAACCTCCACTGTTGGGGTGAACATGGCAAGTTTGGAACAGAAGTCTTGCAGAATGGTATATTGTTTAGATCTTGTTGGCGTTTACTTCTTCTTGCGGTATCTACAGGCGTAAACAGTAACATTTATCATTGTCGCTTCTCAAATCGTAACGTTCTGCCTACTGCATCTCTGCGCAACGAAATGCTGGCTATTTAAAATAAGACCACTAATTCTGGCATGGACGAAATGTCTACATCTGGCTCAAACCTTATTGGTGGAATTATACACCCTACGAAATATATATATATATTTCTAGACTGCGTTACAAGCTGCACTAACGAGCCGTTGAACGGCGAAACATGCATGTCTGCAGATTTGACTATATATATATATTTCTATATAATTTATAGTAAATCGCAAAACGTCACAGGCTATGCTAGAAATATATGTTTAAACCAGAAAGCATGCATGCAGTAACCCCTCGCCTTATTTTGCAACTCATTCTATTCTTTATCGTCGTGTAAGCAATTTCTTTTTATAAAATGGTAGATTTGTAATTTTTCTTTAAAACACTTCAGTTGATGGTACGCATTGATACCGTAAAGATGAATGGTGCCAAGTGCGGGAATGATACGCATTTTTTTGTCATTTGCAGCATTCATTGCTGCCTGAAATGGAACAGAGAGCTCGAATTTTCATGTCTGAAACACTATGCGGCACTCCAGTTCGCATAGTAGATTACTGGGACCAGGGTATCGTTCTTAAATGTACTTGTATCAATCAACGGCAATAACTTATCTTCTCTTTTCCTCTTCCCACCTCAACTACGCCAAAAGGTCGACCCTCTTCTCTCAGTTATTTCGGCTTCGCCGAAATACTTGATAATTACGTTATTTTTAAATTACGTTATTGGCTGTTGTATCATCTATTATTGTTGTATATATCATATATTAATTGAAAGCTGTCCTTGATAAAATAGCTATTAGCTTATCTGCATTTAATTGTTCATGAGGTGAGCCGTGAGCATATGGCATGTTTGCCCAGCAATAGGACCGGGATGTTTGCATTATGTTCAGATCAAATCACGCTGATCAAATGAAATGTCTAGCTGTGTTTGTGGGAGATTGTCATTACTGACCACTGCTGGGATGTATAACGATAAAATACTTGTGCCAGAGAAAGAGATAATCTCGTTCATAATCCATTTTTTAATATCATGCTTGCATGGGCATGACGCGATTACGTCCATGATAAATATATATATATATATATATAGTCAAATCTGCAGACAGGCATATATACCATATATATATATATATGGTAACATTTCATGGCTTTGAACTTTGCTATGCCTAAGCTCGGGTGTAGACAGTCGGACGAAATTAGTATCTTCCTGTGGCTCAATGACAAGTTTTTATGAAAGTCTATCTAGAATTAATATGCCAGAATCCAAATCCTTACACTAAATTTTATTCTGTATTACTAGAAATACACTCATGCAGAATCCCTCGCCTATTGGAAGTCAGGAATTATACTTCCCAAAATTGATTGTAACATGAAGTATTTAGTCAATCACACTATAACCATAGCAACCACTACTTTTTAGTTTTTGTACAAAATGGTAAAATATTGATATAAATATTTGTACTTTTAGCTATTAAATTATGAATTGCACCACTACTGTAAAGTAGATGTGTTATTACCCACTCTTTTAGCTTTGGTTTGCTGTAAATTCAACCTTTTTACTTTTCAGTAAACTTCAACTGTTTTTTGACAGTGTAGCTATCTTTTTAAATTAATCTTGAAAATGAAGTTTTTGACATTACGTTGTTTCTTCAAAAATTAAAATTTAAACTTGCTAAAATACCTTTTTAGTTTTAATCGATATTGTAATAACCTCACAGAGTGAATACGCTTTTGCAAATCCACAAACTAAAATATGCAAAATAGACACTTATCCATTTAATGCACTCAAAACGTCAAAATCGTGTCCCTTTTTCAGCCATTTGACTTTTTCTTCTTTTGTTGACTTTAAATTTTCATTTATCTGCTTTTCAAGACTCTATTTATCCGCATGTTTTCCCAATAGCCCGAGTATTAAAAATCATTTTGGAAAAAGGTTTGTAAAATGGCAGTTTAGCATAAATTAACTCACGCATGCGTATAACATAAAAAACTGAAAATCGTCCATGTCATCTCGGCGGACGACTTTGGATTCCACTATGTTTTCCAATACCCGGGTGTAAATATCCGAGCGAAATTAGTACCCTCGCACGGAGCTTTGCGCCGGCTCGGGGATTACAGTCAATCTAAGTACGCGTTGCAAACTTAAGCGTGATTTTTTTCTATTTGGAATTGTTGCGGTAGAACAATTGTGGTGAATATCTATAGTAAGTTGTGCTTCTCGTACAAATAGTTAGACAATCTACAGGAGAGAATGTTCTCATTCTTACCATTTCTAGGCCTCTCCTCTTGTTCAATAGCATAGTTGTTTTTAGTGATATCTTTTACACGGTAAACAGGAAGACCAGCACAAAATTTGACAACGGAAGGATTTAAATCCTTTGCTCGGAGTTCTTTATCAAAAGTCCATTCAGCAGAACTCACCAATGTACCAGGTTTTCTAATTCGGGCAGGCATGTGTCTCACCTTAAATACCATGGAATAATGCTGTTATAATTTACAATATACGTCTATTTATCATCAGCATCCACCCTCAATAGAGTTAAATTTTAATTAATGGCTAGTTGCAAGTTAAATTTTGTTGCAAGAATTTTTTTATTTCAATAAGGATATTTGGCACCGATCTCATAATACACTGGATAGAACTATCGTTCATATCAAAAGTGAAGCCGAATTCAATATGCGAATATGCCCAAAGACGTGAAATCAATATGGCAACAATGTGTTAATTGAGGCTGCTTTTTCGCTAATACAAAGGATTTCTGAGAGCTAAACCAACTTGTTTGAACGATTTTGAAAGAAGGAGATATTCTTATCGTTTGGAGAGAAAATTGTACAAATTACGCTGAAACCTCGGGAAATAATTGTGTATTTTATGTCAAGGGTAAAAAGCAACAGCGGCCTAGGGTCATATATAGCTATAGCATGCATCTGCAATAATATAATGTCTTCTGACAAAGGGAGCGCCTTGGCAGATTTTAATCTCATTTTATCTTACAATTCACAACGTACTGTGGCAACCAAAAGGCAAACTTGGTCATAATACTGATTTAGTCAATATATAATATGTTTAAAGATCAGAAATTGTTTGAAACGCGATTACATGCGGTTGCTAAAGCCATGATGCGATATCAGAAATATTGAGCTGGAATGATTTGCTCCAAATATATGGTTGTTTTTATAGAGACATGTAGTATACTATACGGCTTTGCGCGAAACAACACGCTCGCTCGCGCTTTCAATTAAGTGAAATGAGACAATTTCGTTGTGAAGGTTAAAACTCTGCAGTCGAAATATGATTATTTTTCACAATTATTTTACAAACAAATTACGGTAGAAACATTTTACATGTAAAATACATGAAATAATGCGAAAAAAACGGGGTTTTCTGGACCCTCGACTTTCTACCCTCAACTTTTATGCTCGGCTACTCGACACTCGGCCATTACATTGTCTAAAAAAGAAGAGGATATTCGAGTTTTCAAAAGCGTTTTAAACGGGAAATATTCAGTTTGCATACTAGCTTTTGCAGTTTTGCCGTAAATGCACTATAGTTTGTGTTTTGAAAAGTGCGTAGTTCACCTGTGTGGTAAATACAACATTAACTAATCTTAAAAATTGTTTTAGTATTAATTCAAATGCTTAATAATTATAGAATAAGAAACGACATATTTTATCTCAAAAACTTAATAGTATAAAAAATTGTTCAAAAACAGTTTCTAACCATCTACTAAAGTGTTCTCTAGCTGTCTTTATTGTAATATTTGGAAATGAGTTCCATGCCATAACACTTATATAACTGCAATCATTCTTAATGTGTGTTTAGTCATCACAAGTTAAAATACCTGCTATTAGACAACTGAAAGTAAAATAACAACGAAGGGTGCATATTGCTATGAGTTTTTAAGTCATATCGATATATACTAAATTTAATGGCGAACTTAAGCAATGCTTTAATCTAGTATACGGAGACGCGACGAAGAAAGAGTCTCCATAACTAACAGTATATTAGCTGCGACTGCAAAAACTACCCTTGTAAACAACGACAGAGACGGGATGAAAACATATTAAAACTGTTTTCGAGATGTTAGCGACAATTTTATCACCACGTGCCCGTAGTAGATTATAAGCATTGCTTAAGTTAGAAACTTCAAATTCGGGAAATACCGAATAGGAAACTATTGGGTGGGGGGGGGGAGACGCCAGTATCGAAATAACTCTTAGGGGCGCCAAATTTAACACTGACCCACATCTTCATGTGAAAGCAAGGGCGTCAACCTGGGGGGATGGGGGTGGACGAATCCACACCACTTTTTGGGCAGAGAGGTATCAATATGTTATTATCTCCCCCACTTGTTTCCACTTTTACGATATTTTCTGTCCATCAGTATTCTGTAAAATCTTCTCCCAAAGTGCATGAAATGGCATTGCGTAGACTCTAGATAGAGACATGGACTCTTTTCTGGGGACCATGCCCCCATACCCCCAAGTGCCCTCGTACTTTCGGCACTATAGATACCCGCGCGTTCGCACTAATATAATAAATGTACCCACACCCCTAATGCTTGGACCCAAGTTACGCTCATGATGCGAAAATTCCCTGAAAATATTAAACGTGTTACATGTTTCATAACTATTAGCAGGCTTCATCTCCCCCTCTCCCCCCCCCCCTCCCACTCTTTGAGATGGATTGTGAAAGCAAAGCATACACAACTTTTGGTTAACTGGAACTGCTTCAACATTGTTATATATTTTTATAATGCCTGGTTTCCATTTGGTCTTAAATCTTGTAAATAAGTCCTATTTTTACTATGGGAAATAGTAAAAATGGATCTTGTCTTTTGTGTGCTGTACGTAAATCGGTCTTGACTGACTATAGAGATATAACACTATTAACATTGGCTACCTTGACACTTCACAACAGTAAATAGTAAATGGAACCAGGCTTAACACATTCTCTAAAAATTAGTACATTTATAAGTGTTACAATCTTTGTAATTGCGTGTAGTTAACCCATTCTCTGTTGATATAAGTGTCTCCATAATGTTCAAATTGAATGTTACAACAAACCAGTATAGTTTAACACTTTATATATATGGTAGCAACGAAATAGCGATTAAAAAAAACTGTCTACAGAGAAATTAATAATGGGTCATTGCAATAATTACGTGCATCTTCAACTTGACCTTTGCCGGGACTGCATTTTTTTCATGTGGAACAGCTATTATCTGTGATGAATTTGAAAGACAATTAAATTGTGATACTCAGATGATCATCACCTTTCTACCATACACAAACTGTATTTGAATGGTTACACTGTTGCATTGTACACTGAAATAAACTACAATAATTCATTAAAAGATGCGAACAAGAGTATTTAATTTAAGCTGTACATCATCTGTATGTACTCGCATCAGCCCCGGATATCTGAATGAAATCGTTTAAAACTGCGAAATGAATTATTGACGAAGACGCTGTTTTTGAAATGTCATTGAGCGCTTGAGGAACCTTGGTTAATTTAATATTTTTAAGAATTTTAAACAAATTATTAACAAATTATGAACCATTACAATTAACTGCAATTCAAAACAATATCAAAGTTGAAAACAAACTTTTTATATAAATTATATGGACTACTGCATATTTTTCAATTTATTGATTATTCACTATATCATAAGAACTTTGTATAGAAAGAAAATACACAGTTCAAGTTGTAATATACATCCTAGTTGTATTTAATTTGTACTGATTGTTTTTCCCTTATAGTATTGATACTGGGTTTTGGCAGCACTTTCCTTGCGGTAGTAACTTCTAATTATATCCAGTGTTCTACGAGATCAGTGATTTCACGCCTTTGGGTCCCCGGAAGTGAAATTTCGCATATTGAATTTGGCTTCACTTTTGATACGTAAGGTAGTTTTATCGAGTGTATTATGAGATCAGTGATATCTGGTAATTCCAAATTCATTTTGTCGGCCTTGAAGTTTTAACCGGCAAGCCACAACCCACATACTTCTGATTCCTTACCCAAAAATTTTATTTCACCATAAATATACTTTTTCAATTTGAATCTAATACTATCCCCATACTTCAATTCTGAAATTAATCTCAAGCCTCATCTTTTCTTCAGCTTGCAGGTTGCGTTGGTTTACGTCGTGGTATTCGTTCTAAAATTCTATAATTTTCTTACCGGTTTTAATACTGATTTCGTTTTCCTCATTCACCTCTATCTGTATACCATGCATGCCTGCATAATAAATTTATTTTGTTTCTCACCAGGAAAAATTATATTAACTTACGTAATTCATGTCAGATTTCATTTTTCTGGGACTTGATAAGTCTTTATCCAAAGGTTTGATGTAACATAAACCGACATCTGGTAGACGAGTAACTGTCAAATTCTGTAAAACATCATTGAACAGTAAATTTCAGACTAGTAGATATTACCTTCTAGTAATGCATAGCAGAATTTGCTTACCAGATTGAAATCATTGAGAACTTCTGAGCGAACGACACTGTTGTGTTTCGGCACCGTAAACGACACAGTATTTTCCTTTTCATTGATTCTGATCCCTTCGTTGAAACGGGTTCCTTTCTCGTTTATATGGAGTTTAAAGTGAATATCATCCGCCTGCATTTTCGATAAGATAATTCAGAAACTGCACAGTTAAAAACAGTTCACTTTTCATACAAACGCTATAGTTGATATTTCCACAAACCTTTGAGCTGAAGACACAATGTAAACCAAGAACCACCAACAGAATAAGAGCAGTTATACGTGCTGACTTAATCATTCTCATCTTTAACCAAATTTCTCTCTTTTTAAAGACTTGTGAATATCGAATTGTTCTGACTTCAAGACTTCTAAACAGCACAATGTAAAAGCGCAATCTGAAGGCAGAACCAAATATATAGTTCCAAACTTGTACATAGTATCAGAATACATTTTATAATCATGTTTCTTAAGCAGTCCGTAGCGGGCGGTTATACAGATGTAGCAACCTGTTTAAATTATATAGTAAAATCTAGTATAATTGCTCAAAAAAACTTCTTTGTTGTAACTAGTCTCACATTTTTAAGCGAAACTAATCCTTTTAAATTTTGCATCGCCGGAATTTTAGCTTTTGTTTTATTTAAGTACAAAAGGATGACAGATATCTTTTAAACAACTGAAATTGGAACTGCTACTGTAGATGCCTACATCCGTTTACAATTTTTGTGTAGGTCGAAATATGATTGATTAAAATAATTCAAACATGCATATTGAATGCATTGCTCTAATTCTCATTGTCATAGGTTGTTATTGATAAAGCCCTCAAATATTTTTCAACATTATATACTAAAGACACCCTGTAATAAAATATTACAATTTTACGGCAATATGGCAGTTTCTTTCGTCATATATGACTCAATTGTTGAACACAATCAGCGAATCAGGGGCGTACATTTTGGCTGGGGGATGAAGTTTCGAAATGAGACCGACTCATAAATTACATCAAAATACAGTTAAATAGATATCATAGAACAAAAAACTTTTCTCCATATATAAAACTTTAAAAATTTCGTATACATATTGTAAAACTGTGCCCTCGGTCTTGAAAACGTCCCTCGCACTCCGGGCTGGGGCCGTTTTCAAGACCTCGGGCACAGTTTTTCTCATTCGGACCTCGCAACCGGTAAATAACATAAATATATATTTGTCTATTTTAACCTTACATGCAAGTATAATAGGTCATACGACGTAAAAATACCGTCGTGCGCAAGCAGACATCCAAATAAAGAAATAAAATCGATAAGTTTTTAAAACGGTTGAATGTATCGCAATATAGTTTCATGCCGTTCTTCATTAGCATAAAATAAATTCAATAAGGCAATCCAAACGTTTTCAACTTGATCGGTATCCTCTGTAGGCCTCGCGTAAGATACGTGTCATTATACGCCGCCATGTATAAAGTTGAAAGACCTATGCTCTTGTCGCGCACATAATGTGGTATTTCTCCAAAACGGCATGACATAACCCTTAACGGTTTCATGCCGTTCTTGATTAATATCAAAGCATTAAATTATATAATTTTTCGACCTTCCACGTCATTCTGTCTTGCAAATATTGCGTGCATAACATGTCCTGTCGAAGCGCGTCAATAGAGTCAAGACGTGCAATTCAGAGCTCCGGGAAACTTTGTGTCTAAATTACTTTTTATGTTGAATAGAAGATGTCTTTACCTATCGATAACATATTATGCTTTGCTTGGACTGGAGATTTTGACTCATTGAAGATATTAGTCGTCAAAGATCTAAAGTTAAATGGCAACCGGGAACAACCTGGCGGTCACATCTTCAACATAAGCATATTACATACAAATATCGTCAATATACACAATTACGTTACTTTACTAAATTGTGACCGGGTAATCACAACAGCTTTCGCCATTTACTGTGATCCCAAAACATATATAAAAATAATATATAAACTTAAAACTTTGGACACTACAGTTATGATTATACATCTAAAAACAGCATGCAATAGATTTGGATAAATCTCGAGCCTGATTGCATTTAAGGCAAATTGTTTTCCAAGTCCTAGGGTCATCAATATCATAGTTAATTTGGAGAGCAGAATGGTAGTAGTTCAGTACCAGATTCTTAAATGTAGCCTGAGAGTTATTAGTGATAGGTCTTTGTAGAGCATTCTAGATTCTTGTTGATCTAACGGTATATGTTTGTTGATATGTTGAGGTGTGACATTTCTGCTTGCGCCAAGTCAAATTGTTGGTGAACCATACGCCTAAATCCCGCTCATGTCCTGAATTCTCCAAGGTGGAATTTTCTACTCAAACATTTTCTACTAAGGATACTCAATAGTGTGTTGTTTTCTTGTGACTCGTAGATTTTTGCATTTAGACGCATTTAAAGGAAAACCTGCATCAGTGGATCTGGTTTCAAATGTTTTTAGGTCCTCCTGTAAAGCTAGCGCGTCACTCGTGGTATTGATTTCTTTGAAGATCTTGGTGTCATCGGCGTAAGTCGCAGTAGATGAATTCTTCGCAGAAGAGGGAGATCATTTTCATAGAGCAGGAATAACATTGGTCCAAGAATAGAGCCTTGAGGTACCCCTAATGTAACAGGATTAGGCAGAGGAGGTTGGACAGCAGGCCGCTAAGCATCATGGGTAATGAGCGTATGTTTCCACGTGCGGCCTCATTTATGCGTTGACTGCCGTGAAGTCAACATCTCTGGCCATAGCAAATTCTGCGAAAATAGACGCTATTGTTACGGAGACTCAATGCCATCATTATGGATGTGTTTAGTGTTTTGTAATGGAGGTATAACAAGGCTCTTTGAGTCTCTCTGAGGATTTATTTGTGCAGAAATCTCAAAGGCTGCGAGTGATCGTCTGTATTTGTAATGTACATTGTGCAACTAGTGAGGAGTGCAGTACAGACAGTTAACTAAATATTTATTGGCCAGATTGATTCTGCTGGCATCAAAGGATTCGACTTTTAATATGTATTTAGTTATTTATTTATCCCAATAGCACATTGTGACTACTGAAAACCAGCATATTGAGCTTGTCAAAGAACTTCTATATACTTTTTTGCAACAGAAATTACTGGTGAAATGTAGACAAAACAAACTTTACAATAATATACAGTTTCATTTTTATTGAAAATACATAGCACATGCATATTCTCTACATATATAAAGAAATATTAAAGAAACCAAGAAGGCAAATTAACAATATAATGATAGAATTCAACCCAAAATACAAATCTGTAAATAAACAACAAATTTTCTTCTAAAACTCAGCACTTATTTTAAACAGTAAAGTCCACTTCTTCAGAAAAAACGAGCAATCACTGCGTCAATTGTCGAAATTCGAGGTGTTCAACTTCAAAGATTGTTGACAGAGATGGCATCGGATTAATACAATATGACGACGTACAGCCTACAAAAAAATCAAAATAACGTTTACCTTACAAAATACTGCTCACATAGGTAGATCAATAGTTATTGAAATAGCATGGATGCATTCCAGAAAAAAAATTGAATAACAACGACAAAATATTCCATATTTGCGAGTCGAGCGGGCCATCAGACAACAAAATTGCAGACAGAGCCAGACACTAGCCCAGATATAAAATCTCTAAACAACACGCAAATAACTCCTAAATCTCCTAAAATTCATTCAAAAGTACTTTAACGCTTGCTCTAAAGAATAACGCTCTTTCTATTAAAGAGGTTTCAAGATTCATTGGGAAAAACAAGCTTTGGTGGCTCAATATCTTCCTAAACTATTAGATGCCATTTTGGCAAACGTCGAAATGACTATGATCACTTCGATGCCTAATATCTCGAAAACTGCCAGGGGATCACCGGGATCATTCCAGCAGATTTAAAGTTTATACATTTGTCTTCATCATTATACAAAAATTACGAAAATCGAACCATGGAAATTCTAGATACTTTAGTTTGAAAATTGTAAACAGACGCGGACTTTAGTCAACACGTCGCGAAGACACGACTAACTTCAATCATGAAAACAAACAAAAACACGTTTCATAATTTCTAAAATATCCATCAAAAACTGATCAAGCAAATGCGTTTAAGCATATAATTCATTGATATTACAAAAAGTTTAAAATATTTTAATAAAATGCAAATGATAAGAAGGGAAACTTCAAAAGTTGGAGATAGTTATTTTTAGAAAGTGCAAAATCGTATTGAAAATTCAGCAGCGAATATCTCGAAAACGGTGAGTGGCGCGGATAGGTGGGGGCAGTTAAAACGAAAGATTAGGCTTTAATCTATCACATTATGCGAAAATTAGCGAAATCGAACCATGGAAATTCGATATTTTCTATTTCAAAAGTTGATAGTTGAAACAGCCTCGTATTTCCACGTGACGCATAAGTGCCTGCATTAAATATAAAAATATAGTACAAAACGACGTTTACCTTCCAAAATTCTTCGCTTGGGAGTAGATTAATATTCATTGAACGGGTGTGCATCGAATTTAATTGCAAATTTGAATAACAAAGCGAAATATTTCCGTATTTATGAGACCAATGCAAATTTCACAGTCCACTTGCTTCTTGCGAGCGCTGAGAAAATAGCGTCTCCTCATTGGTCGAAAAATATCATGTGACAGCTGTCCACCCTCCTCTGAGGATTAGGTGATGATGTTGCACCAAATATGGTCGTTTGTTGAGGCCGGTCTTGAAAGTACGAAATGAACCAGTTCAGAATGTTTCCACCAAAGCCAAACTCACGGAGACGGCGAAGAAGAAGTTTATGGCTAACCTTGTCGAAAGCCTTGGACATGTCCAAATAAATGACATTTATTTGTTTGCCTCGATCTAGTAGACTTCCTATGCTGTCAAGAACTTCAATAAGTTGAGTGACACAGTTTTTCCTAGGGACAAAGCCATGTTAACAAGAGTTTACTTGAGAGGAAACGTGTTATTTGATGTTATTATAAACGCAGCGTTCCAATACTTTCGAAACAAGAGAAAGAAGAGATATAGGTCTATGGTTCTCTACGAACTCTTTGTCTCCTTTTTTATAAACAGGAACAACATTTGCAAGTTTGCAGTCATATGGAACTACGCTAACACGCAAAGATTTATCAAACAACTCGCATGGAGATGGAGCTATTTGTGATGCTATTTGTGATGCCGTTTCTTTTAGTACAGGAGGAGGAATGCCGTCCTGACCATGGGCTTTGTCATTGCCGAGTGACATTATTTTAAGTTTGATAATAGTTAAATCTCGTGGAGGAAAAACAAAGGCCTGCAGATTGAAGGCGATGAGGTGGGTAAAGTAATTCAGCGATTATGCACAAAGATCTTATAAACTTCACATCTAACTACAGAAATTGCGAATAATCTAGATATTGCATGCCAGACGGTCACAAATATTCCGTTGCTGTCCTCTTGCAAGTGTGCGGACGTTGGCTCGGATATTGAGGAACTAAAGTCTGGCCAAGCCATTGATAGCGAAACTATCCAAACGTTATCCCACTCTCTTGCACAAATTGCTGGATTTATAAAGCAATTGCAAGAAGATATTGACAAAAATCGGCCAAAAGAAGCAAAAACAATGCCTAGATTTAAGCAAAAATTAACTGGTGGAAATAATAATAATACTAGTAGAATTTGCACGAGTAAAGACCTTATTGCCCCAAAGAGGTTATTGAAGTCAATGATGCGGATAATTCTATTACCCTTAATGCCATTGCGGATGTTAATGAAACTAATAGGGCTCTAAACAACGGTCTTCAAAGAATTGTTCGTCAGAACAAACCTACGGCTCAATTAGATAATTCGATGACAATTAGATGACCAGCCAGTTCAGCGTATTTATTGGTCAGAAAATGCAATTGACTGGCTAGAATAATGGTAATGAATATGCGTAATGCGACATGCACAGCGTCAAAAACTTCAAAGCCTCGGCCTCAAGTGGCCCTTCTAGTCATTTCCTATTTTATGCTCGTACTTCCAAGCATTTTGTTCCATGTCCATTTCTACGAAGAAAAACACATTGCCTAAAGGAGCCAAGGTATGACTTTTCTCACAATACTGATTTACAACGACGTTTCCAATTTCCCCACCAACACACCTTGCTACTTGATTTTTTACCTCCTGCGATGAAATATCCAATCCATCACCCTTTCCTAAATTATCCGTACTTTCAGCCCCTAATGGATATTCCGATGCGACCTTTCAGACGTTGAGAGTGTTGCATGAAAATCAATTAAGAGCTGCAATATCATAATAACCTGAAGATACCAGTTAGAATGACATCATGCTCTGGCAAAATGAACTATGATAGTAATACGCCTACACGAAATTATAATCCCAACATGTTTCGGAATAGACATAACTTAATAGAAGTCCCTATTAATTCCAACAGTGTCCCGATCAGAAAACCCGCGAACGTGAATAAATCGCTTCCAAATGTAATGTTACTAAATGCCCGTTCACTTCGCAATAAGGTAGATGAACTTTCAGTATGGGCAAATCAAACTATGTCTGATATAATTTGCATTACAGAAACTTGGCTCACAAATCATATACCTGACGAAATTGTCAATATAAACGGTTATTCAATTGTTAGAAAGGATAGAGCAAATGATAATAATAACGGCGGCGGAATTTGTACATATATAAAGGAGAGTATTCCATTTAGACTTAGATCCGACCTGTCTCACAACTTAATAGAATGCGTCTGGGTGACCATAAGGCTCAATTGGCTACCTAGGAGAGTATCGAGAATAGCCGTCGCAACAATCTACTAGCTTACCCCCATCAATCACAAATAATGAGATTGACGAATTTTATGATTACTTATGCTTTTGTATTGACACGCTTATTTTTGAATGTACAGAAACTGCTTTTATAATTACTGGAGATTTTAATCCCAACAGCAATAACTTTCGGTCTATAGACATGTGGAACTGCAATACGGTCTTAAACAAGTCGTTCGATTCATGTACCGATCGACGAGAAATGAACATATTTTGGATCTAATACTCACCAATATATCCTAGTACTATAATGTCCCTACCACACAAGCGCTCCTTGATACCTCAGATCATTTTCTAGTTCTTTGGAATTCAAAGGGCATTGAAAAATCAAAGAACGTTACTCAAAAAGTTGAAGTTCGGCCAATTAAAGTATCGAGCATTGAGGGTTTTGGTGATTGGTTAAAAAGATACCAATGGGAGTCTATCACTTTACCCAAATTATTGGAAAAATTAAGAACTTAATCATTCAGCGAAATAGGGCATTCCGAAACATTGATAAAGAATAATATAGAGTATTACGTAATAAAGTAACAAACGAAATCAAGGAGGAGAAAAGAATATTCTATAATAAGAAAATAAAACCATTAAGAAGCAGTGACTCAAAATCGAGGTGGAATGCGATTAAAAAAGTTTGTTATTCTAAGAATAATAAAAAAAATCTTTCTTTTTAACCCAGAAAATGGAGAACCTCTAACATCAGAAGATGCGGCCAGAAGGAGACTACAGCACGGTACACGAGCATCACTTCGTCATGGGTCAAGGTTTGCCGAAGAATTTTCAATCCCTCTTACGGATATTACCAATACCTCTTTCCTTGAGAAACGTTTTGGCGATATCTGGACAGCTTATAACACATGTCCAACCATTTAGTCTAATCCTTGTACGGTCATTGAGAGCATAAGACCTATAGCGACCACAAGCATTTTTTCCAAAATACAAGAGAGTTATGCGTTAGAATGGATGTTGGATGATGCAAAAGACAATGTCAGCAGAAGACAACATCAATTGGTATTTAGCTATGGAAAATTCTGATACATTGATCCGTGTCATGTTTTTGGACTTTACCAAAGCGTTCGACCTCATAGATCATAATATTCTCCTATCTGGTTTGGACAAGATAGGTATAAGGCTTGCCTTGTTACCCTTGTTAGCGTCATATCTGTCTCAACGTCAACAAAGAGTTTAATTTCAGGGGAAGTTGTACGACTTCCGCAATATCAACGCTGGCGTACCGCAAGGGAGCAAGATCGGACCCTTTTCCTTTATTGCTAAGATCAATCGCCTACCGGACGTTGCAGTGACAGACAATTCAACTAATACGGAACTAGTCTCAATGTTTTCTGATGACACCACGCTATCGGAAATATTGAATGTAACCAACCATGAGTCAAATCAACCAATTGGAAACATGCAACTTAATATCCAAAGGATATCAACGGTACTGAATACGAAAAAGACAAAATAAATTATTTTTGACTTTCGCGTTAGGAAAACTACAATTAGGAGTATCAATATATATGACTCAGAAGTTTTAAACTGTTGGGTATATATGGCTTGTTGACAAGTAATACCGAGCATATCGTAAAGAGAGCAAGAAAGCAGTTCTACTTTCTCAAAGTCCTTAAAAGGTATGGGGCGCCAACGCAAGATTTGCAACAATTTTATTAGATCAACTCTGGAATATGGAGATGTGTTGTGGCATGGAGGATTACATAATGCTCAAAGTATTAACAGTGACAGAATACAGAAAAGAACAATCAGAATAATATTACCTGGTGTCGATTATTCTGTAGCCTTAAACCATCTTAAGATGTAAATGTTGAGTGAAAGACGTGAGAATCATTGTGTAGAATTGATTGCGAATATATCTGTGCCTGAGCACCGTCTACACAACCTACTCCCAGACCGCGTTAGAGACACAAGACAAAGAGAAACCAGATCTAATGCCAATATGTACTATAATTCTAAATTTAGAACAGAGAGATTTAAGAATAGTCCTTTACTCTACGCTATAAATTGCTATAATAATAGTTGAGCGAGACCCTAGGTTTTATGAAGCTTTACTACCTGTAACTTTGATAGTGTAAACACAAACTTTAATAGTTTAAATAATTTATAGTCTACTTCAGGTAATATGGTTAATATTAATAAACAATGTAAATTTTAATCATTTTACTCTAATTTTAATGTAATTGCATGGTATTTAGGACTATATTGTCTAGTAATAATAATAATAATAATAATAATAATAATAATAATAATAATAATAATAATAATATAATACGGCTCCACGATCTATAAAGTTTATGCATTATCTAATAAAATTTCTACAGCACATAAGAAGAACGACATGAATACCGGTAGACTTGCTACAAGTCGACTGGAATATTTACACGCGCGCTAAAGCCCTGCGGCCGGTTGTATAAAACTCTTAACTACGTTTTAACTACCCATTTTCTAGTTAAATGGTAGTTAAATTTAACCACGTAGTTAAGTCGGTTGTTTAAAAACCTAGTTAGCGTTAACTGCAGTTAAAAAGTAGTTAAAGTTAACTATGCTCAAGGGCATAGTTAACTTCCCAAAGCGTAGTTAAATATGGCGTTTTGTAGGAGTGATGAACTTTAATCAGTCAAAAAATACTAAAAACAACGCTTACCGAGGGTTTTCAATCATCATCTTCTCTAGAAAGTTTTTTCTGATACTCGTGAGCTTTTAAAACGCTATAGTTTTGGTCTTTTCGACGAAAACGGAATATCGATGACGAGAGGCAACCCATAACAAAGAAAAACAATGTCGTTTTTACCAAAGAACTGCAGTTTGACTTTCATGATAAATACGCCTTTTTTGTAGACTTTATTGGTCTTTATGTCTTGTTTTCTTGCATATTTTTCAATATTTTGAATGAAAATACCGCCATTTTTGGTAAATATGAGTCCGCAGTCGTTTTCAAACTGCTTGTCAGCGGTTGCTAATCCAGCGCGTACTTTGTGTTATTTCATGTTTAATTATATTTATCACTGGGAAAAAAAACGGATCAATTGAAGTTAACGACCCCCCTATGCCAATGGGGTCGTATACTTCAATAACAAATATTCGGATTGAAGTATACGACCCCCCTTGTATTATATCGTTAAGTTTACGGATTTTTGTGTCTGTTTCAAAGGAATTTTTATGACTTCCCTTTATTCTCTATTTCTCTATGTCTCAGTTCATTGATTTTTTGACCAGGAAACAAATTCAAAAGACTTTCAACACGATCAATAATATGCGCTTGAGGTGTTTTGTTTTGCAATTTTGTCACCGTGTTTTGCCGATCGCAAACTGCATCTTGTAAATATCTGTTGGATGACTCATTGCTGGAAAGGCGTTATAAAAGGCCTTAAAATGTTTGGCGAGCATACTGCAACAGTATTCCACCGACGAAATGTCTATCCATGACGAACTGCGAGAAGTAATCTTTGGCGACAACATGGAAGTGACGATAGATTTCCTGAAGCAACACGGTCTCGTCGCAAGCCAGAGAACTTTAGAAACCACCAAATATATAAAAAGAAGCTAAACGAAATTCTCCATACAAAAATCATGAATAAAAATCATGAATCATAATAAAAAGCTATTATTTAGGGGGTCGTATACTTCAATGGCCATTGAAGTATACGACTCCCTTGGGGCAGGGGGGTCGTTAACTTCAATTGATCCAAAAAAAACCCGGAGATTAATAACGGATTACTATGGTTTTGTTTTGACCGGTGGATCAGGGGGGGCCGTCCCTCGATGTTATTTGCTTTTGTTCGCTACACTAAAAACTAAGCGGAAAAGATCAATTAATTTTGAATAATTCAATGGTCCTGGTCTAACGAATAACGGCATGAAATATTCTAGCAAAACAGCTTTGCGTTGACGAGATATTCTATTTATATTTCGTATGCGAAGGTCTTCCCTCTGTTTCGAGTTTGCGGCAGCTTGACGCGTTTCGACAAGACATGTTATGAACGTAATATTTGCAAGACAGAATGACGTGGAAGGTCGAAAAATTATAAAATTTATTGCTTTGATATTAATCAAGAACGGCGTGGAACCGTTAACGACTATGTCATGCCGTTTGGCAGAAATACCACATTATGCCCGCGACAAGAGTCACCTAGGTCTTTCAAATTTACAGATGGCGGCGTACAATGACACGTATCTTCTGCGAGGCCTACAAAGGATACCAAACAAGTTGAAAGCGTTTGAATTGCCTTATTGAATTATTTGGATTTATTTTATGCTAATGAGAACGGCATGAGACAATATTGCGATACATTCAACCGTTTTAAAAATATATCGATTTTATTTCTTTGTTGTATGTCTGCTTCCGCACGACGGTATTTTGACGTGTATAACAACAAACCGTCTGCGAGGCCTCGAGAGAAAACTTTACAAGGTACAAACTTCTAGACTTCTTTATTTTATACTTTCAAAGCCAATGCAGAATGATTTTGAACGATTTTGTTGCAAATTCTTTCGTTCTTGAGATATTAGGTATTTTCCGTGAAGGTGACGTCTCTACATTCGATCATGACCACGCGTTATATTCTGCGAGTCCTCCTCCTCGATTAGTAAAGTCAGTAAATATTCAGCTTATCATTATACAGATGCAAAACTTAATATCAGTAAAACCTCCTTATGAGTGTATCAGATCAAAAGCAAATATACATACGAGGAAGTCTTGCATTTGAAAACAAAAAATAATCCTAAATGTAATAAATATATACTGCAAAAATCTCGACACACTAAATATAGAAAAAGAAAGAAACATATCTAACAAAAACTCAAAATCTTCAAACTCTTATAAGAGTTTTTATCGCACATTAGCTTTGTCTGGGAGTGACGCACCACTCGTATATACAGGAAATAAACTGTCCCATTCTGCATGCAATAGTAATATAAAATGGAAAATATAAGCGTGCCTGACATGCGTATAACCCGCGTAAAATATAAGCCTTCATGCAGGGTCGAGAAAATGATAAAGCGAGAATGGAACAATATTTTCGACTTACCTGTGTGAGAATTCTTCACTCTTTTCTATCTGACGACGATATGAGCTCTTCAGACAATGTTCTTGCATTTTACCATACAAGAACCGGAAAGCGTCGTTTCAGCTCGCATCTAAAGGATGGTGCTGTCATCTGGCAAATTATGTAGTAAACACATCATCCAAATACGGCTATTGTAAAGACATATAGTTTATAATTTCGTTAAATTTTAAGACAAATATCTTATTTGAAAAAGAAAATTACGTCAGCATCGATATTTCAAATTGTAATTTCGTGTTGTGTTCAGGCCCGTACTCAGAAAATTATCCAGGGGGGGTGTAAGGTGGTTTCAACCGACTGCCAAACCAACTTGTACCGAATACTTCAATTTTTTGTTCTCATAAAAGTGTCGACGGGGTGGGGAAAGTTAAAAAAATTTTCCCGGACTACTATCGTTGTTATATTTCCAATTAAACCAATAAATACCTTTGTTCCTGAAAAAACCTTTACTTCCTAAAAAAAAACCTTTTTGTATTCTTTGTGCCGACTTGCTTTGTGCAGACTTGTTTTGTTCGGACTTGTTTTAGCTCATGAAAAAACGAATATTGCATTTTACCATATAAGAACCGGAAAGCGTAGTTTCAGCTCGCATCTAAAGGATGGCGCTGTCATCTTGCTAATTATGTGGTAAACACATCACCCAAATACGGCTATTGTAAAGACATGTAGTTTATAATTTTGTTAAATTTTAAGACAAATATCTTATTTGAAAAAGAAAATTACGTCAGCATCGGTAGTTCAAATTGTATTTTCGTGTTGTGCTTTCTAATAAGATCAATATACAGATATTGATGAGCACACAGCAAATTTTATCTTGTCAAAACTGACCTTGTTTCAGCGTATGCAAATATTCTGCTTCCTCCTTTATGAAATACGATGATATGCCATGCTGAGTTTCTTTTATACGTTATCGTATACACCGGCTGTCAATCATGTCATGTCTGAATTGACAGTTTGTTAACAATTATTGGATGAGGCGGAGCACGATATCGATAATTATTCAGGCCAAGGTCAACGTTATCTGCCGAAGCGAAGCTGAGGCGGATAACGTTGACCGAGGTCTGAATAATTATCGATCTCCTGCGTAAGCCGAATTCAATAATTGTTTTATTATTCATTTTGTAACCTGCATTGACGAATAGAACAAGCAAATATTGAAAACAAAGATTTTATTACTGTTCATAAATATCAATACAGAAGAAATATGAGACAAAACAAACTTCAAAACAAACTTGAAGACAAAACAAACTTCAAAATTTCCCGCTTATTTGTAATTTTATGCGATATACCGCTGGAATATTCCGGGCGCCGTCCAATTATCTCTCCAGATTACTGTTTCCGCTGAAAAATAGCGCGGGCACCGGCAGATATCGATAATAATTCACAAGTTTTTAGCCAATGAGAAAACGATAACACAGTACAATGAATAATAATAGTTGTAATTGGACATTTTAAACCGTAATCTATAGCTTAACGTAAAACTCACAATGGCGGAAAATCTAGCCACCTGGATCAACACTGTAAAAAAATTATGTTAAAACTACCAATTTCTTTTTCGCATACCAATTAATATTGGTTAATTAAAACAATATTTTATTGGCTTTTTATCGTTGAGACGGAAACGCGCTGTACGTATTTATGAACAGTTGTAAATGACTGTAAATGACTCCAGACGTGTTTACTCTATGGCAACAGGACAATCTTCATTCGATAGCTAATGACTTCCTCTTTCATGTAGTTTATCCCAGTTCATATTACATACCAAATTAATTTTCAGACACGTTCATAAAAATTTTACAATTATTGTTGATATAAACTTGAATTGCCAGAACAGGATTTAGAATTTCCCAGCAAGTGTTGCAAAAAAGTTGTAGCTCATGAAAAAAGGAATATTGCATTTTACCATACAAGAACCGGAAAGCGTCGTTTCAGCTCGCATCTAAAGGATGGCGCTGTCATCTAGTTAATTATGTGGTAAACACATCACCCAAATACGGCTATTGTAAAGACATATAGTTTATAATTTTGTTAAATTTTAAGACAAATATTTAATTTGAAAAAGAAAATTACGTCAGCATCCATAGTTCAAATTGTATTTTCGTGTTGTGTTTTCTAATAAGATCAATATCTGTCGTGAACACACAGTAAATTTTATTTTGTCAAAAATTGACCTCTGTAAAAAACTTATATTAAAACTACCAATTTATTTTTCGCCTACCAATTAATATTGGTTAATTAAACCATTATTTTATTGGCTCTGTATCGTTGAGACGGAAACGCGCTGTAATCCATAGCTTCGGCGTGGAAATCAATGGGGTATGCGTGGGCGTACTCGGACAACAAACCGCGATCCTTAATAAAAATATAGTAAAATAGGTAAAAGTAAACGGCATTTTTCGCCGGAATATGCGTCTTTTCCCACTTTTTTTTTATCTCACCCCATGAAGGATAACACAAACTTGTGCTAAGTTTGCGAAATTCTTTAAAATGCATTTGCGAGAGTACAAAGTATAAACGGGTACACGCGCTGTATGGCGGCACTATATTAACTATACTGTTAGCTTTTTTCTTTAACAGGAATAGTATGCAAAGCTACAGATTATAAAAATATGATATAAATCCATGCATTTGAAAGGAAATTCGTATATGGGAGCGTCAGATTAGCTTGTTGCGCAAACGTTCTAGTGGCTATGCTAACTGTAAGTGTATCTTAAACTGAAATTGTGAAGTCCGCATCCCCAAGTGTTGTAGATACCTCTGCACAATCTGTTTTGCCTAAAGTCGAACGACAGTCGGTCTTTTTATTTTTTTTATTTGGACGCACTTAGAAGAGAAAGAAAAGTCATTTGCTTTTAGTACAAAATTGTTTAAGCCTATAATATGACATCATAACGCATTTGCATCGCTAATGTAAATTCGCGCACATCAGTAAATTCGCGCACTAAATATTTTCACAATTCTGATAAAAAATACTTCACATTTGCACGACTGATCACTGCAGATATAGGATCCGGGTGTTCCTTTGTAGGTCCGTTTTCACCAACAAAATGCAAACTGCATCTAAATCCATCACCTCTATGGCAAGCTTTAATCAACCGCTCTCGTTTCTCCCCATGCTGTTGTGCTCCAGGGAAGTGGATAAAAAATACTATCGTCCTTCGCACTTCGTTTCCACAAATAGAATAGAAACTTTATTTAAAGAGGGTAACCAAACCTGGTTAGCAAAAGCTAATCTTACCCAGAGCCCTCTATGATAACTCTAAATGAGGCAGCAGAGTCATTTTTACATATTCCCCAAGCTCATCTACGGGTGACTACCATAATTTCTAAAATATACACTCACGATCTTTACAGTACGAGCTTTTGTCGATAGAAACTATTTGGCTTTCGTTATAACTTGATAATAGCCACTAGAACGTTTGCGCAACAAGCTAATCTGACGCTCCCATTTGTTCTTTAGACATAAGTGCATGGATTTATATCATATTTTTATGATATGTAGCTTTGCATACTATTCCTGTTAAAGAAAAAAGCTAACCGTATAGTTAATATAGTGTAGCCATACAGCGCGTATACCCGTTTATACTTTGTACTCTCGCAAATGCATTTTAAAAAATTTCGCAAATTTAGGACAAAAATTTGTAAGTTTGTGTTATCCTTCATGGGGTGAGACAAAAAAAATTGGGAAAAGACGCATACTCCGGCGAAAAATGCCGTTTACTCTTACCTATTTTACTATATTTTTATTAAGGATCGCGGCTGTGTTTGTCCTAGTACGCCCACGCATACCCCCATTGATTTCCACGCCGAAGCTATAGATTACGATCAGTTGTTTCAACTGTAAATAACTCCAGACGTGTTTACTCTCTGGCAACAGGACAATCTTCATTCGATAGCTAATGACTTCCTCTTTAATGTAGTTTACCCCAGTTCATATTACATACCAAATTAATTTGCAGACACGTTCATAAAAATTTTACAATTATTGTTGATATAAACTTGAATTACCAGAACAGGATTTAGAATTTCCCAGCAAGTGTTGCAAAAAAGTTGTAGCTCATGAAAAAAGGAATATTGCATTTTACCATACAGGAACCGGAAAGCGTCGTTTCAGCTCGCATCTAAAGGATGGCGCTGTCATCTAGTTAATTATGTGGTAAACACATCACCCAAATACGGCTATTGTAAAGACATATAGTTTATAATATTGTTAAATTTTAAGACAAATATCTTATTTGAAAAAGAAAATTACGTCAGCATCCATAGTTCAAATTGTATTTTCGTGTTGTGTTTTCTAATCAGATCAATATCTGTCGTGAACACACAGCAAATTTTATCTTATCAAAACTGACCTCCGTAAAAAACTTATGTTAAAACTACCAATTTCTTTTTCGCATACCAATTAATATTGGTTAATTAAACCAATATTTTATTGGCTCTTTATCGTTGAGACGGAAACGCGCTCTATTTACGATCAGTTGTTTCAACTGTAAACATCTCCGCACGTGTTTATTCTCTGGCAACAGGACAAGCTTCATTCGATAGCTTATGACTTCCTCTTTAATGTAGTTTATCCCAGTTCATATTACATACCAAATTAATTTGCAGACATGTTCATAAATTATGTCAAAATTTTACAATTATTGTTGGTATAAACTTGAATTGCCAGAACAGGATTTAGAATTTCCCATGCAGCAAGTGTTGCAAAAAAGTTGTAGCTCATGAAAAAAGGAATATTGCATTTTACCATATAATAACCGGAAAGCGTCGTTTCAGCTCGCATCTAAAGGATGGCGCTGTCATCTGGCTAGTTATGTGGTAAACACATCACCCAAATACGGCTATTGTAAAGACATATAGTTTATAATTTTGTTAAATTTTAAGACAAATACCTTATTTAAAAAAGAAAATTACGTCAGCATCGATAGTTCAAATTGTGTTTTCGTGTTGTGTTTTCTAATAAGATCAATATCTGTCGTGAACACACAGCAAATTTTATCTTGTCAAAACTGACCTCTGTAAAAAACTTATGTTAAAAACTACCAATTTCGTTTTCGTCTACCAATTAATATTGGTTAATTAAACCAATATTTTATTGGCTTGTTATCGTTGCGACGGAAAAACGCTGTATTTACGATCAGTTGTTTCAAATGTAAATATCTCCAGACGCGTTTACTCTCTGCCGTCTCTGGCAACAGGACACGCTTCATTCGATAGCTTATGACTTCCTCTTTAATTTAGTTTGTCCCGGTTCATATTACATATCCAAATTAATTTGCAGACATGTTCAAAAATTATCTAAAATTTTACAATTATTGTTAATTGAAAAACCTGAATTGCCAGAACGGGATTTAGAATTTCCGAGCAAGTATTGCACAAAAGTTGTAGCTCATGAAAAAAGAAATATTGCATTTTACCATACAAGAACAGGAAAGCGTCGTTTCAGCTCCCCTGTAAAGGTGGTGCTGTCATCTGGCTAATTGTGTAGTAAACACATCACCCAAATACGGCTATTGTAAAGACATATAGTTTATAATTTTGTTAAATTTTAAGACAAATATCTTATTTGAAAAATAAAATTATGTCAGCATCGATAGTTCAAATTGTATTTTCGTGTTGTGCTTTTTAATAAGATCAATATCTCTCGTGAACACACAGCAAATTTTATCTTGTCAAAACTGACCTTGTTTCAGCGTATGCAAATATTCTGCTTCCTCCTTTATGAAATACGATGCCATGCTGAGTTTCTTTTATACGTTATCGTATACACCGGCTGTCAATCCTGTCATGTTGTGAATTGACAGTTTGTAGTTGTAATTGAACATTTTAATGTAGCTTAACGTAAAACGCACAATCGCGGAAAATCTAGCTACCTGGATTAACACTGTAAAAAAATTATGTGAAAACTACCAATTTCTATTTCGCATACAATTAATATTGATTAATTAAACCAATATTTTATTGGCACTTTATCGTTGAGACGGAAACGCGCTGTAATTACGATCAGTTGTTTCAACTGTAAATAACTCCAGACGTGTTTATTCTCTGGCAACAGGACAAGCTTCATTCGATAGCTTATGACTTCCTCTTTAATGTAGTTTATCCCAGTTCATATTACATACCAAATTAATTTGCAGACATGTTCATAAATTATCCAAAAATGTTACCATTATTGTTGATATAAACTGTGCATGTATTCAACATCTATCAAAGGCAGCTATTACTGGACTGTTACACCCAATGCTTTATTAGCTCACTTAGCAGCAATGCACCATGAGGTCCCCCACTTGAATATTTTACTCTGTAACTGCAGAATAGTGCTACCTGTGTCAAATGGGTCATTTGTCCAGGACGGCTAGAGATGGGCTATCTCACCTTCATACTAATTATGCAGCAATTGAGTCACAAGTAGTTTTTTGCATTATAAACCAAACCCAATGAAATATTAGAAGTATAAATTTATATTGCATAGAACATGCAGCTACAAAGTGTCATACATATACTGTACATGCATTCAATATATATATATATATATATATATATATCAAAGAATTCCATGACTGGACTGTTACACCTGATGTTTTATTAGCTCACTTAGCAGCAATGCACCCTAATGTCCCGTACTTGAATATTTTACTCTGTAACTGCAGAATAGTGCTACCTGTGTCAAGTGGGTCATTTGTCCAGGACGGCTAGAGATGGCCTGTAACAGTCCAGTCATGACTGGCCGTCTTTGATATATATATTGAATGCATGTAGAGTGTATGTATGACACTTTGTAGCTGCATGTTCTATGCAATATAAATTTACACTTCTACTATTTCATTGGGTTTGGTTTATAATGCAAAAAACTACTTGTGACTCAATTGCTGCATAATTAGGGTGAAGGTGAGGTAGCCCATCTCTAGCCGTCCTGGACAAATGACCCATTTGAGACAGGTAACACTATTCTGCAATACAGAGTAAATATGCAAATAGGGGACATTAGGGTGCATTGCTGCTAAGTGAGCTAATAAAGCATGGGTGTAATAGTCCAGTCATTGCCGCCTTTTATAACTATTAAATACATGCACAGTATATGTATGACACTTTGTAGCTGCACGTTCTATGCAATATGGGTTTGGTATATATATAATGCAGGAAGCTGCTTGAGTTCAAGTGTAAAGGTAAGAGAAGTTAAGGGAACATTTATATTAAAGTTATCATGTGGGGCAGATATGATAAGGGTTCATTACTGCAATTAAGAGCTAATAGGGAAGATTTAATGATTTCGTGCATGTCAAGATAAATGTGAATACAAGCATATTTTCAGAATTCTCATTGGGGACTGAATTAATCTTGCAAAAGATATGATAAAATGATAACACTGTATGTATAGGGGGCACCTTGCATGCCCAAGGACATTGTCGTGTGTAATTAAGTAAAACGTATAAACAGACAAAACGATTCTACAAATATTTAATCAAACTAATTAAGGGTAATGTTAACATATTTGTACAGTACAATTCAACGTGTTCTGCATGAACAAATTATCAAGTTAACAAAACCAAGCAGTACCCGAATGTTGAATGCTATACCCCTTATATATTTTATATAATAATTTAGCCCTTGCAGTGTTTTGTATTCTTTGTTAATGTATAATGTATATATTTTGCCTTCTATGTTATGTATATATATATAATGCGTTTGTTCCTTAAGCATATTATAACTATTTTAGGGAGAAATCGTTTAGCGTGTGCTGAAGCAACACGACTTTATTTGTGCTGAAACAACACGACCTTAGATGTGCTGAAACAACATGACCTTAGCCATGCTGAAACAGCAGGACTTTAAATGTGCTAAACAGCAGGACATTGCGGTTCCTCAACAACACATCTTTAGCTGTGCTAAAATAGCACACCGCTACAAGTCCTACATAAATAAATAATAACGCAAATACACCTTGACTTAAACTGTCTTAAATGTTTATAATGTTATTCACACGGTAGCAGAAGAGGTCTATTACAGCATGTTATGAAAAGGCAAAAATGTTACATTGTAGACAAACAAAACAAGACGTTCTAAAACACGATAACCTAGATTGAATTGTTACTATTAGACTGTCCAATTCCGTGTGTAGTACAGTACAATATATTTGCGGGTTTCCATATTTGCATTTGGTTTTATTATTTTGATACTAAGAAATATGCCCAAACGGAAATTGATTTCAGACTTATTTATAAACACAATTTAATCTAGGGCTACGGGACAATTTAAATGTCACTATAATAAACATCATTTCTTGAAATATGAGTGGTAGGCATTTCACACTTAAGTTGAGAAACGAATGGAATAATGTCTGTTTCATCCAAGGCCGGCAAGGCCGGTGTTCCGTCTGGGTAGCAGCGATCAGACCAACAATTGATATGGAATTTGAAGTCATTTTCTGCATAGACTGCATATACCACGAGCCTGAACTCTGCTATTTCGTCCTTGAACTAAGTGTCATGCGTGGACTAGATGCCTACCAAAAGTTAAAAAATGCATAGTCTGGCGATGAAGAAAATCGTATAGAATTACGAATAAGTTGGCATTTAATTTAATCCTTTGAGTTGAGAGACATGAAACCTAAAATGAAAACAAGACGAAATATTTTACCGGACGTAGACAGAGAACTGAAGGAAGAACGAAATGGTAGCGATTAATGATGTCATGGTACGAAAAATAATTGGCGTCTAGGAGACCATGGATATAAAAGGTCTCGCCATACGGAGTTTAGGTAGTGATAAATTTCATTTTGTACTTACACAAGCTTAAGGTCGAAGAATTGAAGACAACCTGAAGAAGACCTTCTTGAAGACAACGAACGGATAAAAGTATGTATATAACAGCACTGTGTATGTAAATCTATAGTCTGTGCAGTTTTATAACTTAATTTAATATAAGTATAGAAAGAATAATTTAGAAAACACCCAGTGTATTTATGATATATTTATTCCCGTATCTCTCACGGACGAACTCATAATAATATTACTATTGTTCCACTTTATTTATCCGTTTGCTTAAACCAATATATTTTTATAGATTGATCAAAAATGATGAAAATCATTTGTTTGGTTTTCCTGGTTGGTATATTCGCCATTGATACTGAAGCATGGGGGTCGCGTATACGTGTTCCGCGTGTACGTTTGCCGCCTGTACGTTTGCCGCGTGTACGTTTGCCGCGTGTACATTCGCCGCGTGTACCTTTGCCGCGTGTTCGTTTGCAGCCTGTACGTAAAATATACGACAAGGTAAAGAATGCATTCTTGAGTGCTTATAACAAAGTTTGCGGAGATCGAAAGAGAACCGACTGTGGTTACAACTTAGTAACACGAGTTCGGAATGTCTGCAATGGGCGATCATGCTTCAAGCGAAAATTCAAATCTGTCATTGGCAAAAGATCTATTGATTCTTAGTATAAATTTCCAGGTGACTATTGATTTCCCTGCATTCTGATTGGTCAAGATTCACTGTCTCTGAAGTGATAGTCACTGGTCAGTGACTATCACTTTTTTTTCAAAATGGCTTCTTCGCAAGCTGCCGAATTTAAAACAAAAATCGTTTTTTGAGCCTGATTCAAAGTTTTAAATGAAAAAAACTGCCGCTAAATTAAAGGAGGATATATTTTTGACATTTTTAAAGGTAAGCGATAACAAATACACTATTTTTCTTCCATGAAAGGCAGCGTTTTCTTACTGTTGAAATGCATAAAACTTTTTCCGTACGGCTCAACCACTCAAGTGTTTATTTTGAAAATTATTCGTTTTATCCTCATTTATATCGTTATATTCAGCAAAAACCTAGCTGTGATATATTTTTAAAACCATTCTACTTTGTATTTGAGCCCTTTCAAAGTATTTTTCTCACGAAATTGTTTGTTTTTGTTTCGCTTCGATATATTTTTGACACTCGTCTTTTGCCGGCATGTTTTTAATAACCGGCCGCTGAGAAAAAGCGCTGAATTTTGTCCTTTGCCTTTTCAACTGACCTCATAACTTTCTGTGTTTGTTTTCTCTTTTCTTGAAATTTATACTAAAACAATTAGTCGCCTCAGGCTCGGTGATTACAAGCCTATATTCACTTCGCCTTCGGCTCAGTGAATATAGGCTTGTAATCACCTCGCCTTCGGCGACTAATTGTTAAATAGGATCTCAATGAACGTAAGTATTCTTATAAGGAATAAAGATGGCATGTACACGATAGTGAACGAATTGGGAACTCTAGATATAAACTTGTACGGTTCTACCGGCTCAAAGATCCATTATCGATTTGGTCACGTGAACAAAGCCGTGGCAGATAAAGTTCTCATCCAGTGTGTCTCAAAAGGCGAAACATTTTTGGGAAATTATATATTCTTTTGAAATCACATGTTGTCATCAAAAGAACCTACGTCAAAACTTAATATTGATAGTAGTTTTGGCTTGTTAGAAATTACTAAACGCCGGAATGGTATTCAATTTTCTGTTGAAACATGCATATTATGTATTTGCATGTAATAATGGCTAAACAATTCTCCATCCTTAGCAGACAAGCAGACACTTGTGAACAAAAGCAATAATACAAAATACTCTGCAACCATGAGGATATTGATAGAGAGCCGACTGTAAATGCATGAACATATATATAGATAGCTGACTGTAAATATATAAAGCACTGCTATACACTTGTTATACGATCCATTCCTGATGATGACTAAAATATAGTTGAAACGTTGACAAATAGAAATACTTTCTTCATTCGAAGTTACTGTTTTTGTGTATGTAGGTATACCTTGATAGAACCACGTACCTCCCACGTCGGATAGTATGCAGAAGAATACCATTGACCCTATTGTAATTCACGTCTTTTTCTGTCATGTGATTTTAGAACCGCGGATGAACGACAGCATCGCAGCACCCGCAATTTCGAAAAGCAAAAGATCCTATTCGACCTACGCCAAACTTGCATATAAGGGCGGTTCCATCTATTACAAATGTTGCCATAACGGCAACGCATGTTGGGATGCCGATATTGTGCAATATTGCGTATGATTAATGAACTGCACAAGAGAAGGACGAAAAACGGAACAGATAATGGACTATATTACTTTAATAACAAATACTATTGGTAGACACTAGAATAAACTAAAGGGGAGACCAACATATAGGATTTAGCATAGATGAAAACTAAAACTGCAAATTAAGAACAACTGTAAAACCAAAAACGTAAAATAAAGATGCAAAAATAAGGATTGCTTGAATGTTTCAACCTAGTTTGTATAAACTGCTTCACATGCCTCCGAACATTTTTCCATGGTAATATTAAAAGAACACTAAAACAAGTCCACCACTCGATTAAAAAACTCAAAATTTCACGCCCAAAACTAACCGACATTCAGATTAATTTTCAATCATAACTACGATTAGTCCCTAAAACAGTCTGGTAATGATCAGAATTAAAATGGATTGAAATTTGAATCCATTGAATTGGGAGGGGACCCTCAATGAAGTGTCCATCAACGCTATATTCGAACATCCGCTTCGACTGTATTTACTTCTAGAAGTCGACAGTTGAAAGAAAACAACATGAGCACAGGAAAAAGTATTGTAGTGATCGTAGAAGAAAAATTCTGGCTTTTAAAATATGTAATTACAGCTGCATCCGTAATTAATACACAAGAACAATCGCACTTAATTATAATACATACGTATAGGCAATCATATTCGGTGATCCAGGAATGCAATTGAACATCACCATTAGTATGGCAGTTGACCGTTCCCTCCTTTCAATCTTTTCCAAAGGGCAAACTATTTTTCAACTTTCAGGCATACTTCTCTATCAAAAAGACTAAATCAAATTAATTAGTTGATCAAAAAATATTCAAAATTCATCTTAAAAATTGGTCGACCTTCAGATTCATTTTCAGTTATGAACGATTTGTCCCTCTGGCAATTATGCAAATCAAATATAGAATAAAGCGGAAAACTCCATATGACGGCCACCTTGGGACCGAAACTTGCTGTCCGTTGTTTGGAGGTGCCCGCTGTCTAGGATTTATTATTGTTTCATCTACTTTGACATAATACATAATATTTATATTTAATATTATAATATTGTAGAGGCTCAAGTCCCGCGTGCATAGAGTTGGGGCTTCGGTGGCGCAGTCGTCAGAGCAAGCGCCTTTCACCTCTGAGTTGTTGGTTCGATTCTCGCTGGGGACTCTACTCATGTGAAAAGAGTAAGTCAGCGCTCTACCGAAAGTCGTGGGTTTTCTCCGGGCACTCCGATTTCCTCCCACAGGGAAAGCTGACTGGGTGGGTTAGGAAATATTGATTAGGAAAGTAATATCACAATTGTTGTAAAAATATCTAGTGTACGCTAACTACGTAATATAGGTAAGCGAAATACTTGATGTAATAGGTCACTGAAAAGCCCCGATGGGGAGTGAGCTGAATAATATATGTATATGTATATGTATGTATATGTAGTTAGGGCCCGTTCATTTTTATCTGGGAGGAGAGGGTGGTGCAATTAGGGGTTGGCCTTAAAAGGGTGAACACGCGAAAAATATAGCAAATGGGGGGGGGGGGGGGCCCGCAAAAAGCGATACAATGTTTTGTTGTTCTATTGCAATGCCAAATATTTAAGAGCGCTCACTAAATTGCACCAGCCCCCCCCCCCTCCCTGATAAAAATGAACGGTCCCTTGGTCCCTTATGTAGGCCTTTCTTTGGGGTAATGGCAGTACTGAGAATCATGTAAGATAGCCCAGCGTTTTTGCTGTGGCTTCTCGAGTACTTCTATAGTCGTGTAGAGGCACTGGGGTAAAGTTTCTATATAGAAACGTCGTTTTTTTTCATAAAGGTCAAGGGTTTTTATATGAACTGTCCGTTAAATAAGAGGTAGTTCTTACATGAATATTTTCGGTTTGCATTCAGAATGGTGTCCGTTGTTTTGAGGTGTCTGTTGTTCAGGATCAGTTAAGGATCCGTTGCACAGTGTCCGTTAATAGCGGTTGAATGAAGTTTGAAATCCTTTGAATTGAGAGAGCGCCCCATTACCATGCAACCATATTTTGGAATTGTCCACCTACGCTATATTGAAACATCCACTTTAATTGTATTTATTCCGGGAAGTCGATAGAAAGAAGAAAACAACATGAACAAAGGAAGAGGTATTTCACCGGACGCAGAAGAGCTAAAGGAACAACAAAATGGCGACGGAAACATGATATGCAATGTCATGGTACAATAAAAATGAAAAAAGGCAGGCCTCTTCGATAAGCGTTTAGGAAACCATACATAATACACGGCACACGGGTTCAGGTGGTGACACAATTCAGTTTGTACTTACACATTTTACGAAGAATTGAAGACAACTTGAAGACTAGACGAAAGGATTAAGGATATAAGTATGTATATATCAACACTGTATTTATGATTTATTAAATTCAGTATCTCTCACAACTGAACATATTAGTTACTTATATAATAAAATTACTATTGTTCAGTTGTTCCACTACTTTGTCTGTTTCCTTAAACCAACATATTTTTATAGATTGATCAAAAATGATGAAAATCATTTGTTTGGTTTTCCTGGTTGGAATATTCGCCATTGAAAGTGAAGCGTGGGTCTCGCGTGGTGGTCGGTTTTGCGGTTTCCTGTAGGCCTCGACAGCCCCTAGACCTTTTAAATATAAGTGCCCATTTAACAAAGACTAAGAGGTTTTAACTAAGAGTCCTTTTCATTAGAGTCATTTTAATAAGTTTCCTTTAATCATCTTGTGTATATATAATTTGGCTATGTATTTGCTAAACAGTCAATCCCGTACTCAGAGTATGCCCGTTCTAAATGTTTGGTAACATGAACAGTTATTGTGATTTTGAACATAATTTCTGATTAGTGATCAGTGATCCTTTCACTAATCACCGTTAAATCTAATTAATGCTATTCTGATTACTTTGG
Source organism: Trachythela sp. YZ-2020 (assembly GCA_016169945.1). Lineage (NCBI taxonomy): Eukaryota > Metazoa > Cnidaria > Anthozoa > Malacalcyonacea > Clavulariidae > Trachythela > Trachythela sp. YZ-2020. Next base: position 501,093 of record JADLSH010000081.1, on the reverse strand, counting down.
TTTCCTTTCCTTATATATAGATATATATATATATTTATTTAGTAGAATCATACTAGTATAATATTGCAAATGCTGTAATTTGATTGGCTACGCTACTCGCTATCTAATGGACCTTTCCCCTTTTAACCAATTTTTTTATTTCGACAAGTCTGGACAAAAATTTCATCATAGCTTGAAAGAGCATCATAAAATTAGTTATGTTATGTAGTTTCGTTGCAGAACGTTGTAAAATGTGGATAATATAGCCGCGCGAAATTTGCAATTTTCAGTCATTTTGTATAGGGAAACGGGAAATGATAATCAGTTTTCGAAACTGATTATCATTTCCCGTTTCCCTATACAAAATGACTGAAAATTGCAAACTTCGCAGGACTATATATTGTCCACATTTTACAACATTTTGCAACGAAACTTTGGAATATTACTAACTTTGTGATGTTCTTTCAAGCTGTGATGAAATGTTTGTCCAGACTTGTCGAAATAAAAAAATGGTTAAAAGGGGAAAGGTTCATTGTCGATAGATAGCGAGTAGCGAAACAGCCATGTCCTCGGCGCGATTTTTAGCGAATTTATTTCAATAAATTATGAAAATCGTTTCGAAATACTGTTTTCTTGCTGGTTTCCACTAAAACAATTGGATTATTCGCTCTCGATTTCTATGAGATGATAGTTCATTCGGGCTTCGCCCTCATCAACATAGAAATCTTGAACTCATAATCTAATTGTAAAATATACCCAGCTAGCAGATTACATTATAAATTCAAGCAATTTTTAGTAACAAATCCTCATTTTATTCTCATTTCAGAGCGAAATACATTTCAATTTTCAAGCCCGCTGCTTTTCAATCGAAAGTCCACCACCTCAAATATTTCATCTTAGGTCGATTAATCGTTATTTGCTTCTGGGAAGGCAACCGTATTTTAATGTTTTTACCTTCGGGAGTTGCTGCGTGAGTGCGTGATAAATCTAAATCTCGATCTAAAGGCCAGTCAAAGGATGAATTTGGTTTTGTTTCTAACATATCTTGGGGAAAACCACACCTTGTAAAGTAACACAACCCTTCGGATTATGCCCTTTAATATAATTATAATATATTCCCCCTCTGTCGTTAAGACTTAAGGAGGCTCCCTACAGTTTTAATTCTGTAGCACACAAATGTGCTCTAAGGTCCATTATTTGCTCATTTTGCCCATTTTCTTTATTGGCAAAAAACGTTTTTTTGATAATTAAAAAAAATTCAATACATTGAACTTTAGGTGCTCGTGTGCAAAAAATATAAAAGCTTTACCGAAGGAAAATCCAAAAAATTAAGAAAGAAGATAAAAATACGACACGCGTTGTTACCATGGCAACGTAAATATTAGAAACATTTTTGTTCTTCGTAATCCGCAATATTGTGGCAATCTGATGGCCAAGTCTTGTGACCATACCTAGCAAAATGAGCAAATAATGGACCTTAGAGCACATTTGCGTGCTACAGAATTAAAACTGTAGGGAGCCTCCTTAAGGGTAAAAAGTGACATTTTTATACTTTAAATATCAACATGAATCCAGATCAATAGATCATATTTTGAAAACAGGGAATTTGCGTTTCGAAAATATGGAGTACAAGCAGGCTACTTTGGTGTGTAATGACACGAATATCGCAGTATGTTTAAGAAGCTTGTACCATTGAACTATAATAGAGTTCACCGGCTTGATTTTCAAATACGTCATATATAATATGCGGTGTGCCAAGTACAGTGTACTCAAATTTCGCAAACTTTCTGACCACAGTTTTCGACCAATGAGAAGTTGCGGTTCGGTATATTATTTTTGAATCCTTGGCGCATTCATTGGTCAGCCTGGTCCCTTTGTCTGGAATATTCTGCTACTGTTTGGGCAGTTTTGTGCTCGAGTATTATAAAACCCAAGTTAATATAAAGAGACGACGCGATGGACATCCATGATTAAAACCGCGTTTATTTAGTAGAATGTAACGACATGGATAAATATCACTCTATCGAAGGAACAAAGTGCTTTGTTCAAATTGAATGACCACGGGGTAATATTTATAGCTGTGTTTCCGACGTCTGGATATCGTAATGTCCTTCTCCTCACACAGAAGTAGACCAACTGGTTAGAAATAGTCTGCCTGAAGCTACGACTTTAAAGATCAAATTAAACTATAGTTGAGTTGAGGAATTATATTGTCTTTGCCGATACTGTACGTCCTCTCAGTGTGCTCTTCGAGAGAACCCTTACGCGCCTAATATTCATTCTCTTACAAATGTTTTGAAATATTTATACTCGTATTTAGAGTATTCCACGAATAAGTATAGCTTCTGAGGTAGATTTTCAAGCAGAATCTTAAAAATAAGTCGCGTAACCGGAAATGGCAGTTTGAACTTTGAAGCCCAGCACAAACTGTTAGAGGATTTAAATAACTTTAAATTAATACAATGATTATTGCAAAAATAGCGCAACAAGATTTCGTTTGTCAATTGTTAGGACAAGTTTAGTTTCATCGTCTGGCATTTATATACAGGATTATATGCTGAGCAATATAGCCAAGTAGGAAAAATTTAGGGCGCGCTAGCTTTGCCGCAATGTAACCTGATCACAGTTGAGCGTCACAGTCTTGCCTAGCCTGCGTGGCAGGCGTTCTATTGTGGGGGAGGGAGTTTTGTTTAGAGCGCGCGCTTTTTGTTGAGAGCAAAAAAGCGCGCGCTCTAAACTAACTCCCTCCCCCACAATAGAACGCCTGCCACGCAGGCTAAGTCTTGCCTTGCTTTGATTAGACTGCGTGGCAGGCGTTATTAAAGGCAGCTAATAAGGCATTGTCAAAGTCCATGTCACAGTCCATGTCACATGAATACATGTACAGCATATGTATGACACTCACTGCATGTTCTATGCAATATAAATTATGACAATATAAATTATGACTAATATAAATTATAAACTTCTATTGCCTTGCGTTTGGTTCATTATGCAAAAAAACTACTTGTGACTCAATATCTGCATAATTAGTGTGAAGGTGATATGGCCCATCTCTAGCCGTGCTGGATAAATGACCCATTTGACACAGGTAGCACTATTCTACAGTTGCGGAGTAAAATATTCAAGTAGGGGACATCATTGTGCATTGCTGCCAAGTGAGCTAATAAAGCATTGCGTGTAACAGTCCAGTCATAGCCACCTTTGATATATATATATATATTGAATGTATGTACAGTATATGTATGACACTTTGAACCTGCAGGTCCTATGCAATATAAATTTACACTTGTAATATTTAATTGGGTTTGCTTTATAATGCAAAAAACTACTTGTGTCTCAATTGCTGCAAATTAGTGTGAAGGTGAGATGGTCCATCTCTAGCCGTCCTGCACAAATGACCCATTTGACACAGGTAGCACTATTCTGCAGTTACAGAGTAAAATATTCAGGTAGGGGACATCATTGTGCATGCATTGCTGTTTAGTGAGCTAATAAAAATTGGGTGTAACAGTCCAGTCATAGCCGCCTTTGATAGATGTTGAATATGTCCACATTATATGTATGACACTTTGTAGCCGCAGGTTCTATGCAACATATATTTACACTTCTATTTCATTGGATTTGGTTTGTAATGCAAAAAACAATTTGCGACCCAGTTGCTGCATAATTAGTGTGAAGGTGAGATGGTCCATCTCTAGCCGTCCTGGACAAATGACCCATTTGACACAGGTAGCACTATTCTGCAGTTACAGAGCAAAATATTCAAACACGGTACATTAGGATGCATTGCTGCTCAGTGAGCTAATAAAGGATTAGGTGTAACATTCCAGTCATGGCCGTCTTTGATATATATATTGAATGCATGTACAGTATATGTATGACACTTTTTGTAGCTGCATGTTCTATGCAATATAAATTTACACTTCTAACATTTCATTGGGTTTGGTTTGTAATGCAAAAAACTACTTGTGACTCGATTGCTGCATAATTAGTGTGAATGTGAGATGGCCCATCTCTAGCCGTCCTGGACAAATGACCCATTTGACACAGGTAGCACTATTCTGCAGTTACAGAGTAAAATTTCAAGAACGGAACATCATGGTGCATTGCTGCTAAGTGAGCTAATAAAGCATTGGGTGTAACAGTCCAGTAATTGCTGCCTTTGATAGATGTTGAATACATGCACAGTATATGTATGACACTTTGTACCAGCAGGTTCTATGCAATATAAATTTACACTTCTATTTCATTGGATTTGGTTTATAATGCAAAAAACTACTTGTGACTCAATTGCTGCATAATTAATGTGAAGGTGAGATGGCCCATCTCTAGCCGTCCTGGAAAAATGACCCATTTGACACAGGTATCACTATTCTGCAGTTACAGAGTAAAATTTCAAGTAGGGAACATCATGGTGCATTGCTGCTAAGTGAGCTAATAAAACATTGGGTGTAACAGTCCAGTAATAGCCGCCTTTGATAGATGTTGAATACATGCGCAGTATATGTATGACACTTTGTTGCTGCAGGTTCTATGGAATATGAATTTCTATTTTCACCTCTATTTCATTGGATTTGGTTTATAATGCAAAAAACTACTTGTGGTTCAATTGCTGCATAATTAGTGTGAAGGTGAGATGGTCCATCTCTAGCCGTCCTGGACAAATGATCCATTTGACACAGGTAGCACTATTCTGCAGTACAGAGTAAAATACAGTATACAAGTAGGGCGCATTAGGGTGCATTGCTGCTAAGTGAGCTAATAAAGCATTGGGTGTAACAGTCCAGTCGTAGCCGCCTTTGATATATATATTGAATGCATGTACAGTATATGTATGACACTTTGTAGCTGCATGTTCTATGCAATATAAGTTTACACTTCTAATATTTCATTGGGTTTGGTTTATAATGCAAAAAAACTACTTGTGACTCAATTGCTGCATAATTAGTGCGAAGGTGAGATGGCCCATCTCCATAGCCGTCCTGGACAAATGACCCATTTGACACAAGTAGCACTATTCTGCAGCTACAGAGTAAAATATTCAAGTAGGGGACATCATGGTGCATTGCTGCTAAGTGAGCTAATAAACATAGGGTGTAACAGTCCAGTAGTAGCCGCCTTTGATAGATGTTGAATACATGCACAGTATCTGTATGACACTTTGTAGCTGCAGGTTCTATGCAGCATAAATTTACACTTCTATTTCATTGGATTTGGTTTATAATGCAAAAAACTACTTGTGACTCAATTGCTGCATAATTAGTGCGAAGGTGAGATGGCCCATCTCCATAGCCGTCCTGGACAAATGACCAATTTGACAGAGGTAGCACTATTCTGCAGTACAGAGTAAAATACAGTATGCAAGTAGGGCGCATTATTAGGGTGCATTGCTGCTAAGTGAGCTAGTAAAGCATTGGGTGTAACAGTCCAGTCATAGCCGCCTTTGATATATATATTGAATGCATGTACAGTATATGTATGACACTTTGTAGCTGCATGTTCTATGCAATATAAATTTACACTTCTAATATTTCATTGGGTTTGTTTTATAATGCAAAAAACTACTTGTGACTCAATTGCTGCATAATTAGTGTGAAGGCGAGATGGCCATTTCTAGCCGTTCTGGACAAATGACCCATTTGATACACGTAGCCATATTCTGCAGTACAGAGAAAAATATGCAAATAGGGGACATTAGGGTGCATTGCTGCTAAGTGAACTAATAAAGCATTGGGTGTAATAGTCCAGTCATTGCCGCCTTTTATAACTATTGAATACATGCACAGTATATGTATGACACTTTGTAGCTGCATGTTCTATGCAATATGGGTTTGGTATATGATGCAAGAAGCTGCTTGAGTTCAAGTGTAAAGGTGAGAAGTTAAGGGCATATTTATATTAAAGCTACCATGTGGGCCAGATATGATAAGGGTTCATTACTGCAATTAAGAGCTAATGGGGAAGATTTAATGATTTCGTCCATGTCAAGACAAATGTTAATACAAGCATATTTTCAGAATTCTCATTGGGGACTGAATTAGTCTTGCAAAAGATATGGTAAAATGATAACACTGTACGTATAGAGGGCACCTTGCAGTATATGCCCAAGGACATTGTCCTGTGTAATTGAGTAAAAATAATGTATAAACAGACAAAACGATTCTACAAATATTTAATCAAACTAATTAAGGGTAATGTTAACATATTTGTACAGTACAATTCAACGTGTTCTGCATGAACAAATATCAAATTAACAAAACCAAGCACTACACGAATGTTGAATGCTATACCCCTTATGTATTTAATATAATAATTTAGCCCTTGCAGTGTTTTGTCTTCTTTGTTAATGTATAATGTATATATTTTGCCTTCTATGTTATGTATATATATAATGCGTTTGTTCCTTAAGCATATTATAACTATGAATTTTTTAACTTTTGGTAGGCATCTAGTCCACGCATGACACTTAGTTCAAGGACGAAATAGCAGAGTTCAGGCTCGTGGTATAGGCAGTCTATGCAGAAAATGACTTCAAATTCCATATGAATTGTTGGTCTGATCGCTGCTACCCAGACGGAACACCGACCTTGCCGGCCTTGGATGAAACAGACATTATTCCATTCGTTTCTCAACTTAAGTGTGAAATGCCTACCACTCATATTTCAAGAAATGATGTTTATTATAGTGACATTTAAATTGTCCCGTAGCCCTAGATTAAATTGTGTTTATAAATAAGTCTGAAATCAATTTCCGTTTGGGCATATTTCTTAGTATCAAAAGAATAAAACCAAATGCAAATATGGAAACCCGCAAATATATTGTACTGTACTACACACGGAATTGGACAGTCTAATAGTAACAATTCAATCTAGGTTATCGTGTTTTAGAACGTCTTGTTTTCTTTGTCTACAATGTAACATTTTTGCCTTTTCATAACATGCTGTAATAGACCTCTTCTGCTACCGTGTGAATAATATTATAAACATTTAAGACAGTTTAAGTCAAAGTGTATTTGCTTTATTATTTATTTATGTAGGACTTGTAGCGGTGTGCTATTTTAGCACAGCTAAAGATGTGTTGTTGTGGAACCCCAATGTCCTGCTGTTTAGCACATTTAAAGTCCTGCTGTTTCAGCATGGCTAAGGTCATGTTGTTTCAGCACATCTAAGGTGTCGTGTTGTTTCAGCACAAATAAAGTCGTGTTGCTTCAGCACACGCTAAACGATTTCTCCCTAAAATAGTCTGGCGATGAAGAAAATCGTATAGAATTACGAATAAGTTGGCATTTAATTTAATCCTTTGAGTTGAGAGACATGAAACCTAAAACCAATTTTTTTAAATATTCAAACACCCACTTGTACTGTACGTATTTCGGGAAGTCGATGAAGAAAGAAGATAACAACGCATGAAAACAAGACGAAATATTTTACCGGACGTAGACAGAGAACTGAAGGAAGAACGAAATGGTAGCGATTAATGATGTCATGGTACGAAAAATAATTGGCGTCTAGGAGACCATGGATATAAAAGGTCTCGCCATACGGAGTTTAGGTAGTGATAAATTTCATTTTGTACTTACACAAGCTTAAGGTCGAAGAATTGAAGACAACCTGAAGAAGACCTTCTTGAAGACAACGAACGGATAAAAGTATGTATATAACAGCACTGTGTATGTAAATCTATAGTCTGTGCAGTTTTATAACTTAATTTAATATAAGTATAGAAAGAATAATTTAGAAAACACCCAGTGTATTTATGATATATTTATTCCCGTATCTCTCACGGACGAATTCATAATAATATTACTATTGTTCCACTTTATTTATCCGTTTGCTTAAACCAATATATTTTTATAGATTGATCAAAAATGATGAAAATCATTTGTTTGGTTTTCCTGGTTGGTATATTCGCCATTGATACTGAAGCATGGGGGTCGCGTATACGTGTTCCGCGTGTACGTTTGCCGCGTGTGCGTCTACGTTTGCCGCGTGTACGTCTTCCGCGTGTACGTCTTCCGCGTGTACGTCTTCCGCGTGTACGTCTTCCGCGTGTACGTCTTCCGCGTGTACGTCTTCCGCCTGTGCGTTTGCCTCGTGTGCGTTGGCCTCGTGTACGTTTGCCGCGTCTACGTTTTCTGCGTCCACGTTTGCCGCGTCTACGTTTTCCGCCGCGTCTACGTTTTCCGCCGCTTCTACCTTCCTCGCCATCGCCCTCGCGTGTACATTCCTCACCAGTACCTACAATATACGAAAATACATTCTTGAGTGCTTATAAAAAGGTTTGCGGAGATCGAAACAGAACCGACTGTGGCTACAATTTGGTCACACGAGTTCAGAATCTCTGCAATGAGCAATCATGCTTCAAGCGAAAATTCAAACCTGCCTTTGACAATCAACGTAAGTATTCTTATAAGGATGGCGCGTGTATACAAGAGTGAACGAATTGGGAACGCTAGATATAAACGTGTACGGTTCTACCGGCTCAAAGGTCCATTATGGATTTGGTCACTTGAACAAAGCCGTGGCAGATAAAGTTCTCATCCAGTGTGCCTACAGTGTGTCTCAAAAGGCGAAACATTTTTGGGAAATTATATAATCTTTTGAAATCACATGTTGTCATGAAAAGAACCTACGTCAAAACTAAATATTGATAGTAGATTTGGCTTGTTAGAAATTACTAAACTTCGGAATGGAATTCAATTTTCTGCTGAAACATGCATAATTATTATGTATATTCATGTAATAATGGCCCAACAATTCTCCATCCTTAGCAGACAAGCAGACTGTCTTGTGAACAAATAGCAACACAAAATACTCTACCACTATGAAGATATTGGTAGAGAGCCGACTGTAAATGCATGAACATATTAATAGATAGCAGACTGTAAATATATAAAGCACTGCTATATACGCTTGTTATACGATCCATTCCTGATGATGACCAAAATATAGTTGAAACCTAGACAAATAGAAATGCTTTCTTCATTCGAAGTTTCTGTTTTTGTGCATGTAGGTATACCTTGATAGAACCACGTACCTGCACCACGTAGGATAGTTTGCAGAACACCATTGATCCCGTTGTAATTCACGTCTTTTTCTGTCATTTCATTTAGAACCACTGATGAGCGACAACATGACAGCACCCGAAATTTCGCAAAGCCAAAGATCTTTTTGGACCTACGTCCAACTTACTTATCCGGGCGGCTCCATCTATAACAAATGTTGCCATAACGGCACCGCATGTTGGGATGCCGATATTGTGCCATATTGCGTATGATTAATGAACTGCACAAGAGAAGGACGAAAAACGGAACGGACAATGGACTATATTACTTTAATAACATGCTATTGCTAGACACTAGAATAAACTATAGGGGAAATCAACATGTAGAGGATTTAGCATAGATGAAAACTAAAACTACAAATTAAGGACAACTGTAAAACCAAAAACGTGAAATAAAGATGGAAAAATAAGGATTGCTTGATTGTTTAAACCTAGTTTATATAAACTGTTTCACATGCCTCCGAACATTTTTCCATGGTAATATTAAAACAACACTAAAACAAGTCCACCACTCGATTAGAAAACTCAAAATTTCACGCCCAAAACTAACCGACTTTCAGATTAATTTTCAATCATAACTACGATTTGTCCCTAAAACAGTCTGGTAATAATCAGAATCAATTTGAATTAAAATATATTGAAATTTGAATCCTTTGAATTGAGAAGGGACTCTCAATTATATTCGAACATCCGCTTCGACTGTATTTACTTCTGGAAGTCGACAGTAGAAAGAAAATAACATGAGCACAGGAAAAAGTATTTTAGTGATCGTAGAAGAACAAAGTCTGGCTTTTAAAATATGTAATTACAGCTGCATCCGTAATTAATACACAACAGCAATCGCACTTAATTATAATACATACGTAGGCAATCACACTCGGTCATCCAGGAATGCAATTGAACATCACCATTAGTATGGCAGCTGATCGTTCCCTCCTTTCAGTCTATTCCAAAGGGCAAAATATTTTTCAACTTTCAGGCATACTTCTCTATCAAAAAGACTAAATCAAATTAATTAGTCGATCAAGAAATATTCAAAATTCATCTTAAAAATTTGTTGACCTTCAGATTCATTTTCAGTTATAAACGATTTGTCCCTCTGGCAATTATGCAAATCAAATATAGAATAAAGCGGAAAACTCCATATATATGACGGCCACCTTGGGACCGAAACTTGCTGTCCGTTGTTTGGAGGTGCCCGCTGTCTAGGATTTATTATTGTTTCATCTACTTTGACATAATACATCATATTTATATTTAATATTATAATATTGTCAGAGGCACCGTTCATTTTTTATCTGCGAGGAAAGGGTGGTGGAATTAGGGGGTGGGCCATCCAGAAAAAGATGGCCTTACAAGGGTGAATACGCGAAAAAATATAGCAAAGGGTGGGAGGGGGTCACGCAAAAAGCGTTACCAGGTTTTGTTGTTCTATTGCGAGAATGTGTCCCTGAAAGCGCACCAAATGGCGATGCTGGGCTACTAAAATTCAAAATTTTCCTGTGGAGCATACCCCAGAACCCCCCTAGCTATGCTAGACCCATAGAATAACTACACAATTAGGCTCAGTCTTGCAACTGCTGCTTCAATAAATTCTGACACATCTTAAACAACATACTTGCAACGTAGTACAGCTTGTTCTGTCGGTTGATAGGTATAAAAAGTTCGTATTAACACTTTCGGCCAATGATCACAAAGCTTCCTGCTCGCAAAAACGAGTTTTTAAGTTTACATGTACTTTTGTAATTTTTAGGAGAGAAGGTGGGAGGTGGGGGATCATATTTCAGTATTTTGTATTTGTAAAAAATATAGGAGTGGTGTGTGCACCCAGGGCGCTTATAAGATAGGGCGGTGAAACGGCAATTCGATGTACTGAAACCGCAATTCGATGCACTGAAACAGCAATTCGATGCACTGAAACACGTGTGATGCACTGAAACACGTATGACACGCTAGCGCGGCCGGTTGCGAATTTTTATCAAAACAAAAAATTGATGCGAAATTCGAGGAGGCTGCTTAAATCTCTTATTTTGCCGAAATTATTGACTGGATTTGTTGGTATATTTTTGTGTCTTGTTATTTATGCTTTTTGTCGTTCATATAACAAGGTTTTAAATCATTCATAAAACAGAAGAACGAAAATTTTCGACATTGAAGCCGAACATCATTATTGCTTCATACCTCAGAAATGAGCGATATCTTAGCTTTTTTAAAGGCATGTTAGCAACGCACTAACTTTGTTCCTCTCAAATTTCATGGCGTAATTTTTTGAACTTTTTTTGCATTAACGTGTTGAGTATGACATAACATTTTAAAATTTACGAATTCACCAGATACTTAAGCGTTTTTTGGCACTATTATATGTTCAATTGACAAAAGAATACTTGTTCTTCATATTGGTATGATCATACCTGACCAGAAACAATAATATAAGAAGAACTATATTCTTCATCACGGCGACATTTGCAGTTCCAACCGGCTTTCGATTTGTGAAATATTTAATACTTTGCACTGCTACAATATCTTAGCAAATCCAAGGGCAACTACTCCATGACCATGACTACTTTTTGGTACAAATGTTGTCACTTAAATTTTTGAACTTTTTTTGCTACATGCGAACAAACACGACGAAATGAAAATAATTGTTTTGCGAACAGGTGACCTCGCCTCCCATTGCTGTCGGTTTTAAACTATCGGTTTTAAACTATCGGTTTAAACTATCGGTTTTAAACTATCGGTTTTAAACTATCGGTTTTAAACTATCGGTTTTAAACTTCTTCACCAAATCGTTGTACTCGTTCAACGCCTCAACAAACACAAACACAAAGCGATCCAATTAAGGTGGTAAAATTATTTTTACCGCCCGTATTTCCTAACATTGACTTATTGTTGTGGCCAATTCAGCTTCGGACAACATCACGTTCGACGTTGGTTTGTTGGAGAGTTGGTTTGCAGCTACCGCCATTTTTCTCTCATGTGTTCGAATATTCGGGGGGTCCCGCGCATCATACGTATTTCAGGGAACACGGCTCCTTTCACCGCCCTATCTTATAAGTGCCCTGGTGCACCGAAAGCCTGTTTATCCGTAATTCGTACTGCACGTTTTTGCGACACGACAATGCGATTGAGAATACAATTGTACTCTACATATTGTACACATAGTCCCTATAATACAGTGTCTGGAAACGCGGTAAACTTGAAAGTTTATAGCATGTCCGTGGGTTCATGTTGAGGGTGTACTGAGAGTGCACGTTTTCTTTGTTTTACAAATATTAATATTCAGCTGCAGGATTTTATTGGCTGCTTCCTTCATTATGCTGAAAGAACAATGTGTTTACAGAGCGTGAAGGTGCACAAACATGAACAAAAACATAGAACAAAAGCTTTAGATGCGTTTCCAGACACTGTGTTATAGGGACTCTGTTGTAACCTATTAGATAAATAACTTGTAATCCAATCAAGAGCCAATCGTCGAATGCCATAGTGCTCAAGTTTATTAATCAATATTTCGTGATCAACAGTATCAAAAGCTTTAGATAAGTTGAGAAATATTGCAACTGTATTCGTATTAGCATCAAGACCTGTAGAAGTTTTATCATAAAGGTTTATAAGTGCTAGAGAGGTTGAGTAATTTTTTCTAAAACCATATTGGTTTCTAAATAATATCTGACAATGCCTTATTAGCTGCCTTTAATAACGCCTGCCACGCAGTCTAATCAAAGCATGGCAAGACTGTGACGCTCAGCTGTGATCAGGTTACATTGCGGCCTCTGCATTGCGGCAAAGCTAGCGCGCCCTAAATTTTTCCTACTTGGCTATATTGCTCAGTATATAATCCTGTATATAAATGCCAGACGATGAAACTAAACTTGTCCTAACAATTGACAAACGAAATCTTGTTGCGCTACTTTTGCAGTAATCATTGTATTAATTTAAAGTTATTTAAATCCTCTAACTGTTTGTGCTGGGCTTCAAAGTTCAAACTGCCATTTCCGCTTACGCGACATGTTTTTAAGATTGTGCTGGAAAATCTACCTCGGAAGCTATACTTATTCGTGGAATACTCTAAATACGAGTATAAATATATCAAAACATTTGTAAGAGAATGAATATTAGGCGCGTAAGGGTTCTCTCGAAGAGCACACTGAGAGGATGTACAGTATCAGCAAAGACAATATAATTCCTCAACTCACCTATAGTTCAATTTGATCTTTACTGTCGTAGCTTCAGGCAGACTATTTTTAACCAGCTGGTCTACTTCTGTGTGAGGAGAAGGACATTACGATATCCAGACGTCGGAAACACAGCTATAAATTTTACCCCGTGGTCATTCAATTTGAACAAAGCACTTTGTTCCTTCGATACAGTGATATTTAATCATGTCGTTATATTCCACTAAATAGACGCGGTTTTAATCATGGATGTCCATCGCGTCGTCTCTTTATATTAACTTGGGTTTTATCATACTCGAGCACAAAACTGCCCAAACAGTAGCAGAATATTCCAGACAAAGGGAGCGGGCTGACAAATGAATGCGCCAAGGATTCAAAAATAATATACTGAACCGCAACTTCTCATTGGTCGAAAACTTGTCGTCAGGAAGTTTGCGAAATTTGAGTACACTGTGCTTGGCACACGGCATATTATATATGACGTATTTGAAAATTACTTGCCGAAATCAACGAGTACAAGCCAGTGAACTCTATTATAGTTCAATGGTACAAGCTTCTTAAACATACTGCGATATTCGTGTCATTACACACCAAAAAGTAGCCTGCTTGTACTCCATATTTCGAAACGCAAATTCCCCGTTTTCAAAATATGATCTATTGATCTGGAATCATGTTGATATTTAAAGTATAAAAATGTCACTTTTTACCCAATAAGTCTTAACGACGGAGGGAATATATTATAATTATATTAAAGGGCATAATCTCAAGGGGTGTGTTACTTTACACGGTGTGTTTTCCCCAAGATGTGTTAGAAACAAAACCAAATTCATCCTTTGACTGGCCTTTAGATCGAGATTTAGATTTATCACGCACTCACGCAGCAACTCCCGAAGGTATAAACACTAAAATACGGTTGTCCTCCCAGAAAAAAATAGCGATTAATCGACCTAGGATGAAATATTTAAGGAGGCTCCTCAAAACTTTTAGCAATGGATTGAAAAAAGATGTGTGTTAAGTTCAAAAATATAAAAATGCATGGGAAAAGTGTGTTCTAGACTTCTAGTATAAAGGCGTGCTACTTTGTAAGATGTGGTACCTTACCTAGTTGTGTTAGTAGCCATTTAAAGTAGGTGTGTTATCTGAAAAAGATGTGCTATTTGATAAACGCGTGCTATCTCACAAGGTGTGTTCTCTTTCGCAGGCGTGTTATATTCCAAAGGTGTGCTCAAGAAACACACAATAGGTTTGAAAGCTGTGTTTAACTTCAAAGCAGGAAAGGACGAGTTATTAAAGGGCGTGTTTCTGAACGCATTACCGTGCTGCTTAACATACCTTGGTATGTTAACAAGCATATCAGGGTGTGTTAAAATTTTATGGTCACCAGGCATAACACGCCTGGTGTGCCATTGTAACACACAATGTGCGAAAGGTAACACACGTCGGCGTGCTGTTAAGCACATCTATTTTTTAGAGTGTATGGGGTGAAATTTTGAGTTTTCTATGAAGTGGTGGACTTGTTCTAGTCTTTTCGATTGAAATGCTGCTGCTTTTTGAAAATTGGAATGTATTTCGCTCTGAAATGAGAATAAAATGAAGATTTGTTACTAAAAATTGTTTGAATTTATAATGTATTCTGCTAGCTGGGTATATTTTACAATTAGTTTATGAGCTCAAGTATAACCTCATAGCTCAACTATCACCTCATAGAAATCGAGAGCGAATAATCTAATTGTTTTAGTAGAAACCAGCAAGAAAACAGTATTTCAAAACGTTTTTCATAATTTATTGAAATAAATTCGTTAAATATCGCGCCGAGGACATGGCTGTTTCGCTACTTGCTATCTATCGACAATTATATAGCGAGTAGCGTAGCCAATCAAATTAATTACAGCATTTGCAATATTATACTAGTATGATTCTACTAAATAAATATATATATATCTATATATAAGGAAAGGAAACCAAAGTAATCAGAATAGCATTAATTAGATTTAACGGTGATTAGTGAAAGGATCACTGATCACTAATCAGAACGAAATTATGTTCAAAATCACAATAACTGTTCATGTTACCTACCATTAAGAACGGGCATACTTTGAGTACGCGATTGACTGTTTAGCAAATACATAGCCAAATTATATATACACAAGATGATTAAAGTGCTTATAAACCCAAAATGGGTTTTTATTGATTCGGATAAGGCATGAAAAGTTAGTTAGTAAGTTCTAGATTAGTTTTTGGCTTAGACTTTTAGTTTCGGAGATATAAAGGCTCAAACAGGCAAATTTTGGCATTTTCTGAAAAAAAGTAGCGCGACCAAAATATCACCAAGGGGCCTGGATCCCAGGCACCCAACTTTGATAAACAACTAAGAAATATATGGCGAAGATATCGATGTATTGTGTTTTTTTGCATATTTTGTCTAAACGATGTTTCGTTTGTGCGTGATATTACACAGAAAGTACCAACAGTAATATATCTAGCTATCTGACACCTTTTTTGGATGATAAATCACCTACTGCGGCTTTAAACCGATAGAAAAGAGGACACCGAAACTCATCTGAATTTGCCTTCGGATTTGGTGGCAAATACAGGCCATAGTTATAGACCTATAAACAAAGACTAATGTACCCAGTTGTCCCAACATAGGACAGGAATCAGAATACAGGTAAGCTGTGATTTTAACAAATGCAATGATGTCTATTCGCGCGTATGAACTTTGGATATTTAACGTTGAATCATGTCACCTAAATTTGCATATTATTTGCTTAGTATACAACGGTGTACAACGGTGTTTGTTGGCACACAAATCGATTGAAGTGCTTCTACCTCTGAGAGATTACATACTGCTGTTATAGAATAATATATCATATATGTTTCAATGTGAAAATTATCACAACTTTAATGCCTTTATGGTATTTAACCAGAGATGGATATAAGAAGATTTTTTCAGAAAAAAATCTTCTTAATTCTTATATTCATTATAAGAAGATTTAAGGCAATATAAGAAGATTTTCAACGTTCAAACAAAAATTTAATGACGTCACAATATCATGTCATTTTGGTGATTTGTATGTTATATGGAATGTCAGACAGTTATATAGATCTATTGGTGAAAAACTAACAAATTTACATTAAAAATGACTGATTTACATAACAGACAATTTTGATTTCTTGAATAATTAATTAATATAGAAAAATTGAATAATATAAGAAGATATAAGAAGAAATTTGGTTTAAAACAAAATCTTCTTAAAATAATATAAGAAGATATAAGAAGAAATAATATAAGAAGATTTGCCATCCTTGTATTTAACTAATATAAATTAATAGGCCATTCTACTTTTAGATTTCAACCTACTTTATATGTGGACTTTCAG
Organism: Trachythela sp. YZ-2020; assembly: GCA_016169945.1. Classification (NCBI taxonomy): domain Eukaryota; kingdom Metazoa; phylum Cnidaria; class Anthozoa; order Malacalcyonacea; family Clavulariidae; genus Trachythela; species Trachythela sp. YZ-2020. The sequence continues at coordinate 484,496 of JADLSH010000081.1, read as the reverse complement.
TGTCTTGTATTATCCTACACATGTGGTCAATGTCAAATGTTTTATATGACAGTGAGATACTGATGCTATATGTTTGATTGATACATGTATTTGGCACAAAGTTGATCACCAAGTGCTGCACTGTCCCACTAGTGGAACCACCTTAACCTGAGTATCAGGCATTTCTGCGGTTAGGCCTTGGTTTGTTAGCCACCTATGTTGAAGAACCTTAGGGAGGCTAAGAAAAAATTCCCTGAATAGAGATATACACTTCAAAATTGTATAGCCCATTAAACTATTTGTTTCTGATTTCATCTAGATTATCAGTGAAGTAAACTGGAACCATCAGTGAAAGATGAATTAACATTTTTAATTAAATATTTATTAAACATCTTTATCAATATATGTTGTATTGTGACTCTACTGTCTCTTGGGGGCAAGTGCACTTTTAATAGCTCAGCCCCTTGATTGGATCGATTGGCTTAACCCATTAATTGGCAAATTTTACTCATCAGTGGTAGAGTACTGCCAATTAATGGGTTAACTGCGCTTGATTGGATCGGCTAAACCTTAGCTGCTTTTTGGGTAATATGTTACCTAGAAAAGAGCCAGACTCCCACTATGGAGGAACTTTACCCATCTGGAAGGAGAGATTCCACTTATAAAATGTGCAAGGACATCTGGTAGGGGAGGGGGTCAACATCCATTTCCCTCCATGGAGAGAAAGTCATTTTACTTGCACAGAGAAGCACCTTTCTGAGTCACTTAAATCAGCTATGTGGGCATGCCAAGAAAGTTGGATGTGTGTACACTGAGTAAAGCAAACATCACTCTCACACCAGACATATCTAATGTGAAAGTTGAAGCATGTTTACTCTGCCCACACAGGCAAAGCTACTGTAATAGAAAGTATGATGTTTTACAGATCACATACTGGCCTTATGGCTTATTTATTAAATTAGATATGTTTCCCCACTATAAAACATTCTCAAAAGATGAATATTATTCTAAGCCTATTGATGTGGCAATTAATGTTTAGTGTTGTCACAATAATTCCATATATATATATATATATATATCAATATTCATCTGGTAGGAAACGTTGCAATCTATGTGTTGAGGAAAAACTATGTTTAATGAATGCCGATAGACAAAACCAACTGAATAAGAGATCGGAAATCTTCGCTAAATGTCGGCATCGCGAGAAATTTTGGGCGGGGAAATTTGAACGCGCGCGCGACCAATGTTAATGCGCGTCAGCAAACGATCGAACACGCCATTTTATAACGAACTGAATTTTAGTCGCCTGATGATTGCCTTGCAAGAGGCATGAAACTTTAAGTAGCGATAGAAATATTTTGAGATAAACAAATAAATAGCTCTGCTGAATACTCTCAGTATTGAGCACTTTCTTATCTATTACGAAGTTATCATTATTATTATCATTATTATACACGCACCTGAACTTCAGTTGTGCACTCTTTTCGTGTGGATATACTAATATCTTAAAATGCACAGAGTTCAGTTCAATTATTCTATGAAAAACATTGGTATTCCAACTAAAGATCAATATCGGAGGTGTCTGATCGATAAAGCTGAAAGTGTTGTGCATCGAATGAGATGGAAAACATACTTTTATCTTAAAGATGATAATCGCGTAGAAAATGGTGGAAAATTTGGTTTGCCGTCCAATAAATGCGCGCCGCCAATTAAAGAGATGAAGGAATTTGAAGAGGACCTTGTTCATTTAATTTCCAATATATCGTTCCGAGATGTCAACGATCCTTTCCTCACCAAAGTCAATGAAGATATAAAGAAAGTTGATTCTTCTAAGAATGTTTTTGTCTTCGCTGACAAAACAACAAACATTTATGAAACTACTTCAGATAACTACAATAAACTACTGACGGAGAACATTACGAAAACTTATAAAATCGGTACCGACGACCTAACAAATGATATCAATGAAGAGCTTCGAGACATTAGTAATAATCTATCAATCGGAAATCGAATCGATATCATGGCTAAGCGCAATGCATTCATAACTATAAAAGATCACAAAGAGAACTTTCCAACCAACCTAAAATGTCGCCTCATTAATCCAGCTAAAAGCGAGCTTGGAAAAGTCAGCAAGGTCATTCTTGATAGTATCAACAACAAAATCCGTGCTGTTATTAACGTTAATCAATGGAAAAACTCTCAATCAGTTATTGAATGGTTCAAGAACATCGAACGAAAATCCAGTCACACGTTTCTCTCATTTGATATCGTCGAATATTACCCTTCCATTACAGAAGATCTCTTTGACCGTGTTATTGAATGGGCTCAGTCTTTAGTAACCGTTTCTGATGATGATATAGCCATTATTAAACATGCGCGTAAATCCCTCCTGTTCAACGGTGATGTACCTTGGATCAAACGAAGCAGCAACTCGATGTTCGACGTAACTATGGGCAGCTATGACGGAGCCGAAATTTGCGAACTAGTGGGACTCTTTATCTTATATAGACTTGCGGAAGAATTAGGCAGAGAAAACGTCGGACTATACCGGGACGACGGTCTAGTCCCCGAGCCGGCGCGAAGCGCCGTGCGAGGGTACTAATTCCGCGCGGATATTTACACCCGGAAAAAAAGGAAAGCAATGGGAAATCCAAAGTTCATCAAGTTTTGCGGGCTCATGGGTGTGATGGGTGGTCATCTCACTAATTTTTGTTAGGAGTGGAATGAGCGAATTATAAAAAAACATGAGTAAGTCATATCAGTAAGTCTGAATTATAACTTATAAATAGCTTTTTGGGACTTCAGGAAAAGCTGCGGAACAAATATATCGTTTATACTTTATACTAGAAATACATGCTTGCAGTAACCCCTCGCCACAGCTGAACATTGCCAGATACTACATTCCAAAACATTAGTATTGCTAATGTTTTTTATCAAAAAATCTGCCATGCAAAGGTTGTAGGCGAGTCGGATATCTGCGTTCAAAACAAATTTTTGGCATAGAAAACAAAATTGGATCCTTGGCTCACACCCCTCTTCACGATGCAATCAAAGGCTATCGCCAAATGAAATGTTTTATTTGAAGTAATCACTGTGGCTTCCTTCATTTTAAATGTGCCATTAAAATTTTGATCATTACTCTAATCCCCGAGCCGGCGCGAAGCGCCGTGCGAGGGTACTAATTCCGCTCGGATATTTACACCCGGGTATGTGAAAACACAGTGGAATCCAAAGTCGTCCGCCGCGATGTCATGGACGGTTCAGGGTTTTGTACGTTATACGCATGCGCGAATTCAGGTCGTGAGAAACATACGGTGATACGGATAACATTTTTAAAAGATTTACGGATAAAGATTTTGTTATTCATCAAAAATAATTTTTAATACTCGGGCTATTGGAAAAACATACCGATAAACAGAGTCTTCAAAACAAGATAAACGAGAAGGAGTCGAATGACTGAAAAAAGGACACTTTTGAAGTGTTTTAAACGGGTAAGTGTCTATTTTTCATATTTTAGTTTGTGGATTTGCAAAAGCGTATGTCACTCTGTGAGGTTATTATAATATCGATTAAACCTAAAAGGTATTTTAGCAAGTTAAATTTGAATTTTGAAGAAACAACGTAATGTCAAAAACTTCATTTTAAAGATAAATGTAAAAAAATATACCGTCAAAAAACAGTTGAAGTTTTCTGAATATTTTTTGACGTTTTTGTGAAATGTCTAAGATTAACTTTTACAACAACCAAAGCTAAAAGAGTACGTAATAATATATCTACTTTATATTCATAATTCATAATTTTATAGTTAAAAGTGCAAATATTTATATTACTCTTTTATCATTTTGTACCAAAAGTAAAAATATTGTGTGTTGCTATGGTTACAATGATTGACCGAATACTTCATGTTACAATAAATTTTGAGAAGTATAATTCCTGAGTTCGAATAGGCGAGGGGATTCTGCATGAGTGTATTTCTAGTAGTTTGGAAAGAAGAGTGGAAGAAAACAATAATATTTTGGGAAATTTATTTTGAAAGAATAAAAAATGGAAATTTTGTTTCAAGAAGAGGAAGCACAGTAGCCATGGCAACACGATAAAATAAACTTCTTTTCTGGACGACAAGTCGACAACAGGTTACAAAAACTACAAAAATAATTAAAATATTAGTTGTTTTAGCCATACAAACCTGAGATATATGGTGTAGGTATGTTCTTATGCATTCTATAAGCTTCAAATTAATGTTTAAATGCAACCTTCCGTTTACTAAAACGTTGCCAAAAGTTTATAAAACTAAACTGCCTTTTACTTATAAATTAGTTTTTGAAATGAATCAGTTGAAAATATACAAATTCTCTCGTGTGAAACGTTTTCGCTTTCCTTTTAAGTTGGAACTTTTTGATAGCATAAAATATATGATATTTTAATTGTGAAAAAATGAAAATCTATGTAAATAAAACAACATTCTTATGGCTATATCAACAATTTAATATAAGAAACTTGCCATATTTTTTCGACTATCTATCTCTATTTATCCTTTTTTATAAAGTATAAACGATAAATTTGTTCCGCAGCTTGTCCTAAAGTCCCAAAAAGACTTACTGATATGACTTACTCATGTTTTTTTATAATTCGCTCATTCCACTCCTAACAAAGATTAGTGGATGACCACCCATCACACCCATCACACCCATGCGCCCGCAAAACTTGATGAACTTTTGATTTCCCATTGCTTTCCTTTTTTTCCGGGTGTAAATATCCGCGCGGAATTAGTACCCTCGCACGGCGCTTCGCGCCGGCTCGGGGAAAAAAGGATAAATATGGCAGGTTTCTTATATTAAATTGTTGATATAGCCGTATGAATGTTGTTTTATTTACATAGATTTTCATTTTTTTACAATTAAAATATCCTATATTTTATGCTATCAAAAAGTTCCAACTTAAAAGGAAAGCGAAATCGTTTCACACGAGAGACTTTGTATATTTTCAACTGATTTCATTTCAAAAACTAATTTATAAGTAAAAGGCAGTTTAGTTTTATAAACTTTTGGCAACCTTTTAGTAAACGGAAGGTTGCATTTAAACATTAATTTGAAGCTTATAGAATGCATAAGAACATACCTACACCATATATCTCAGATTTGTATGGCTAAAACAACTAATATTTTAATTATTTTTGTAGTTTTTGTAACCTGTTGTTTTGTACTTCAGAAAGAAGTTTATTTTATCGTGTTGCCATGGCTACTGTGCTTCCTCTTCTCGAAACAAAATTTCCATTTTCAATTCTTTCAAAATAAATTTCTCAAAATAATCTTGTTTCCTTCCACTCTTCTTTCCAAACTATTAGAGCAATGATCAAAATTTTAATGGCACATTTAAAATGAAGGAAAACACAGTGATTACGTCAAGTAAAACATTTCATGTGGCGATAGCCTTTGATTGCGTCGTGAAAAGGGGTGTGAGCCAAGGATCCAATTCTGTTTTCTAAGCCAAAAATTTGCTTTGAACGCTGATTTCCGACTCGCCTACAACCTTTGCATTGCCGATTTTGTGATGAACATGAATTAGCAATACTAATGTTTTGGAATGTAGTATCTGGCAATGTTCAGCTGTGGCGAGAGGTTACTGCAAGCATGTATTTCTAGTATTAATAGACAGCGTAAGCGGAAGAGATGAAGATAATGCTAGAAAGAAGTTACACAACATATTCAAGCGACAAGGTTTAAAGATAACAGCCGAAATCAACAATCAGGTAGTCAACTTTCTAGACATCACCCTAAATTTGAATAATGGAAAATACACACCCTACCGTAAACCTAACAACGAGCCACTGTACGTAGACTGCCCATCTAACCACCCACCCCATATCATAAAGCAGATCCCTAAATCAATAAACCAACGTATATCCTCCCTTTCATCTGACCAACAATCCTTTGATACATGTAAACCATTTTACGAAGGCGCACTTAAGCAAAGTAATTATAATGTTTCTTTGCAATATTCAACCAGCAACCCCACTGCTACCCCACCATCTACGAAACGAAAGCGCCAAAGAAACATTTTATGGTTTAACCCCCCGTTTAGTAAATCCGTAAAAACAACCATCGCTCGTAATTTCCTGCAACTTCTCGATAAACACTTTCCTAAAACAAATCCTCTACACAAGTTATTCAACCGGAACACAGTGAAAGTCAGTTATAGCTGTATGCCCAACGTAAAGAGCGTCATATCTCTTCATAACAACCACATTTTAGCGAAAACCGCAACCAACCCAACCACTGAGAACTGCAACTGCAGGAATCCGAGTGAGTGCCCGCTGAAAAATAATTGCCAGATGAAAAGCATAGTCTATAAAGCCGAAGTAACATCCCTGGATGACAGAACAACGAAGGAATATATTGGAATGACGTCAAATTCGTTTAAGGAGAGATATGGAAACCATAAGAAATCTTTTAAAAACGAAAGATATGAAAAGGAATTAACGGAGTTATCAAAGTATGTGTGGAAACTGAAGAGGAGCAAAAAGGATTTTACTATATCCTGGTCCATCTTAAAGCGCGCACACGCATATTCATCTGGTAGGAAACGTTGCAATCTATGTGTTGAGGAAAAACTATGTTTAATGAATGCCGATAGACAAAACCAACTGAATAAGAGATCGGAAATCTTCGCTAAATGTCGGCATCGCGAGAAATTTTGGGCGGGGAAATTTGAACGCGCGCGCGACCAATGTTAATGCGCGTCAGCAAACGATCGAACACGCCATTTTATAACGAACTGAATTTTAGTCGCCTGATGATTGCCTTGCAAGAGGCATGAAACTTTAAGTAGCGATAGAAATATTTTGAGATAAACAAATATATATATATATCTATATATCCAGTTTATGATATCTGTGTATTGATCATCTTTCATTTACATGGACAAAGATGACAAGCTGTCAACCAATCTTCCTATGAAAGGTTCTGTGAGAATATACATGGGGGCCAATTTCATTAGATTGTGCCATTGTGGGTTGGCCAGTTGCAGTTAACCAGTTATTATTCTTGAAAATGTCCAAATTTTGGGTAAATTTGGATGTAAAATTTAGAAACAAGCTTCTTGCTAAAGTGAGAACCAACTTTAAAGCAGGTGTAGAAATCAGAAATGAAATGCAACCGATTCCCATGTCCATGAAGGCATGAAGACTATACAATGCAGTAAAAGGTTTAAGTTCCATTCCAACAAACTTTTAACCCTTGCATTCGTTCATTTATTTCTTCTTTCTTTATTTGATACTATACGAAAGAATTTTATAAGCAATTGGTTCGCCAGAAGAGGCATCTATGTCCCAGAATTTATAGACATAAGTTACTGCAACTGTCATGGTCGTCTCCACGATCGACTTTGAAATCGCATTTAAATCCATTCCTTCGTCTATATTCCACGATTGACGATGCAAACCACTAGAAGGGTTACTTTACACACTCAAAAATGTGTTTGAGTTAAAAAATGTGTTTTTTTCCTCAAGAAATAGCCGACTTTTCAAGATGATTTATCCAAATGTAATTGTTTTTATAGTAAAATTAAATACACACGTTCCTGGGACCCAGTCACTGATCTGAATATAGGCTGGATAACGCATCTCTTAATAATTTGATGGAAAAAAGTGAAGCCGGAAGTCAAGCGGCGATCAGTGCGGCCACCCGATTCTGAGGCCATACTTTATTATAGATTGTATTACAGAATCCTAGTTTTTTCGCTTTTTTTGCCTTTTAAACGTTTCTGGCCGGGCCAGTTTTACTATCACAAAGATAGAAGCACACGAGAAGAAATTTGAGCAAAAAATTTGGAGTATTATGGCTTTATAACGCCGTGAAACTGGATTTACAAGTTCGAACGAGTGAACAGCGGACAGCCACATGTTAGCGATGTTTTGTTTATGATATTTCAATTCAAAATCCACTCAAAATATTAGAATTACTTGCTTACTGCACTTTAGAAATTTGATGAAATGAATAGCTCAGCTGCAGTATGAACAAAAGCGTGAATGTAAAGCTTTTAAACAGGAATTAGGAACAGTGCTACACTGGTTCAATATTCACGTACTGAAATGAACACATATTAAGTTAATAACCTATTTAATTCCTGTTTTAAAAACTTACCACATTCACGCTTTTGTTCATACTGCAGCTGAGCTGGTTCATTTCATCAAATTCCTTGAGTGCCTGTCCAGTAGCAGCAGTAATTCTATATTTTGAGTGGATTTTGAATTGAAATATCATAAACAAAACATCGCGAACATGCGGCTGTTCACTCCTTCGAACTTGTAAATCCAGTTTCACGGCGTTATAAAACCATAATACTCCAAATTTTTTGCTCAAATTTCTTCTCGTGTGCTTCTATCTTTGTGATAGTAAAACTGGCCCGGCCAGAAACGTTTAAAAGGCAAAAAAAGCAAAAAAACTAGGATTCTGTAATACTATCTATAATAAAGTAGGGCCTCAGAATCGGGTGGCGGCACTGATCGGCCGCTTGACTTCCGGCTTCACTTTTGACAAGAGATGCGTTATCCAGCCTATATTCAGATCAGTGGACCCAGTCCCCCGGAAGACGCTACTTTTTTTCCAAAATAGCGACTTTGAGCCTTTATATCTCCGAAACTAAAAGTCTAAGCCAAAAACTAATCTAGAACTTATTAACTAACTTTTTATGTTCTATCCGAATCAGTAAAAACCCATTTTGGGTTTATAAGCACTTTAAAGGACACTTATTAAAATTACTCTTATGAAAAGGACTCTTAGTCAAAAACCTCTTAGTCTTTGTTAATGGGCACTTATAATTACAAGGTCTAGGGGCTGTCGGGGCCTATAGGAAACCGCAAAACCGACCCCCACGCGACCCTCACGCTTCACTTTCTATGGCGAATATTCCAACCAGGAAAACCAAACAAATGATTTTCATCATTTTTGATCAATCTATAAAAATATGTTGGTTTAAGGAAACAGATATAGAACGTGCTCGACAAAGTAGTGGAACAACTGAACAATAGTAATATTATTATATAAGTAACTAATATGTTCAGTTGTGAGAGATACTGAATTTGATAAATCATAAATGCAGTGCGGATATATACATACTTATATCCTTAATCCTTTCGTCTAGTCTTCAAGTTGTCTTCAATTCTTCGTAAATTGTGTAAGTACAAACTGAATTTTGTCACCATCTGAACCCGTGTGCCGTGTCTTTTGTATGGTTTCCTAAACGCTTATCGAAGAGGCCTGCCTTTTTTCATTTGTATTGTACCATGACATTGTATATCATGTTTCCGTCGCCATTTTGTTGTTCCTTTAGCTCGTCTGCGTCAGGTGAAATACCTCTTCCTTTGTCCATGTTGTTTTCTTTCTATCGACTTCCCGGAATAAATACAATTAAAGTGGATGTTTCAATATAGCGTAGGTGGGCAATTTCAAAATATGGTTGCATGGCAATGGGGCGCTCTCTCAATTCAAAGGATTTCAAACTTCATTGAACCGCTACTAACGGACACTGTACAACGGATCCTTAATATCCTGAACAACAGACATCTCAAAACAACGGACACCATTCTGAATGCAAACTGAAAATATTCATGTAAGAACTACCTCTTATTTAACGGACAGTTCATACAAAAACCCTTGACCTTTATGAAACAAAACGACGTTTCTATATAGAAACTTTACCCCAGTGTCTCTACACGACAATAGAAGTACTCGAGAAGCCACAGCAAAACACTGGGCTATCTTACACGATTCTCTGTCTACTGCCATTATCCCAAAGAAAGGCCTACATAAGGGACCGTTCATTTTTATCAAGGAGGGGGCTGGTGTAATTTTGTGAGCGCTGTTAAATATTTGGCATTGCAATAGAACAACAAAACATTGTATCGCTTTTTGCGTGCGCCCCCACCCCCCTTTGCTATATTTTTTCGCGTGCCCGCCATTTTCAGGCCATCTTTTTTTCGATGGCCCACCCCCTAATCCACGACCCCCTTCTCCCAGATAAAAAATGAACGGTCCTAACTCTATGCACGCGGGACTTGTGCCTCTGACAATATTATAAAATTAAATATCAATATGATGTATTTATGTCAAAGTAGATGAAACAACAAAAAATCGTAGACAGCGCCTCCAAACAACGGACAGCAAGTTTCGGTCTCAAGGTGGCCGTCATATGGAGTTTTCTGCTTTATTCTATATTTGAATTTGCATAATTGCCAGAGGGACAAATCGTTTATGACCGAAAATGAATCTAGATCTGAAGGTCAAGGAATTGTTTTAGTCTTTTTGATAGAGAAGTATGCTTGAAAGTTGAAAAATATTTTGCCCTTTGGAAAAGACTGAAAGAAGGGATCAACGGTCAACTGCAATACTAATGGTGATGTTACTGATGTTCAATTGCATTCCTGGATGACCGAATATGATTGCCTACGTATGTATTATAATTAAGTGCGATTGTTGTTGCGTATTAATTACATTTGTGTGTGATGCAGCTCTAACTACATAAAAGCCAGACTTTGTTCTTCTACGATCACTAAAATACTTTCCTGTGCTCATGTTGTTTTCTTTCTACTGTCGACTTCCAGAAGTAAATACAGTCGGAGCGGATGTTCGAATATAGCGTTGATGGAGACTTCATTGAGGGTCCCCTCTCAATTCAAAGGATTCAAATTTCAATCTATTTTAATTCAAATTGATTCTGATCATTACTAGACTGTTTTAGGGACAAATCGTAATTATGATTGAAAATTAATCTGAAAGTCGGTTAGTTTTGGACGTGAAATTATGAGTTTTCTAATGGAGTGGTGGACTTGCGTTGTTTTAATAATACCATGGAAAAATGTTCGGAGGCATGTGAAGATGTTCATATAAACTAGGTTGAAACAATCAAGCAATCCTTATTTTTGCATCTTTATTTATCGTTTTTGATTTTACAATTGTCCTTAATTTGTAGTTTTAGTTTTCATCTATGCTAAATCCTCTACATATTGGTTTCCCCAATAGTTTATTCTAGTGTCTGCCAATAGTATGTTATTAAAGTAATATTGTCCATTATCCGTTCCGTTTTTCGTCCTTCAATTGTGCAGTTCATTAATCATACGCAATATTGCACAATATCGGCATCCCAACATGCCTTCTGGCAACATTTGTAATAAATAGAACCGCCACTATAAGCAAGTTTGGCGTAGGTCCCATAGGATCTCTTGCTTTGCGACATTTCGGGTGCTGCGATGTTGTCATTCACCAGTGGTTCTAAAATCAAATTACAGAAAAAGACATGAGTTAAAATGGGGCAATGGCATTCTTCTGCAGACTATCCCACGTGGTGGTAGGTGGTTCTATCCAGGTGTACCGAGCCAAAACTACTCCCAGTATTTACTTGGGACGTTGAAGGGGTTCTTTTTGTTACTTTTGTTAATTTCAAAAGTATATATTTTCTCAAATATGTTTCGTCTTTTGGGACACACTACCTGTAGACACAATGGATGAGAGTTTGATCTGTCGCGTCTTTCTTCACACGACCAAATCCATAATGGATCTTTGAGCCGGTAGAACCGTACAAGTTTATATAAAAGTTTCTAATTCGTTCACTATCGTTTACACGCCATCCTTGTAAGAATACTTACGTTCATTCAGATCCTTTGAATCAATAGATCTTTTGCCAGAGAAAAACTTGAATTTTCGCTTGAAGCATGAGTTCCCATTACAGATATTCCGAACTCGTGTTACCAAATTGTACCCACAGTCGCTCCTCTTTCGATCTCCGCAAATCTTCTTATAAGCACTCGAGAATACATTCGTTGCCTTGTGGTATATTCTACTTACAAACGGAATACGTACACGCGGCAAAGGTATACGCCGAAAACGTATACGCCGAAAACGTATACGCGGCCCCCATGCTTCACTTTCGATGGCGAATATTCCAACCAGGAAAACCAAACAAATTATTTTTATCATTTTTGTTCAATCTATAAAAATATATTGTTTAAGGAAACGGGTGTAGAAAGTGCTCGATATCGGAATAGAACAACTGGCGCCGGTTATTCGAAAGGTGTTTAAGTCGCTATTCACCGTTAACTTGCTATTTCTGCCGGATAAAATTTTAACGGTTGAGAAATCATGTTGTACGAAGCTCGCTAATTACTGCTATCCACCGGTTAAATTTTGGCTCTCCTGTGGATAAATTTAAACGGTGTCTTGAGACAGTTTGAATCGCTATCCGGGCGATAAATTTTTCAGTTCAGAGAAAACCAAGCGAAGGTAACTGGTAATGCAATGGCTTTTGTAGTAATGTATTTTAAATTTATACCAGTCGGTTTATACGAGGATCAGCATAATTCTAGTCTTTTTTCTCCTTTGTTTTGAAAACAAGCAGTACGTAAAATTCCAACTTTTAGTTATTAAAGTGATATGGAAAAAAATGTATACTTTGAAAATTATATTGAAACCTCCCCTACCGATTCTTCGTATTTTGCTGAGTTCTTGAAATATTTTGACTTAAAAAAGTCGTAACGTCACAAGCAGGGTTAGCCATATAAAACTACATACTCCTAGGTGACCAAACAACAATTAGTAGATGTTTAAAAAGTTGTCAGTCAATTTATTATTTGAAATGCCGACCGAAGTATAATTTTTGGCTCTTAATGACCATTTGCTTTCTGGATATATACTTGCGTGACCCTACTTGTGACGTACCATTCATTTCCACAAAAATCCAAGATGGCGGAGAGCTCACTGATTTATGATATCTGTCAACATATACGAAAAATCGGTAAGGGATATCTAAGTATAATATATTTTAAAAGTTTTTCAATTCAGGCAAACTAAATTTGTATTGCCATATCCCTTTAAAGCAAACAACAAATTAGTGTGTACGTATGACGACATCAATCTGCCTTTGAAAAGCCAAACAAGTGTAAAAGTAAACAGACAACAAGACGCCGAAAGTCGAAAACTTTTGGTTCGCACACTTAATCGCTTTCATAAGCAAATCAAAACTGGAGAAAATGTTCTTAGAACTATTTTGAATCTAGCGCGAGGTCAAGGAACATTTAAAAAAACATTGTCAGTTCCTGTGCATGCAGTGTATAAAACTGAATAAACTTAAACAAGACAACGGAACTCACAGTATTTGCTATTGCAGTCGCATAAAGAAGCCGAATGCCTGTAGAGCGAAATGCTGAAAAGTGAATACGAAACCATCTTTAAACGACGACTGACGAGATCATTGGCATTGCAACAAACAGCAAAAATCTCTACCTCATGTTTAATCGTTTGAAGCTTCGTGGATTTCAACGTTGAATTAAACTACAAAGGTAAGAAATTTCGGGAAATCCGAGGTTTTTTCAGGTCAATTTAAAGGTTATCCGACGGAGAGTTAAATGCGGTGATAAACGGACTTCGACTTTCGTACAACGCAATTTTACTTGCCGGTTAACTAACCGTTGGATAGAAAATGTATTTGCTGGATAGCGGCTAAACACCGTTTAAGTTAATTAAACGCCTTTCGTACAACCGGCCCCTGAACTATAGTAATATTTGTACGTTCAGTTGTGAGCGATACTGATTTAATGAATCATGAAATACAGTGCTGATATATACTGTACATACCTATATCCTTAAAACTTCTGTCTAGTCTTCAAGATTCGGGTTGTCTTGAGGATGTCTTCAATTTCTCGATTTTCGGCTTGTGTAAGTGTTACGGAACGGGTTGTACTAAATCAAAGTTTTAGGCAAAATTTCACATACATGAAATAAAATCATCAAAGTTGAAATTAAAAATAAAGGACATAAAGATGTTTGCTTGGTTTAATACTAGGTTTAAATATTATTCAGGATAACATGGAAGGGATAATGGATTTTTAATACAAAAAATACAGTAAAATATATTATTTTCCGACCCAACTTAAATATTAATTACTCCTTCCGTTAAAGCATGACAGGTTGTGAGGTTAGCTGCATGCACTTGTTTTTTTTATTTTTTTATTTTTTTTTTATTCAACTTCGCCTCAATGGCAGGGAGTCCACAACAGCGTCAGCCAATTACTGTGGCCCCATTGTTAGTTTCTAAGGGTTAGTATTAGAGGGAGGAAACCGGAGTACCCGGGGAAAACCCTCGAAGCACAGGAGAGAATCTCAACTTACATGAGTTATTTGAGCACACTGCCGATCTCATGCGAGTACCAACAGTGACCTCGACCTGTTGTGAAACAGGCTCAACTCAGTGGTAAGAGGCAGCGCGCTAACCGCTTCCGCCACCCGTGCTACCCGTGCCACCCGTGCTACCCGTGCCACCCGTGCTACCCGTGCCACCCGTGCTACCCGTGCTACCACTTGTTACTCGTACCCAGGCCTACAAACTCGGCACGGCTTTTTAAATGCAAGTTTTTTATCGAAGTTGCAAGTATTGAAAAAACTGCATTACATCAGCAGAAACACACTCACTTTCTGGCGTTCCTCTAAAAGCGAAGCCAGGGAATGAGACATGCGTCAAGTTTACAGCTGGAATCTAGCAATTCTGTAATTGTTGTGAATACCATGCATGCTTTGGGCAGCCTATGCTTTCGAGTTTCGACTTCTCGCGTTGTTTTGTAGAGATCTCGAAACACGAGGTCATGAACCTTTCCATTCGTAAGGGAGCAATCCTAGCAGCTTGTTCATGTCATTGCCAACTCTTCCATTCGTGAGAGATCTGTCATAGCAGTGATATACCAATAGCCCAATAATTTTTATATCGTCGCTAACTCTCCCATTCGTGAGAGAGCTGTCGTAGCATTGAAAGACGAATAGACCGGTACAATATGAAAGAACCAAGTATTTGATAATCCATTGTTATCGAAAGATTATTTAGTTTGGATAAAAATTGGCGGGATAATTTACAAAAATGTGTATTGTTCCCCGGCTGAACGGAACTGAATGCGTAATTAGTGTATGTTGAATTTATTTGAGAATAAACCCTTGTCTTGTTAATATTTTGCTTCCAGGTAAATTCCGATTATACAAAATATGTTATCCATTGTGATTCAACAATGTATATCACAATAGCGAAGCTCTCTTGGGAGCTTTAGAAAACTTGTTTCCCAGATACTGTACCTCGTGCTTAACCGCCGTACCTCGTACCCCGCAACTTTAGACGGGAACTAGATCGAGCACGTCGATCGGCAGTTATTACATATTACTAATTACTTCATGTATGCTCTAGTCATATTTATATTGCGATGCCTATTATTTTTTCCGCCATATTTTTTGCTACGAATTTAGATTTTTATCTCAGAATTTTTATGAAATATACCCATCAGAACCCCAACTCTAATGTCTAAAATTGGTTTCAGTCAAGTGAGGGAAAATTTTATAGAAAGTTTTAAGACTGAAAAATGTTTGGACGGGTTCAGGACTCTCAATGCCCCAATCAAATGAAGTCGTAGGCGCACGCCCTAACCACTCGGCCACGAACAAACTCACTGCAAACTTTCGCAAAAATACTTATTTTATAATAATAAATGACACGAAATGTCAGGTCTATTTATAGTCGACTGCCTGATATATAGCAATAACTACTAGATGTGAAAACCTGAAACATAAAGGTTGCTTGAAATGTCTTAATTCCACTTTTCAGACTATTAAGAGCATATAAACACGGACCCAAAAAGCTTAACATCACAATCAAATTCCCCCAAATTCCTACGACCTTAATCCCTACAACTTAGCCAGTTGGAGGATTGGCTAAGTGGACAGAAACAGAATGGGAATACTGATTGGTAATTTAATCTTCCCAAACTTAGCACACTTGCGGACGAGTGTCCTTCATGAAACGTTTCATAATTTCTGCAAGAAAGCTATATCAAATCGTCTGCAATAATTGCAGCCCCCAACTATAAATCCATCCAACATAAATATACAGGCAAAGTGTCATAGCCTAACTTACCTTGCAAAGTTGCCTTTATCTTCAATTATTCAGAGGTTATGAAGCTTCATCCAATTTCTTCGTTCCCTGTAGAGTGGACTAAAATATGTCAAGCCTCAGTTTATATATGCTTGGTTCCCTACATCCCCCCAAATCACTTCAGCAAAGTAATTAAGTAGGAGGGGAATAACTATATTGCGCACTCTTGAGTTATACGTCCGATGACGTCTTTCAGGATTTGTCTGACGCAAAGAGTTGGTTGGAGCATGAATTTTCTCCAGGGCCATCAAAGGACAAAGCCGTTTTGAATTAAATGCAATAAACGTGTATGCATGTCTTAGATAACGTTATTCTTTGCCAAAAATCTAATTTCCGCCAATTGGATCGGTTGGTTATTTTTGAAACAATTGAGATTTTGTAGTTAAACCATCCTGTCAGAGCGGAGTATAGGTGAGTTCTTACGTGTGCTATTTTGAATCCACTCAGCTGATAAACGGATAGGTTCATGTCATCCCAATGATAATACAAAAATAGGAACATTCAATTTCCGATCCTGCATGTATGACCTTTATGTATATGTGCAATAATTGAAAACTTCATTGGTCATTAGGTTTCTGCTTTGTTTTTCTATACTCTCTTCCTAACAACCCAGAGAAGATAAACCATTTCAATTGGAGGCTACACTAAATGTGATTCAAGAATTTTTTAACCGAATCAGGCTCATTAGGACATTTTTGTGGGTATTAATTAAGAATTCATGACATTTTATCACTGCGCATATTTATATACTGTTTATCTCCGCACATTTTACCGTTTATCACTGCACACTTCACCTTATCGTCACTGCACAAATTAGTTATCACTGCACACTATAATCCGATATGTGGCACTGTGGTTGAGCTTGCCCACAAAAATAGAACTTTTCGAAAATAGGACGTGAGTAGTAATGTAAGCCACTATAAGGCATTTTTCTAAAATCCAATATGGTGTATATGCCAAATATGCCATTTTCAAAGTGCCGCCAAATGACGTCATTTTCATTTTCCACAAAATTTCAAAATGGCTGCTTTCCACAAATTTCAAAATTCTTAAATTTCATTTTTCCACAAATTTTCAAAATTCTTAAATTTCATTTTTCCACAAATTTTCAAAATCTTAAATTTCATTTTCCACAAATTTCCAAATTCTTAAATTTCATTTTTCCACAAATTTTGAAAATCCCAAATTTTCAAAATTCTTAAATTTCATTTTTCCAAAATATTCCCAAAAATATTCCCCAACAAATTCCCAAACCCTCCCCAAAAATATTCTCAAAAACCTAAATATGGAATTCCAAGTTTAAACAACCTCTAATATAAAGTATGGACTGTCTATGTAAAGAGTTGTTACTATTAAAAATTAACAAACAAAAGAAAGAACCGCCTTATAAATGCTGTGACAATCCAATATTTGATGACTATAATGCTGTGATATTTTGCGTTAATTGTGGCGAAGAAAATGGAGAGAAAGTCCCATATAAAATAGGTGGAGGATACTCTGTTATAGGAAGACTGCCAAAACCAAAGAAAGAGAAAGTTAAAATTGAGAAAAAAATTACTAGGACACAAAAAATAAAAATATAATATGAGTGATAAAGGGCGCTGTAATATTGGGGTTACACTTTTTATGTGTACTAAGTGTGATTGGAGGGGGTCTAAAACTGGTTATAAATTACATTTAAAAGCAAGTCATAACATTTCGTTGTTAAAAAAACAACACATTTTAGAGTATATTGATATTAGCATTTGTGAAACCTGTGGATATGAATCAAACAATATCACAGACATTAGAAAACATATTAAAAAACACACAAAATAAATTATGAGGACTATTAATTTTTCTAATCCAAAACATGGATTAGAAAGACAAAGATTTAATAACCATAAGGTAATGTGTCGAAATTATCTAAAACAACTCGTTTGTTGTAATCTAATTTAAATTTCTTTTCCTCATACTTATTAACAATTTCTAAAGTTTTACTATTCCTTATGAATGCGGTTCTTGAGGTTGTGATATTTTCTTTTGACTTATTGACTATTTCTAACATACTTTCTTGATTAATTTTCTTTCTATTTTTATCATTTAATGTGAAACCTTTCACCTTACAAACTTTAGTACCACCTTTTGTTCCCCAGGCATATGATTTAGGTCCTGTTGCGACCCATATTGTGATAACATCACCATCTAACTCATCAGTAAAATCACCCAATATTGAACCAATTGGAACTTTATATCCACCAGGACGATCCACATACCACACACTATCTGTGTCAAACCCTAAAACTTGATCACCTAATTTTTCTAACTCGTTATACAATTTCATTCTTGCGAAACTTGTTGTAAAACTAGCTACGAAAATATTTACATTATTACTATTATCCACGAACTGATCATTAATTGTATAATTTACTCTTGCTACCGACCCCTCTTTGAAAAAATGAATATTAATGTTATCGATCGTTGAGTCTAAAATAATTTTATAATATTCAGAGGGATCACTTTCGTAACAAGTTTTTGGCATATTAATTCGCTGACCGAATTTTCCCCATAAACTATTTAAACATATTTTAGCGATAGCTCGCATTCCTGGATTAGACTTAATTTCACCTAGCTCTATTCCTAAAGTTTCCTTTATCACCCTTTTGAACTCGTCTAAATCTTTATATTCACAACTGACCCCAACTTTTGGAGGTTCGGAACTTTCAATTTTTAATTTTAAAAACTTTTGAACATAACTTTTAAATAAGTTATTTGAAGTTTTATCAAAATGCCAAACTTCGTAAATTTTATGAACTTTATAACCCATTTCAACAGCCCTATTAATTTCGTTTGTACACCAGGTTCCAATAAAACTTCGCTCATTTGAATTATGGTTACAAACCTTTTGGTTTTGTGTTTCCGCACAAGTTTTACATAAGGGAAACAACAACTTTTTGGACTTACCACACATTGTTTTTACAGGTAACACAGGATGATATAACCCTTTTGGTGGTTCCACTTTACATTTTACATACCCAAACCAATTAGGGTCAAATTCAGTTGGATTAAATATTTTGATTGGATGGCCTACAGGATATTCACAAAAAAACTGAACACAAGGATACAGACTAATAATATCAGCATATCTACCATACTCATTTTCTTTAAAATCATATTTAAGTTTGGTGACATTTGTTCTTCCTCCAAAAAAGGCATCTCTTGGGTTTAATGGAGTTATAATTTCAAATTCACACTTCATTTTTTTAAACTTTTTATTTTTTGCTAACTTACATTCATAAATTTCCACAAGATTATAACCAGCTTCTCTAATTTTCTTATTTTTATTTTGAGTTCTTTGTTGCAACTCACCCATACTTAATTGGTTATTTGGATTGACTAAATGAGGGTTATGACAATCTGGGCAACCATGCCAAAAACAACCTTGAAACTCATACACAGTATTATTTTCTTTACAAAATCCATCGACTTTTAAAACTGTTGGCCCTATTTCATTTTCACAGTCTTCTTCTTCTTCTTCGAGGAGTCCAAGCATTTCTTTTTCTCTTCTCTCCACTTCCTTCCATATTTCATCCTCTTCTGTGTTATTATTAATTTCATACTCACCACCATTTAATGCATGCTGAATATTTATATTTTGAGTTTTTTCAAGATATTTTAACCATTTAATACTTACCTCGCTGTAATTTTCAGATTTTTTTAAATCTCTAAAAACAGCTATTAAATTTTTTGGCATATGACTACACTTGTAATAAGCCATACAAACACCAGCAATTGTCACATATTGCAAGGGATCTATATTGGCTATTTCTAAAAAATCCTGTCTAAATTTCATCATTGACCTTCTAAGAATGTCAACATCTGAACGACAGTAATCTCTTATTTCGTTTGCGAAGTTAAAAACATATTTTTCATTAATTTTTTTCTTATACCATATATCAAACTTTTCTTTGTCATCCGTCATCATAGAGTCTCCATAATACTTAATATCAGGCATTTTACCAATATAATTTTGGTTTTCAGGAGTGTTGAAAAGATGAGGGAAATAGCCTTTTTTCAATTCTGTTAATCCAAATGTTTTTGGATATTTAGATAACCCTGACGGTATGAAATTTATACTGTCTATAAATCTCAGTCCGTAAATTTCCATATACATAATTTTTGTACCGCTCATAATTGGCTCCTTATCAGGTAATATATTAAGATCTATAAAATTTTTTAATATGAATTGACCATCAAATGATTTTGCGTTATGAGCTATGAATGTATATTTTTTAAATTCAGGTTTACGAATATATTCACAAAAATCCTCAATGTTATAAAAATGTCTCTCGTCATCATTGAAATCCCAAAGATGAGCGTAATTAACTATATGAGTTCCTGTGACTTGTGTTGTCTCAAAATCATAAAACATATATTTTTCTGTGAATGTTTGACAACATTTACACCAATTTTTTGGATTTAAATTAGAGTCCACACAAGGCTTTTTTGAGCTTCGTGTGCAATACCCCCCCTTAACTTCCTTTTTTAATATATAGCACTTGTGTTTTTGAAGGTCACAATACTCCTCGCAGTTGGAACATTCTGAGTAACCACAAACATGATATTCTAAACCATGCTTAATAAGTCTTTTACAAGAGGAACATTTTCTTTCAAGATCACACACAGTTTCAATTTTATCTTTTGATTTTGATCTATTTCTTTTATGCTCGTCAAAACATTCTTGTCCAAAAAATACTCTGTCACAATCTGTACATGTTATATTTTGTTTATTTTTCTTATAACAAAAGCTATTTTTCTTAAAACATTGTCTACATTTTTGAGGACACTTATGTTTATCTCTTTTTGTGAAAGTCTTTTTACAACTGTGGCAATAATATTTTTTTGCCAAAAAACCTGTCATGCTGGTTATAACATCGAAATGACCATCTGTGTGTAAAAGGTAAATACAATTTGACTCGTCCTTATTTATGGTGCCAGCTATCCATTTAATTTTATTAAACTCATTACCATCCAAAACAGTAATTTGAATTTTAAGATGGTCTGCGAAAAGTTTTATATCTTCAAAAGTTGTTCCAAATCCAGTGACTTCAAACTCGGTGTCATAAATAAGTTTTAACGCCTCTGTTTCTTGAAGTTTTCTAGATTTGTTAAACCCATCTTTAAGTTGAGTTTTTGTCCACTTACTTTTGTTAATATTTGCAACAGCTGTAACAACTGCTTTTTGGAAGCAAATTGTGTCGTCATTAAATATTTTAATTACAGATTTTTTAAACTTTAAATTGTTTGTTGTGACTCGTAATCTTTTTAAGCCTCTTGGAATCTTAATACTTTGTATGGAAATAATAAGTTCTTCCAAAGGAACTTTCTTATATTCCACAAACTCAATAAGCTCTTTTAAAAAGCCTGGTGTAATTCCTTCTTTTGGAATTGAAACAAGTTTTGTACTCATTGGTTTTGTCCATTCTAAATGATTAATTATTATCCTAATTTTATCGCCGGGTAGTAAATTTCTTTCAACGATAGTTTTGTTTATCGCCGCAATAAAAACATCTACAGGATCCACAAAATTAAAAATTTTAACATTATATTCATCAAAATATGTGGTGAATTTCGTGTTAACAACTTCATTAATTTTAGTTAACTCGAAGTTATTTACTCTTTTTCCTCCTCTTTTCTTTTCTTCCTCATCAATCTCTTGTTCCCATAAATCTAACATTTTTTTTGCGTCTATATTAACTTTAGACTTTTTAAAAACTTTGTTTAATTTTCTTTCGAGTTTTAATCTATTAGCCTTATTTTTTTTACTTCCCCCATGCCATAATTTTGAGTCCTTATTTTTCTTTTCTTGAGTACTGACCTCTCGCTCCCACTTTTTTGTCTCTTTCAACAATCTTTTTTGGTTAGCTTTAATCCATTTTTTAGCCTCAGTCTCTTGTTTTCTAGCTGCTGCTTTTTGTCTAGAAATAAATCTTTTTGCCTGTGCGGCTCTTGAAAAACTTAAATCACTCATTTATTACTATATAAATAAAGGGGTAACTACCCAACCAAAAAAATATGTTTTTGTATTTTAATCTTTCTGACTTGTTTTTCGGTTTTAATCTTGTGTTACTTCGGCGGTTTATTTTCGGATTCTTTTTTGTCTCTTAAATATGTCTTATAAACTTTTAACATATGCTTATCTCTCTTTTTTGAATCACTCAAATTTTATTTCCCAAAAAGAAATAAAATTTACTGTATAAATTGTATTTTACAAAAAATATTTTTAAGAAAAACTAAAGAATGGAAATAATAGAGTGCCCACCTATATTTAATGAGATTTTAAACAACTTGGAGGTTGTGAAACATGAAGGTTTATTTTGGTTACCTGCCACAGAAATTGGAAAGTTTGCTTCAAAAACACAACCGCAAAGATCGATACAGCGTCTTGTTCGTGAGAAACATTTAAAAAGGTATCGCGAGTTTGAAGGTGACCGCTGCGGTCACCTTTGCGGGGGGTATCATCCTGACAAACTTTATATAAGTCAAATTGGTTTGGTTGAGTATGCGATCAGATTAAACCACCCTTTGTTAGAGAAGTTTCAAGATTGGGTTTTAGATGTTGTGGTAATGGGGCTTAATGGGAGAGAGAGAATCCCTGTTGAACCCTTAAATGTGGTGATCCCTGCTATATCTGACACACCAACTGAATCCTTAAATGAAGTTTTACCTAATGAACTTGTAGAAACAATTAGAGATGAAAATCCATGTAAATGTCGCGGAATAAAATGTAAGTGTGAAAACGAGCGTAAAATTCTATCTTTTAATTTACAAAATAAAAGGAATTTAATTAAAGACCCAAAACATATTGATAGAGGTTTACGAGCAAGGGATACACGAAGAGAAAATGCTAAACAAAAACTTAGTGAAATTAAAGATATGGAAGATGAGTTGAATATTAAAATTATTGAAAATGAAGATTTAGTTAATGAAAATGAGAATTTAAAGATTAAGATTGAAGACCTTCAAAATGATTTAGAAAATGCTAATTTTGAAATTGACAATCTTGAAAAAGAGAATAAAAAGTTACAAAAAAATGAGAATGTGTTGTTAGATTGTTTAAAAGATGTTTTTAAACAGTACACATAAAATAAGTTAGGTGTAAGTAAGGAGTCGGACCTTAGCGGCTTCGCGGATAGAAGGGGTGCCCTTAAATGGCACCCTCCTTAGGGGGACATTTACTGTCCCCCAAGAAATTAAAAACAAACTTTATTTCCTAAAAGGAAATAAAATTGAGAAAAACAAAAAAATGAGAATGTGTTGTTAAATTGTTTAAAAGATGTTTTTGATGATTACAAAATTGTTTAAATTGTTTAAAAGATGTTTTTGATGATTACAAAATATAAAATGGATTGTATAACAGTGTATAATAAGGAATTAGATGTTACTTTTATGATGTTAACGCTACCAAATGATGAGTTTTTATTTTCAGGGTCAGACACAGCAAAAAGTCTTGGATATGAACCAAACATATCGGCTTTTAAAGATATTAGAAATATGGACAAGTGTAATTTTCCCTACTCCAACCGTATTTTTATTAATGCATTAGGTTTTTTAGATCTTATGGATGATAGTCCAAGGCAAGACATAGTAAAAAGGTTGAGAACCGAGTGTTTACAGTTCGAAGTAATAGATTCTTTTAAAATATGTAAAGCATTAAAATTAAAAATTTTAGACATGCATATAATTTTGGGAAAAAGTATAAGATTTTTAAAAACTTTAAGAAAAACCTAAGTTCAGATTTAGATTTTATTTCCCAAAAGGAAATAAAATTTTTTAAACTTACACACACTCTCACAAAACAAACCTTAAAACAGTTCCAATTCCAAGTCCAGCTATCCCAACTGCGATATGTTTATACTCATCCATCTCTTTCGACTCTTGATAATAATCTTCCAATATTGGTTCCTTTTTAAAAACTTTTCCTTCGTGCTCAACTTTGTAAAGTTCGTCCAAAGACTTATTAACACTTGCGAGATCGCTATTAGCATCCATTAACTCTCTTCTTTTTTGAGATATTTCATCTTTTTTCTTATACTGGTTTTCGTACCATTTGTTTTTTGATGCTGTTAATTTCTCCATTGCAAGGTTGTGTCTTTTAATTTCTGTTTGATAACCTTTTTTGTCTAAAAGTCTAAACAAATATCCAGCTCCTGTAAATGCAACCGCATTAAATATTCCAGACAAAGCAATTGTTGTGGCCATTTTTTATTTAGGCTTCGCTACGCTTCGCATTCTATTCCTTGAAGGGGTTTTCTGGTAGCATCTTCTTTGCTTCCAATACCTTAATAACACTTGTACTGATACCGAACGCTGCTGCCAGTTTCAACAGACCTTCCATTGTACCGGGAACTCCAAGAGAGTCCTTCATTAATTTTTTACTTGCGAACGAGACTGCGACAGCCCCTAACACAATTAATAGTGAGTCATATAACTCTTTTGGTAAATCTTTAAATACTCCTGCCATTTATTACTACTGTATAATAAATGAATAGTGTTAAAGAACTTTTACCAGGATATGAAAAGATCACTTACTCGCAAGTTCGTGGTCCAAAAATGAAAAATGTATTTACACTAACACCAACCGTAATTGGTGAGAGCCAAGCTCTATATGTAAACATTCCCAAGTTATATGAAAATGTGTGTTTGGTTCCACACTCTGTTTACATCGTTGGATCTTTCAAAAGCAAGAATAACAAATCTTGGTTTTTGAACAACCTCGCAGCCCTTCTACAAAAAAGTTTAGAAATAACTGTAGATGGGCAGGTTGTGTATGATAACATTGGAGAGTCCACTTACGAGGTTTACAAAGACCTTTGGAAAACTGAAGAAAAAAGGAGTTGTATGATTGGCCATGGATTGGCTAACGAAAACACTCGTAAAATAATGAGTGGTGACGACTCTGGAGACAAAACTGTACTTGCGGATAAGTACTTTGGTGAGCTTTTTCAAACAAAAGTTCATATTCCATTGGAAAAGATTTTGGAAAATCAAGGGCTATATGCTCCATACGGAATGAAGACAAACTTCCGGTACAAAATTACATTCCCACCTGCCTCGGAAATTATGAAGGCACAATCTGGCCAATCTGTCGCTGGTTACACATTAGAAGATTTACATCTCGAATATGATACAATTGAATCTGCGGAGATGTACAACCAATCTCTAAATTCTTACAACACAGGAAGATCTGTAATTTACGAACAAGTAGTCTTAATGAAAAAACAGACCTGGGCAAAGGATACAACTTTGGTAAATTTGAATATAAATATACCAAGAAAATCAATGAAAGCCATTGTCCTCCTGTTTAAGGATGACACAGAGGACTCAGAACATTTTGTATTCCCAAATATAAAAAATGTTAAAGTTGCAATTGAAGGAGTTCCAAATTCATTGTATTCCCAAGGTTTGAACGAACACGATATGTACAAGTCTGCGGAAGGGTTTTTCCTAGATTATACAACAGACACATTGTCATTAAAAGATTTTTACACAGACAACAAGTTTTCACTTGTAATTGACATGCGAACTGTGGGTGACAAAAATGCTGCTGGAATTGGAAGAAAGATTTTGAATACCCAAGATGGAGTACTTTTAGAAATTAAGAAGAGAGCCACAACAAAAGATTTGACATGTTATATTTACATTGTATCGGATGGTGTTATAAATGTTGTTGGAAAGCAACTTCAAAGTATTGAATTTTAAACTGTAAAAAATATTTTTTCAAACTTAAAAAAGTTTGAAAATATTATTAATTTAAATTAGACTAGTCCAAGTTTACAAGATTTGGTTGTTTAACTTCTTCGACTGTAGGTTTTGTTGGTGGTGGTCTATTTGAACAATATCTCCACAGACATCCCAACCCAAAAATAACACCAAAAACCTCAAGCAAAAACAAATAATTTATTTCGCTTCCAGAATCATAATCTTCTTCTTTTGACTTTTTCGGTGGTGACTCAAGTTTTCTTTTCTTTACAGCAGCTTTTTTAGCTTTCGCAGCTTTTGAAAGATCGGCTAGTTTTTCACAAGCAGCTTTTTTCTCTGCGTCTGTTTCTACAACAGGATCTGTTATTCTTTTTTCTTCTTTTTTAGGTTCTACAACGGGTGGTGTTGGTTCTGGTACATTTTCATTATCAGCCATTTTATTATAAGAATATAAATTTTTGAGCGTAAGCTGCAAGTAATGTAATCACAAATAATGTTTGTAACTCTACAGTTGACTTTGGTTTACTAACTTGTTCAACATTTGCGAAAGTTGCGACAGGAGTGCGCACAGTTGTTACAGGAGTGCGCACAGTTGTTTCAGGAGTGCGCACAGTTGTTTCAGGAGTGCGCACAGTTGCGACAGGAGTTGAACTAACAGGCGCACTAACGGGATTTTCGTAATTAATATGTTCGTTATGACCAAATGTCATACCTAATCCTGCAATTTTTAAGATGTTATTATAACCCGCGACTTTTTGTTTTAAAATTATCATATTGCTTGGAATTAGAATTACACCAGGACTAATTGCGAAGTTTAAAACTACATTTGTATCTTGTATAGCTCTTCGCATATTAGAGATTATTACTGTTTGGTCATCTTGCGTAATTGTGTCCCTAACTAATTTTTTAAAAACTTCTTGCGTTTGTAAAGACTTCGCACCTTTTCCAACAATTGTCCATCTTGTACTTGCTTGCGCACCAAGTACACAATATACATAAGACTCTACACTTTGTTGGAATAACAGTTGACCTGTTTGCGTTAATCCTGTTGAATCTTTCGCAATGAATAATTTATAATCATCTAAACTTTTTATAGTTCTGTCACTGCGTCTTTCGTACCTAATACCGGTCTGACCAAATTTACCAATCACAGGTTTCCAATTTCTTACACTTCCAGCAGATTGTTTTCCAAGCCAAGTTCCTATTTGTTCTTGTCCTTGATGAAATTCTTTAGTCCATTCGTACATAACAGGGATATTTTGTGACACTAAGTTTTTTATACTTTGATTTAAATATCTATTCATTTTTCCAGGATCTCTAAGAAATCTTCGCATATGGTAATACAAATGATATCTCGCCAACGAGGAGACAATAGGATTATCTGTGTCAAAATGTTGTGTGCTAATTCCGCAAACATATGTTGATATGTAAGCAGCCATACATGCAGCCAAATATGGATTTTCTGCAGGGTTATTAAATGAATCTAAGTTACTTGTAATTACCAAATCAGGAAAGGTGGGGTCAAAACTTCTTGTTTTATTTACAAAAATTTTCATATCTTTTGGGTTTGTAAAATCTTCATTTTTTTCAAAGTTTTGCACAGCACCTTTTGTGTTCCAAATTCTGGGTTGCCAATCTAAAACCCAACCAAATGGAAAACTACTAGCTTTTATATCGTAAGCTCTTTCATTATGCACAAAACTTGTGCGAACAAAAAGTGTTTTTCCCTTGTAATTTTTCACAGGTTGAAACATAAATTTACTAATATCGGCATTAGGATATAATTTTTTAAACTCTTCTTGAGTTGGCATTTTATTATAAATAAAATGTCGAAACTAAATGTTTATGTAGAAAATAATGAGACGACTGTGGACTTGGCTATTTTTCAAGAAAATAAGTCAAAAGTTTATATTAGATCAGCAACAATATTTTGGGAGTTTAATAATATTGATCGTTATGAGATTTTACATGGAACCAAAAGAGTTGTGCTAGAAAAAGGATATTGGACCTTTGATAATATTCAAGAAACTTTTAAAAATGAAGAGATAGAACTTATCTCAAATTATAAAAATTCTACATGTTCCATAAAACCAAAAAATGATTTGACCCTGAATAAAATTGGACCAATGTTGGGTTTTGACGCAAGTACTGTACTAACGGCTGGTGTTTGGAAACACAGTACAAAAAAAGTAGATGTTAACCATGGTTTAAAATATATTAACATCGAATGTAATGTTGTAAATACTTTCCAAAATTTTGACACCAAAGGAAGTCAAAGTGAGGTTATTGCTTCGTTACCAATTCCGATAACTGAACATTTACTAGATACTTCCTCATTTTACAACAACATTAATTCGTGGACACCAATTATTCAAAAATTTAATTCTGTGTCATTCAAATTAACATCAAATATAAATTTTCCTGTTGGTATGAGCGCAATGTTAGAATTAGAGGGGGTTTATCAAAGTTCTAAATTTTATGTAATTAATAATTACATAAAATAAATGAGTTTTGAAACTGAACAAGGTCTCAGAAATTTGTATCACACCCCTTCGACAGGTTACCAAAGTATCGAAAGGTTATATCAAAAAGCAAAAGAAGACAAATTAAATGTAACTCGTAAACAAGTTAAAGATTGGCTTTTAACACAAGACACTTACACAACCACAAAACAAAAAAGCGGAACCCATGTGTACCGTAAAACTATTGTGGAAGATTTAGGAGACCAATTACAACTTGATATGGTAGATATGACAAAAGATCGCGCCAGTGCTAACGATGGGTACAAATGGATTCTAACAAGCATAGAAATATTATCGCGGTTTGCTTTCACAGAACCAAGTAGAACAAAAGGTAGTATTGATGTTGCACACGCTATGGAAAAAATACTAGAAGAATTTAAAACCCTGTTTGGTAAGTACCCAAAAGTAGTTCAATATGACGATGGTCTTGAGTTTAGAAACAAATATGTTGAAGAGTTACTAGGTAAACTAGGAATAGAACATTTTACAACACTTATTAAAAAAGA
This sequence comes from Trachythela sp. YZ-2020, assembly GCA_016169945.1. NCBI lineage: Eukaryota > Metazoa > Cnidaria > Anthozoa > Malacalcyonacea > Clavulariidae > Trachythela > Trachythela sp. YZ-2020. Next base: position 455,791 of record JADLSH010000081.1, on the reverse strand, counting down.
CGGCAAGGCCTTTTTTAACAGAAAGGCAGCTCTTGTGGAAAGATTAAATAGGACTTTAAAAACATCTATGTGGAAATATTTTACAGAACACAAAACAAAAAAGTGGTTACATATTTTAGATGATGTAACATTTAATTACAACCACAGCGTGCACAGTAGTATCAAAATGAAACCTGCAGATGTTGATGAGGAAAATAAGGATGAAGTTTGGGTGACTTTGTATGGTAGCAATAGTGAATTTAAAAAACCTAAATTTAAAGTAGGTGATACTGTCAGGGTTGAAAAATATCATACAGGTACTAGGTTTGTAAAAGGTTACACAATTAATTTCACTGAGGAGACATTTAGGGTAACAAAAGTCTCTCTGGGGGATCCTGTTATGTATTGGATACAAGATATCGCAACTGGTGAGAATATTTACGGAAGATTTTACGAAAGAGAACTTAGCGAAGTTAAATAAATAATGGATCCAGATGTAGAAATGAAAAACCAAAATCCTGAAGCGGAAGATCTTGATCCAGATGAGACTGATGAAACCGAAGAGCAAGAAACTAATCTTGACGATGACGACAGTCCTCTTGATGGTTCAATCGACGAACAAGAAGGGACAACACTTGGTCCTCAAACTACTAATCCAACTCCTAATTTAGATGAAAGTATACCTATTGTGACAGGTAACCCTAATAATGTAAGGGTTGTGTTGGTAAAAAATTTATTTTTAAACTATAAGAATATACATTTAAATGAAAATGATGGACCACACACCCAGTTATTTCTTACAAAATTATCGGTAAGAAAAAATATCTCCACAGGTCGTGTTATAGGGTTAGATTATGGTCTAGGTGACGATAAGGTGGGAATTTATAAAATTAATGGTGTTGGTGAAATTTCAGACAGCGATAATAAAAGTCCAAAATTTAAAAGACTTAAAAAACTGTATGATGCTGAGTTAATTGAAGTCATATTGGAACATGCTAACACCCCAACTGGGATGGTTGAAAACCAAGCTGGTGTTGTGGGTAACGAAGAGTTAAATAATGATATAATTAATAATTCTAGGACCATATTAAATAGTAGTATTAGCAATAGTTATGATGATATTAGATTCCAACACGAAAACATTGAAATGGTTAATTTGGACGGCGGGAAATCTGAGTGGGAACGAGAAATACAAGCAGTTTTACAATCTGGCATTCGCAAACAAAATATTGGTTACAAGGATCAAATAGAATTAATAGGTGTTGAGGTAAAAACTTGGCGGGACCGAAGCATAGCAGAACAAAACCCTACCCTAAAAACTTTGTACGAGTCTATTGCAAAGGTTGCAGAGTTAGAACAAGATAACATAAGATTACAAAATAATATAAGACCAGTACTTACAGAAGTTATAGAAATTTTAAAAAATGAGACAGATAACAACCCACTAACAAAGTTTGAAAAGTTTAAAAGGTGGGCTAAAAAGAACTTAGGTGTCACAGCTGCAATAAGTATTGGTATTGCGGGTTTAATAACAGGAATTGTAACATCTACGAGATCAGCTCTCGCGGCCGGCGCTCGTGGTGTCTCAACTTTTGGAAAAGCAGTTGCTAAAATACTTAAGAAGTTTGGACCTGTATTTGCCGCCATTGGTAGTATTATCTCAACTGTTCTAAGTATGGGTGCGAAAGGGCTTATGTGGTTGGGTAACAACATGTGGGTTCTTGCAATAGCATTAGGTTACATTGCATACAACGAAATTAAAACACGAAAAATAAAAGACAAGTAGTTTTGGTTTAAAGAAAATAATAAAAATTAAAGTGTAAAAAATGTATAACTAAAGAGAAGAATGGGTATTATTAAATTAGAAGAAACTGAAGTTTTTGAAATACAAAGTTGTTTAACATGGGGTGTTCAAAAGTCAAATAATAATAATGGCGGATATAAAATTCCTATTGTTATTGACGACAACGAAACATTACAAAGAATTAACTCACTTTCAGAAAAACACAACGCAAAATCTGCTTTTTTTGGACAGATGGGAAACACATTATATTTGTCAGTTGGTGATCTAACAGTGAAACAACGAGATGAATTATTAAATAAGGGAAAACTAATGATTCATGTTGTTTTTGATTGTAATTCCTTGTATGAGAAAAATGATGATGTAAGGTATATAAACTTTAATTTAAAAAGATTAAGAAAAGTAGGTGAGTTTGTAAGCTCAAATATTGCCAAAGATTAAATTTAATAACTTTTAATTTTGTACCTTTTTAGGGTACAAAATTACAACAGTATAACTTAAAATTCTGGAGAAGCAGGATTGTGTTCTGGTTCGGGTTTTACATTAACTTCTGGTTCGGGTTTTACATTAACTTCAGGTTCTGGTTCAACAAAACTTATGTGAGTGTATCCCAGTGTTCCTAACGAAATACAAGCCAGAACATATTTACTGTAATAATCATCTGGTGTGTAACTTGGTAGTATATCCTTAATTACAAACATTATATTTTCGTCACCAAGAATTTTTTCAGTAAATTTATTTTTTTCGTTAATTTTAATATAAGAACCACAAAACTTGTCACAAATTGATACTGAGAGTAGCACAAATTGAATCGCCATTTTATGCTTGTTGATATCGTTTTTTTGTTTTAGATATGAATCCATTATTTTTCTCAACATAGCAGGGTTAGCTCTTCTTTTGTCTCTCAGAAATTTTTTTGTTTGAAGTATCTGACCTTTTTCAGAAAGAGATATTAACTCTTCTCTTAAATTTTCACAGTCTTCGCCAATGTCCATTTTATTTATCAAATATTATTTCATGCGTGCGCGGGTGCCTAAGATTAATTTCTAACCTTGCGTATTTGTTTTCTTTTAAATCTTTTTTTAATTTATCTTGTTCCTGTTTTGAAACATCTAAAAATTCATCAGAAATTGTTTTCCATGCAAGTGCGCTTGGTGAATCAAAAACAACAAGTTTAGCTATATTTTCGCGATAGGCTGGCGCAATGGCAGTTAATTTTTGCGTAATAACAATTGTACTTAAATTATAATGGCGCGCAGAAAACGCAAGTCTTACAAGTTCTGAAGTTCTGCTTTTAACAAACTTTGTACTTGCGCAGTCATCCAATATTATTAATGCATTACTACCTGCGAATTTATCAGAAATATATTTTAGAAAATCTTCGACATGATCTTGTTCGCATTGTATTGCGTAAACACCCGGAGAGTCTTTGTAATCCCAATTTTGATATGTTTCATTAAATTCAAAAGTTGGACAGATGATAAAAATATATTGGAAGTGCTTATTATATTTGTCAACAAGAAAATTTAGTAGGTAATATGTTTTACCACACTCTGTCGCTCCAACAATTAACATGTTAAATGGTGTTTTCATTTTTTATCTAAAAAGAAAATACAAAATTGAGAACTGCTCTTGTAGTAGTAATAATATATAGAGTAAATATGATTAACATAATAATTAATGTTTTTGGAAATGACAAATGCATATGTGGTGGGTGCATGTATATTTGCCCCATGGACAAAGTTATCGAACATATCCAAGACCAACACGCAAATGTAAATGGTGAGATTATGTATAAATGCATGGATTGTGACCTTAAAACTTTAAATGATAACGAGTTTGAGGATCATGTATGTGGTGGGTGCTCGTGTGGAAGTGAAGAAGTATGTTCAGATTGCGAGTGTCCAGATTGTGGTTAAAAACTGACTATATATTTTCTAATCCTGTAACAAGGATTAGAAAACTTTTTTTATTTTATTTTTTTGTTAATAAGGATTAGAAAAATATTTTATTTATCCAACCTTTGTGAAAACCATGACTGGGTCTAAGACATCGTAAAGAAGATAACTATAATCATCACCGAAATAATTTGTATAAGATTTTAGTTCCACTGTCGCTCCTTTTGCAATGGTGATAAGACCTTCCATGTAAATTTGTTGTATAAAACTAGGGGTGTATATGTTACCATCTGTTACAACTTTAAACTGAGGCTTAATGACATTTTCTATATAGACACATGTGTCAAGGTCTGCATAGTCAGCATCATCTGAAGAAAACCAACTAGCGGTTTTAGTAATATTTGGGCTACCTGATTCAAAATAAGTTGGTATCAAGGTTAGTTTGTATTTAACGATATAATCTCCTTGGGTTGTAATTATGGTCTTCATGATTAGGTTGTTATTTCTAGTACAAAAAAGATTATCTTTTGCAGATATGAGCGAGTGCTTTCCTGGTTTAGAGTGAAAAGCAACCAAAAAATTATTAATGGCTCCTTGTGGGCCGGTGTCACCCTTATCACCTTTGTTTCCAGTGTCACCCTTATCACCTTTGTTTCCAGTGTTTCCTTTTTGGCCTCTATTTCCAGAATTTCCCTGGCCTCCCATGCTTCCGCGATCTCCTTTTGAACCATCTAACCCTGTAAACCCTCGTGGTCCAATAGAACCTCTTGGTCCTGCAGGTCCATTTGGTCCTGTAGATCCATTTGGGCCTTGTGGCCCTGTAGGACCTGTTGCTCCTTTTGATCCAGTAACTCCTTGAAGACCTTGAGTTCCTGTGTCACCTTTGTTTCCAGTGTCTCCTTTCAAACCTTGCGGTCCATTTGGCCCTTCAAGTCCAATAACACCTCTGTCCCCAGAGTCTCCTTTATCACCTTTTGAACCTTGTACACCAGCTCCTGTGTCACCTTTGGCACCTCTATTTCCGGTATCTCCTTTTGGACCTTTTGCGCCAGTATTTCCTTTTATCCCGGTATCACTTCCTTTTGCACCTTGTGGCCCTGTAGGTCCTGTGTTACCGGTTAAGCCTTTTGGTCCAGTAATCCCATGTTGTCCTTGTGGACCGGCATCACCTTTTGGTCCTCTTGGACCTTGTGCACCGCCACCACTGCCAGATCCAGATCCAGATCCTGCAGGACCTTGTGGGCCTTGGGGGCCTGTGTTGCCTGTTAAACCTTGTTGGCCTTGTGTACCAGTGTTACCTGTAAGTCCTTTTTGGCCGGTTACTCCTTGTAAGCCTTGTGGGCCAATATTTCCTTGATGCCCTAATGACCCCTGATTTCCTTTTTGTCCTTTTAAGCCTTTTGGACCAGTTTCTCCTTTGAGTCCTTGTTGGCCTTGTAGGCCAGTGTTACCTGTAAGACCTTTTTGGCCTGTGACACCTTGTAAACCTTGCGGACCAGTCGCACCGGTGTCTCCTTTTTGGCCTTGCGCACCCCCGCCAGATCCAGATCCTGCAGGACCTTGTGGGCCGGTTGCGCCAACATTTCCTTTAAGTCCTTGTTGGCCTTGTGTACCTGTGTTACCTGTAAGACCTTTTTGACCAGTTACACCTTGTAAGCCTTGTGTACCTGTGTCGCCATTAGCTCCTGTGTTGCCAATGTCTCCTTTTAATCCTTTTGCACCTTGTGGCCCTGAATTTCCTAAAATGCCCTGTTGTCCTTGTGGGCCAGTATTCCCGGTAAGTCCTTTTTGGCCGGTTACTCCTTGTAAACCTTGAATTCCTGTGTTACCATTTTGACCTTTTGGTCCATCAGAACCTTTTGGCCCATCAGAACCTTTTGGACCAGTTAAGCCTTGTAAGCCTTGAATTCCATCAGGACCTTGGGGTCCTTGAGAGCCTTGTTGGCCTCTAATAGTTGTGTATCTATTCTTTTTCAAATAACCAAATGCTAATGCCATTATTTTATTTAGGGTTAAAGATTGTTTGACTCAATAGTGTAAGTTGTTACATGGAGAGTAGACTCGTTACCGCCTGTTTCATCAGAAAGTTGTTTAAATTTTACAGTCATAAGTTTCATGGTTTTGTACTCCGGGACAACTTTTGGAATACTAAAATTTTCATCTAATATGAAGTAGTTTGTCCCCGGAATCTGTTTAGTTGATAAATTTATTTCTTTTAGATCCCTCGTTATTTTTGTACCATCCGACATTGTGCAGTATAAAGAATATAATATTCTCATTGGTGTTGTAATATCAGCGTCGCCGTCCATGAGATGAGCTCTAAGAGCTATCCCCGAGTTTTCCGAAAAATTGTTACACCAGATGTACATTGGCCCATTGCTTGACATCCTGTTGAGAGGATGGCGCCATCTATCTTTAACCAATCCATTATATGAAGACCGGAAATCACTAGTCGTTAGAAAGTACAATGGTTCTGCCTTAAAAGACTTTAGGTTGTGTATAAAGTTTGGTTCATTTTCTGAATATCCAAATCTTAATGCCATATTATTTATTTTAGTAATCCACAACAAGATCTAGGATTGACTCGTTACCATAGGAGCCATCGCTAAGCTGTTTAAATTTTATGTAAAACACCGATATTTTTGAAAAATTAGGGTAAAACTTACTTATTGTAAATTCTTCATTTAAAAGAAATATGTTTGAAGGTCCTACTTTTTTAGGTGTCATTTCTATATCTTTTAGAACAACATCGCTACCGACACCGTTAATGTCTAGTATTCGCATTTTATATCTTAATTTAAGATTGGTAAATATGTTATCTATATCAAATATATGCGTCAAAAGGGTTAGTTTAGAATCCTCAGTAATTCCCGGTCCATAAATGTAAGTTATTGGATAACCCGATCTAGTATAAGCAGGTTGTTTGTATGATTTTGAAATACTATCAAATGCAAAGGTGTATTGTAACGAGCGAGGCGTTCTTGGAATGTTGTGTATAAAGTTTGGTTCATTTTCTGAATATCCAAATCTTAATGCCATTTATTTTAATAAAAATGGGTTGTAAACCTAGTAAATTATTAATACAAAGAAATGGAGATTTGTTTAATGAGAATATAGAAGTTAAGAAGAGATTTTTAACAGGAGTTCAAATGTCACGAAAAGGAGACAATGGAATAGAGGGTAATCTTCAGATTGGTTATGTTTCGGGTAGAATTAAAAAATATGAAAGAGTTTTAAATATTGGTGAAGAGGTTGTTAATAGCGAAAATGTTACGGTAGTAATTCCTGATGAGTGATTTTTTTTATTTCCTAATTTTTTAAATTAGGAAATTTTATATTGTACACACCACCAACAAATTATTTTATCGATTTGTTTTCGTTATTTTTACAAATAAATCAATCCAAGTCCATAAGGATTCTTTTGTCTCTTCGTCTGTGGAATTTAGTAACTCTGTTATTAACGGTTGGTAACATTCAGGAATTGGGAATAAAGCAAGTAGTCCTTGTATGTCTCTGTCGTGAATATTTTTCTCAACCTCTGGTGTTATTTTTTCATTCATATTTATTAGCAAGGTCTCGGAATCATAAGTTGTTTTTAAAAAAATTTGTAAAACTCTTAACTCCAATTGGTATGGAAAAAGTTTTATAAGTTCTGTGAAAAACTTTTCATATTGGGTTGTGAATATTTTAAGTAATTTGGGGTTAGACATTATTTATTATGTAAGTAAATAAAACCTTTAAAATAATACTTCCACCTAGTGATATTATAAATAATTTTGCAAGGTCTGCCAATAATTTTTGCTCTTCTTCTTCTTCTTCGGTTTTGGAAATGTATGCCAATAATTTTTGCTCTTCTTCGGTTTTGGAAATGTGTTTTTTTGGACCTTGTGGCGGCAGTGTTGAATCTGACATTATTTATTTAAGTCCTACCCACCCATCGCACTCTTAAAAAGGACCTCCCCGCAGCGAGTGTAGCGAGCCGACGAGCGTAGCGAGGAGAAGGTGACCGCAGCGGACACCTTGAGTAAGCGATCATTTTTTGTTGGCTGGCGTGTGTGTCAGCGGTGATCGGGGGAAAAGGTGACATTTGTGGAATTGGTTGTTTAAACTTGGAATTCCATATTTAGGTTTTTGGGAATATTTTTGGGGAGGGTTTGGGAATTTGTTGGGGAATATTTTTGGGAATATTTTGGAAAAATGAAATTTAAGAATTTTGAAAATTTGGGATTTTCAAAATTTGTGGAAAAATGAAATTTAAGAATTTGGAAATTTGTGGAAAATGAAATTTAAGATTTTGAAAATTTGTGGAAAATGAAATTTAAGATTTTGAAAATTTGTGGAAAATGAAATTTAAGAATTTTGAAATTTGTGGAAAGCAGCCATTTTGAAATTTTGTGGAAAATGAAAATGACGTCATTTGGCGGCACTTTGAAAATGGCATATTTGGCATATACACCATATTGGATTTTAGAAAAATGCCTTATAGTGGCTTACATTACTACTGACGTGTCTTGACTACACCGCAACATTAAATCAGGTGGGGAGGGGGAGGGGGAAATATTAGAACAATATGTATTATAATATGCACGAATGAGCGCTAAAAGTAGATTATCCAATAGATTCGGCGGTGGAGTAGGACATACCGACCTGAAAATACAATAAGAACTTCGAAGTTCTTTAAGCTGAATCAGCAGAACTTTTTGTTAGACTCTACCTACACTTGCACGCGTTCGAGTGATTGTCCCATAGTATATTGTCTAAGATTGTATACCAATTAGGTGACCAATGATCTACGAAATTGAGTCGTTTAATGGCTTAGTTCATTATATTTAGCGCCTATATATAGGCACGTTTCTCATTTCTATAGTATACATGGGCAATGTTTCAGTAGCGATAGGTTGATCATTCACTCCTAGCGAGAGGGGGGAGGGGGATTTACCAATTTTATTAGATTTAAACGTCGATGGTTATGCGCGAGTTTATAATATTTAATCAACACGTTAATTTATATTGATTATGACCAAGACTACTTTACCAGGTTGTTCGAAATGGATGAAATGTGTTCAAAATTATGTGTTCATCTCGCAATGATATAAAACTCTTCTCGTAAAGAGGGAAGTGGAAGAGTGTCGACATAGGAATGACAGGTGCTCGATGGAGTTTAAATTTTACCGCCTAAAATTCTTATATACGAACAAAATCAAGTAAAAGACTGGTTTTTTTTGCTTTGGCAGACTTATATATTGTTGAATTTGGGACATTTAAGCCAAATTTCCTTGAGAATAAAAGATACATAGCGAAGTTCATTAAATTGTTTTTTACCGAATTACAAATAGTTCGTACATCACGATTCTCAGGTACGGTTCTCGGCTTAAAATGACGTTGTGCAAGGAAATCCAATTAACATATATATTATAATTTTAATTCAGTTTATTTTAAAGAAATTCGTTCTAGATTATTTTAAAGAAACTCTACAGATGGTCCTTCTAAGTATCGTTTTTGAACGATGCTCACCAGAAAATTAGATAATTAATGAACTTAATTTATATCTCCCAGCCGTTTTATGACGAAAGTGAGATTCGTTGCTTGAAAATCGTCTTTCACTCACAACGTTCTGAAAACTTCTGATATTGTGCAGTGTTATAAAATATTTAGCTACAACTTCAGAACTTCATCTCTGTTATACAACTTCAAACATATAGAAAGACATTGGTGGATATACGTTGCTATTGTAGTTTTTACTTCACATACAACGCATGAAGATATGGTAAGATTCGAGGCGAGAATCGTTTCCATAGTGATCTCAATGTCACATACGCGTCTAATATAAGCTAACAAAGTGGTTCGTAGCCTAATTTTTCCGTCATTATACCCTCGCTGTGTCTAGGTATACTTCATTTCATGCCGATTATTACCAAATCTACGATTACAATGGTTTTAAACAAAGTTTCATTCCACCCAAAGTTTGAATCGGCCTTTCGGCTATTTCTTAACATACGTACATGTGTAAACCTTGTGTTTATTGAAATGTTACACAAATGGACGATCCTGCACACTTAAAAATACTAAAGATAATGTACAAATAATATAAAATAATTCCACACATCAATTTATAATGATTATATTACATTCAGTTGGCTTTAGGAAAAATGTCATCAGCTCTATAGACAATCTTTGCCAACCGGGACGTATATCGTAATTTCAAAGCATTTTATACGCCAAGTGCCCCCCGTGCCAACCGTTTAGTGTTGTTCCAAAAAATAGAAATTCTCGAATAAGGATGTCTGTTCACTAGACCGCAATATTAAAACAGATTTGGAGAGAGAGGGAAAAATATTAGAACAATATATGGTATAATGCACGTGAATGCGTGTTAAAAGTAGATTGCCCCATACTATATTGCCAAAGATTATAGGTCATGACATTTCGCACGACCTCACGCATCAGTTCACTGCTACAGCATCCTGTTTTTACTTGCAGCTGTAGAAGGAAATGGATACACTAGGGCCTCTTGAAGCTTTGATGAGGAGGTTTGACTCTTACCACTGAACTTAACACGGAGAGGTCGAGTTGTCTACAAGACAATTGAACGATCACATTCAGTTTTGGATGCTGCATGAATCTGAGAGATAAGGATCGTCTATAAGAATAGATTGCGCACACTGGCTCAGCACAACTTTTGCGTCATTAAGGAGCTTTGTAGGAATTCAATCATACTGCAACATATTTAAGAAGTCATATATTAAACAACTCGAGCTTCTGTCGCACGGGTACCAAACACTCGAAAACAATTAATAGAATCGTATTCATGCTCCCGGCTGATTTCATGCTATTGGACACCTATACTATAGGCTGAAATTAATCACCAGACTAAATGGATGATTTGTGCATGATTTTGCCAAGCATCACGGTAACGATGTTTTCGTTAACCAGCTTGACTATTCAACACGAATTTGACACATCCAATAAACATGTCAGTTCTCTAATACTGCTTGTGCTGTATGTGTATTATCTTCAGCAAGGGTTAACAAAGCGCTGGTAGCAGATGTCATTGGCGCATTTTCGGCAGAAACTTAAGCCCGTTAGATCATGGGCTGTTAGAAACTGGATCGGTAATCGTTCTTCTCTAATTACCCGAGCAACTAAATTGGAACTTGCTCCATCAATTGTGTTGCCCTCAGGCAAATTTCACATATCATTTTACACGTGAAATTATTTGTGGAATTGCAACATTTCACTTGTCGGATTGCACATTCCACATGTGAGACTCAGAATTTTCACAAATGAAATTTGAATTTCACATATGCTATTACATGCCGAAGTGAAGGTTCATATGTGAAAATACCTTCGCATGTGGAATTAATTAATTATTATTTCATATGTGAAATTGGAATCGTTCACATGTGAAGAGATATGTGAAATTTTTGTAAGTGGTTCTAATCTTTGTGGAGAGATGTAGGCCTACAAGTTATAGTAAATAAATTCACTTAGTAGTTGGAATCTCTTGGTGCCGTTGCTGGGCTAGCCTACTGTGAACGCAAATGCAATCTCGTGCAAAAGTGACCTTGGTCGTTTTGAACGAATATATAAGTTCATGCACTAAACCTGTCTGTCTAAAATTTTGATGTTGTACATTATCCTTTGCTAAAATCTAGTTCCCGCTAATGGCATCGGTATGTTATTTTTAAAACAATGACGATTGTGAACTTAAAACATCCTGTCGAAGAGGAATTTGGGTGAGTTCTTGCGAGTGCTAATTTTAGTCCACTCAGCTGATAAACGGATAGGCTCACGTCATCAGAGCGACAATACAAAAAGTGCAATACTTAGATCCTGCATAATTTAGATCATGCAAAACCTTTACGCGTACATTTATAGTACTTAAAAACTTCATTGGCCATTAGATTTCTGCTTTGTTTCTCTATATCCTCTTCCAAACTACCCATGGAATATTAACCATTTCTGTCGGAGGCTACCATGTGATATATACTAGTGAGTGTCTTTCAATGAAAAACTCTCGACACTTATCCACTTAGCACTAAAAAAACTGAGAAAATTGTCAAAAATTGTAATTCCTGTAGGACATGCGGTCACAAAATGCATTTTTGCTTACAATTTTCCTTCTGTACTGCGTCCCAGTGAGTGGTTTAAATGATTCAATTTTTTTTCAAACAATGAAGTGTAGATACAGTATGTCCACTGTGTAATATGTGGATAACTTTTCAAGTCAAAATTACGAAAAATTCTAACCAATTGGTATTCAGGATATCCATTTCACACAACCATTTGCATAGTTTCTTGGAGCGTAGCATTATATACGTTCATATAGTTGGAATCTTTTGGCGCCGTTGCTGGGCTTGATATACTGAGCACGCAAGAAATCTCAACATAGGTCATCATAATATTGTGCACAACCTCACGCTTCATGCTCAGTTCACCGTTACAGCATCCTGTTTTTACTTAGAAGTGAGGAAGAAAATGGAATAAGTTATCAAGAAGCGATATTTTTAGAATGCTGACAATAGTAAATATCAATGAAATGTCAGATGCAAGCAAAGAACTATAGAAGAAAGCAACCAAATCATCATTCCTAATTTAGAAGTTTAAATATTGGTGACTTGTATAAAAATAGAAATAAATACATTGGTTGAAAGTATATCCTTCTCGTAAACACTAAATTCGGCTGCATCATTTATATACATGCATGTATGGTATAGATTGTGCAAAATATAGACAAAATGTGCAAGTGCAATTGCAATATTGCGAACAATGTTAACGAGGTCTATTTTATTCCGGTCATTTTATCCTGCAAGTTGCAGAATCGCTACAAGCCTGACAGAGACGTAATATAACATTAATCGAATAGAAAAGCATCCAGACTGGCCGGAAAACTGTTAAAACACGTTCCAGAGCTAAGTGAAATATTCTATTTACTGAATTTCCTGTCAAATATCAAACAAAACTGCACTTTCAGCACGAAATTTGACTGAAATGTTGTTAATAATTAGGATATAGTACGATTTTAGCAAACAATTTATCTATAAACTAAACTAAAGGAAATATCTCCAAAATTTTGTTAATATCAGCAACAAATGATGATAACATGTAGAATGAAACCCTTGCCAGATAATAAGAAATATTCAATATTCAAGTGCCCTGGGGTCCGCGGTCTGTCTGCCTTCCATGGAGATTGGAGCATTATCTTGTGCTTGTATGCCAGAAAACTGGACTTAATATTTTATTGGTTGCCTGGCTCTGTCACTTAGCTTTGATCCACAAGGCATAATGCATAATAATATTAATTCTGTATATATATATATATATATATACATATTCTATAATAATGCTAATTATCACTTGCAACCTGTCTTGGTGTGAACAAAAACATGATTTTTATTAAGTATACTAAGTTTTCTCTTTGACATTGCCTATTACCGAATTCAGATGCCATTCCCAAAAGTACAAATCTAACCACTGAATGTAAACAATCTGGTTTATTAGGTTTTCTACAACTCCTTCCTCGATGAATTAAATTGTCTGCTGTTAAACAATGTAAACTAGGAACAATTGTGTAAGAAAATTTTCGTTTCAACCTAAGTGATAAATGTAATGTATGTTCCATCATTTGGTTGTCCTAAATTTTCACTTAACCCATTCTGGCAGTGCTCTGCCACTGACAAGTAAAATTGACCGAGGTTAGACATCTGAGTAAAATATTAGTATTACTATTCTTACCGATATTTTCTGCTTTTTTCTAGAGCAAAGTCTACGCACCTGTTCAACCTTTCCAGTTGTACTTGCGGTGACAAGAACCGCCAAAGTGGTTGAAACTGACAACCTATTTTCTGTGTGTGGGGAAACGACAGTGAGAGAGAAAGACATCAAAAAGGCAAAAGCCAGTTAATTTATATGAGCAACTTTTAGATGCTTTTAAGGTGGACAAGTTACTTCATGTAATTGATCCGTGTAGCGGTGTGGCTTCTTTGTGTGCTTCAACAAAAGGGTATGAAATGACTTGTGCTGGTGAAGTCCCCCCTAAAGGTTTGACTGATAAACCAAAGGGTGAAACAATAATTAGTTTAAGCATCAAAGCCAAAGGCACGATACATTATTTGTTAGTTAATTGTTAATAGTATGATATTGTACAGCTTGCATATTTTCCCATTACATTTACAGCTATTTCAATTGGAGTTCTTGCATGCTTCCTATACTTCCCTTATAAGCTTGTTCCCATTGAAAGTATTGGCGTGATTAAACCCAGGGTACAGTATTTTAGCCAACCAAGCGAAAGCGTCTCATCTTACAAATGTCTCTTTCCCTTCGCACTTGGATTTTACATTTGCCTTCAGCTTGCGAAAACCTTAATTAAAATAGCTGCACATATTTATATTATTCATACTGTATATACACTATAATATTGAATATCAAAGCTCGCAAGAGGGAAGGTCTTACGTTGACGTCCCCGTTTTATTATGGTTAATATTATGACAATTGTTAGAGTATAATCTCCATCCCTCCCCATTTTCCTCACATCTGATAAAGAGAGTGTGCATGTTTTTCTAAACACACTAAAAGTGAATTTTATTTTTTGTATAATTTCATGTTAATACTATTATACCCCACCCCTCTGCAATTGCAGTGCCAAACTCAAGTAATTCATAATTTGAAAAAAAGAGTAATATATCTTGATTTTAGCAACGTTTTTTTCTTGTATTGCTAGATACTAGGTGTTTTGTTGAATTTGTCTTATCCATTTTGGCTAATTAAATATGCGTGAATTGACAAAAACTGCATTGGCATTGCCGTTGAGATAAAGTTCATTCAATATTTTCGAAATTTCTTATTATCTGGCAAGGGTTTCATTCTACATGTTATCATCATTTGTTGCTGATATTAACAAAATTTTGGAGATATTTCCTTTATGTTAGTTTATAGATAAATTGTTTGCTAAAATCGTACTATATCCTAATTATTAACAACATTTCAGTCAAATTTCGTGCTGAAAGTGCAGTTTTGTTTGATATTTGAACGGAAATTCAGTAAATAGAATATTTCACTTAGCCCTGGAACGTGTTTTAACAGTTTTTTCGGCCAGTTCTGGCTGCTGCTCTATTCGATTAATGTTATATTACGTCTCTGTCAGGCTTGTAGCAATTCTGCAACTTGCAGAACAAAATGACCGGAATAAAATAGACCTCGTTAACATTGTTCGCAATATTGCAATTGCACTTGCACATTTTGTCTATATTTTGCACAATCTATACCATACATGCATGTATCTAAATGATGCAGCCGAATTTAGTGTTTACGAGAAGGATATACTTTCAACCAATGTATTTATTTCTATTTTTATACAAGTCACCAATATTTAAACTTCTAAATTAGGAATGATGATTTGGTTGCTTTCTTCTATAGTTCTTTGCTTGCATCTGACATTTCATTGATATTTACTATTGTCAGCATTCTAAAAATATCGCTTCTTGATAACTTATTACATTTTCTTCCTCACTTCTAAGTAAAAACAGGATGCTGTAACGGTGAACTGATTATCAAGCGTGAGGTTGTGCACAATATTATGATGACCTATGTTGAGATTTCTTGCGTGCTCAGTATATCAAGCCCAGCAACGGCGCCCAAAGATTCCAACTATATGAACGTATATAATGCTACGCTCCAAGAAATTATGCAAATGGTTGTGTGAAATGGATATCCTGATTACCAATTGGTTAGAATATTTCGTAATTTTTACTTGAAAAGTTATCCACATATTACACAGTGGACATACTGTATCTACACTTCATTGTTTGAGAAAAAATAGAATCATTTAAACCACTCACTGGGACGCAGTACAGAAGGAAAATTGTAAGCAAAAATGCATTTTGTGACTGCATGTCCTACAGGAATTACAATTTTTGACACTTTTCTCAGTTTTTTAGTGCTAAGTGGATAAGTGTCGAAAACTTTTCTTTGATAGACACTCAATAGAAAATATCACATGGTAGCCTCCAACAGAAATCGTTAATATTCCATGGGTTGTTTGGAAGAGGATATAGAGAAACAAAGCTGAAATCTAATGGCCAATGAAGTTTTTAAGTACTATAAATGTACGCGTAAAGGTTTTGCATGATCTAAATTATGCAGGATCTAAGTATTGCACTTTTTGTGTTGTCGCTCTGATGACGTGAGCCTATCCGTTTATCAGCTCAGTGGACAAAAATTAGCACTCGCAAGAACTCACGCAAATTCCTCTTCGACAGGATGTTTTAAGTTCACAATCTTCATTGTTTAAAAATAACATACCGATGCTATTGGCGGGAACTACATTTTAGCAAAGAATTTTGTACAACATCAAAATTTTAGACAGACAGGTTTAGTGCATGAACATATATATTCGTTCAAAACGACCAAGGTCACTTTTGCTCGAGATTGCATTTGCGTTCATGCACAGTAGGCTAGACCAGCAACGGTACCAAGAGATTCCAACTACTAAGTGAATTTATTTACTATAACTTGTACATCTCTCAACAAAGATTAGAACCACATACAAAATTTTCACATATCTCTTCACATGTGAACGATTCCAATATCACATATGAAATAATAATTAATTCCACATGCGAAGGTATTTTCACATATGAACCTTCACTTCGGTATGTAACAGCATATGTGAAAGTCAAATTTCATTTGTGAAAATTCTGAGTCTCACATGAGGAATGTGCAATCCGACAAGTTAAATGTTCCAATTCCACAAATAATTTCGCATGTAAAATGATATGTGAAATTTGCCTAAGGGCAACACAATTGATGGAGCAAGTATCCATTTAGTTCCTCGGGTAATTAGAGAAGAACGAAGAGGGGAAACGAGATTTACCGATCCAGTTTCTACCAGCCCATGATCTAACGGGCTTAAGTTTCTGCCAAAAATCCGCCAATCACATCTGCTACCAGCGCTTTGTTAACTCTTGCTGAAATAATATGCATACAGCACAAGCAGTATTAGAGAACTGACATGTTTATTGGAAGTGTCAAATTCGTGTTGAATAGTCAAGCTGGTTAACGAAAACATCGTTACCGTGATGCTTGGCAAAATCATGCACAAATCATCCATTTAGTCTGGTGATTAATTTCAGCCTATAGTATAGGTGTCCAATGGCATGAAATCAGCCGGGAGCATGAATACGATTGGACTTTAGCGCTTAGGAGACTGTGAACTTCCTATCATATATATTGAGAGTGATATATGAATAGCGAGAGCGAAGTATATATAAATAGGAGAACATGTCAGATTTCTATTAATTGTTTTCGAGTGTTTGGTACCCGTGCGACAGAAGCTCGAATTGTTTAATATATGACTTCTTAAATGAATTGCAGTGTGATTGAATTTCTACAAAGCTCCTTATTAATTAATGATGCAAAAATTGTGCTGAGCCAGTGTGCGCAATCTATTCTTATAGACGATCCTTATCTCTCAGATTCAGCGCCCAAAACTGAATCTGATCGTTCAATTCTCTTGTAGGCAACTCGGCCTCTCCGTGTTAAGTTCAGTGGTAAGAGTCAAACCTCCTCATGAAAACTTCAAGAGGCCCTAGTGTATCCATTTCCGTCTACAGCTGCAAGTAAAAACAGGATGCTCTAGCAGTGAACTGATGCGTGAGGTCGTGCGAAATGTCATGACCTACAATCTTTGGCAATATAGTATGGGACAATCGACTTTTAACACGCATTCACGTGCATTATACCGTATATTGTTCTAATATTTCTCCCTCTCTCTCCCCACCTGTTTCAATATTGCGGTCTAGTCAGCAGACATCCTTTTTTCGAGAAGTTATATTTTTTGGAACAACACTAAACGGTTGGCACGGGGAGCGCTTGGCGTATATAATGCTATGAAATTACGACATACGTCCCGGTTGACAAAGATTGTCTATAGAGCTGATGGCATTTTCCCTAAAGCAACTGAATGTAACTTAATCATTATAAATTGATGTGTGGAATTATTTTATATTATTTGTACATTATCTTTAGTATTTTTAAATGTGCAGGATCGCCCATTTGTGTAACATTTCAATAAACACAAAGTTTACACATGTACGTATGTTAAGAAATAGCCGAAAGGCCGATTCAAACTTTGGATGGAATGAAACTTTGTTTAAAACCATTGTAATCATAGATTTTGGTAATAATCGGGTTGAAATTAAGTATGCCTATAGACGCTGCGATGGTATAACGCCGGAAGAATTAGGCTACGGAACCACTTTGTTAGCTTATATTAGACGCGTATGTGACACTGAGATCACTATGGAAACGGTTCTCGCCACGAATCTTACCATATCTTCATGCGTTGTATGTGAATTAAAATCTACAATAGCAACGTATATCCACCAATGTCTTTCTATATGTTTGAAGTTGTATAACACAGATGAAGTTCGGAAGTTGTAGCTAAATATTTTATAACACTGCACAATATCAGAAGTTTTCAGAACGTTGTGAGTGAAAGACGATTTTCAAGCAACGAATCTCACTTCCGTCATAAAAAGGCTGGTAGATATCAAGTTCATTAATTATCTAATTTTCTGGTGAGCATCGTCCAAAAACGATAATTAGAAGGACTATCTGTAAAGTTTCTTTAAAATAACATAGAACGAATTTCTTTAAAATAAACTGAATTAAAATTATACTATATGTGTAAATTGCATTCCTTGCACAACGTCATTTTAAGCCGAGAACCGTACCTGAGAATCGTGATGTATGAACAATTTGTAATTCGGTAAAAAACAATTTGATGAACTTCACTATGTATTTTTTATTCTCAAATAAATTCGGCTTCTAAATTTGTCCCAAATTCAACAATATATAAGTCTGCCAAAGCAAAAAAAACAGACTTTTCTTTGTTTTTGTTTTTGTATATAGGAATTTTAGGTGGTAAAATTTAAACTCCATCGAGCACCTGTCATTCCTATGTCGACACTGTTCCACTTCCCTCTTTACGAGAAGAGTTTTATTTCATTGTGAGATTAACACATAATTTTGAACAGATTTTATCCCTTTAGAAAAAGCTGATAAAATAGTCTTGGTCATAATCATAAAAATAAACGTGTTGATTAAGTATTATAATAGCGCGTATAACTATCGACGTTTAAATCTAAAAAAAATGCCCAAATCCCTCCCCTTCGCTAGGCGAAGTGAATGATCAACCTATCGCTACTGAAACATTGCCCATATAGGCGCTAAATTTATTGAACTAAGCCATTAAACGACTCGTTTTCATATATCATTGCATGGTCTCTTAAGGCCATGTTACACGAGGCAATTCTTGCTGCAACTGGCAACGCAATTTCGGACGCAGAGCAATGTTAAGTAAAAAGTATATTTGCATAGAAATTGTGAGCATGAATCTGAAATACTTTGCCGATAAGGCGACAAAGAAATGAATTAGAATGATAATATCGGTGAAGTGAAACATGGGCCATGTACTGATCGTTTTTCTGTGGGTACATTTCTACATAACATGGCTCTGTGCAGAAATTGCGTTGCAAGTTGCGGCAAAAATTGCCCCGTGTAGCATGGGGTTGGTATACAATCTTAGACAATATACTATGGGACAATCACTCGAACGCGTACAAGTGTAGATAGAGTCTAACAAAAAGTTCTACTGATTCAGCGTAAAGAACTTCGAAGTTCCTTTTGTATTTTTCAGGTAGTTGTATCCTACTCCGCCGCCGAATCTATTGGTTAATCTACTTTTAACGCACATATAATACATGTTGTTCTAATATTTCCCCCTCCCTTCCCCCACATTTTTTAATGTTGCGGTGTAGTCAAAACACGTCCTTTTCTCGAAAAGTTCTATTTTTGTGGGCAAGTTCACTCACAGCGCCATGCACATACCTAATTATAGTGTGCATGCAGTGATAACCAATTTGTGCAGTGGCGATAAGGTAAAATGTGCAGAGATAAACAGTATAAATATGTGTGGTGATAAATTGTGATAAATTCTTAATTAATACCCACAAAAATGTTCTTATGAGCCTGATTCGGTTAAAAAATTCCTGTGTCACATTTAGTGTAGCATCCAATTGAAATGGTTTATCTTCCCTGGGTTGTTTGGAAGAGAGTATAGAAAAACAAAGCAGAAACTAATGACCAATGACGTTTTCGAGTATTGTACATATACATAAAGGTCATACAGGATCGGAAATTGAGTGTCCCTATTTTAGTATTTTTACTGGGATGACACGAACCTATCCGTTATTCAGCTGAGTTGATTCAAAATAGCACACGTAAGAACTCACCTATATTCCGCTCTGACAGGACGGTTTAAGTACAAAATCTCAATTGTTTCAAAAATAACCAACCGATCCAATTTGGGGGAAATTAGATTTTTGGCAAAGGATAACGTTATCTTAGACATGCATAAACGTTTATTGCATTTAATTCAAAACGGCTTTGTCCTTTTTTTGGCACTCAAGTAAATTCATCTTCCAGGAACCTCTTTGCGTCAGACAAATCCTGAAAGACGTCATCGGACATATAACTCAAGAGTGTGCAATATAATTATTCCCCTCCTATTTAATTACTTTCCTGAAGTGATTTGGGGGGATGTAAGGAACCAAACATATATAAACTGAGGCTTGGCATATTTCAGTCCACTCTACGGGGAACGAAGAAACTGTATGAAGCTTCATAACCTCTGAAAATTTGAAGATAAAGGCAACTTTGCTAGGTAAGTTAGGCTATGACACTTTGCCTGTATATTTATGTTGGATGGATTTATAGTTGGGGGCTGCAATTATTGCAGACGATTTGTTATAGCTCTCTTGCAGAAATTATGAAACGTTTCATGAAGGACACTCGTCCGCAAGTGTGCTAAGTGTGGAAAGATTAAAATAACAATCAGTATTCCCATTCTGTTTTTGTCCACTTAGCCAATCCTCCAACTGCCTAAGTTGTAGGAATTAAGGTCGTAGGAATTTGGGGGAATTTGATTGTGATGTTAAGCTTTTTGGGTCCGTGTTTATATGCTCTTAATAGTCTGAAAAGTGGAATTAAGACATTTCAAGCAACCTTTATGTTTCAGGTTTTCACATCTAGTAGTTATTGCTATATATCAGGCAGTCGACTATAAATAGACCTGACATTTCGTGTCATTTATTATTATAAAATAAGTATTTTTGCGAAAGTTTGCAGTGAGTTTGTTCGTGGCCGAGTGGTTAGGGCGTGCGCCTACGACTTCATTTGATTGGGGCATTGAGAGTCCTGAACCCGTCCAAACATTTTTCAGTCTTAAAACTTTCTATAAAATTTTCCCTCACTTGACTGAAACCAATTTTAGACATTAGAGTTGGGGTTCTGATGGGTATATTTCATAAAAATTCTGAGATAAAAATCTAAATTCGTAGCAAAAAATATGGCGGAAAAAATAATAGGCATCGCAATATAAATATGACTAGAGCATACATGAAGTAATTAGTAATATGTAATAACTGCCGATCGACGTGCTCGATCTAGTTCCCGTCTAAAGTTGCGGGGTACGAGGTACGGCGGTTAAGCACGAGGTACAGTATCTGGGAAACAAGTTTTCTAAAGCTCCCAAGAGAGCTTCGCTATTGTGATATACATTGTTGAATCACAATGGATAACATATTTTGTATAATCGGAATTTACCTGGAAGCAAAATATTAACAAGACAAGGGTTTATTCTCAAATAAATTCAACATACACTAATTACGCATTCAGTTCCGTTCAGCCGGGGAACAATACAAATTTTTGTAAATTATCCCGCCAATTTTTATCCAAACTAAATAATCTTTCGATAACAATGGATTATCAAATACTTGGTTCTTTCATATTGTACCGGTCTATTCGTCTTTCAATGCTACGACAGCTCTCTCACGAATGGGAGAGTTAGCGAAGATATAAAAATTATTGGGCTATTGGTATATCACTGCTATGACAGATCTCTCACGAATGGAAGAGTTGGCAATGACATGAACAAGCTGCTAGGATTGCTCCCTTACGAATGGAAAGGTTCATGACCTCGTGTTTCGAGATCTCTACAAAACAACGCGAGAAGTCGAAACTCGAAAGCATAGGCTGTCCAAAGCATGCATGGTATTCACAACAATTACAGAATTGCTAGATTCCAGCTGTAAACTTGACGCATGTCTCATTCCCTGGCTTCGCTTTTAGAGGAACGCCAGAAAGTGAGTGTGTTTCTGCTGATGTAATGCAGTTTTTTCAATACTTGCAACTTCGATAAAAAACTTGCATTTAAAAAGCCGTGCCGAGTTTGTAGGCCTGGGTACGAGTAACAAGTGGTAGCACGGGTGGCACGGGTGGCACGGGTAGCACGGGTGGCGGAAGCGGTTAGCGCGCTGCCTCTTACCACTGAGTTGAGCCTGTTTCACAACAGGTCGAGGTCACTGTTGGTACTCGCATGAGATCGGCAGTGTGCTCAAATAACTCATGTAAGTTGAGATTCTCTCCTGTGCTTCGAGGGTTTTCCCCGGGTACTCCGGTTTCCTCCCTCTAATACTAACCCTTAGAAACTAACAATGGGGCCACAGTAATTGGCTGACGCTGTTGTGGACTCCCTGCCATTGAGGCGAAGTTGAATAAAAAAAAAATAAAAAATAAAAAATAAAAAAAACAAGTGCAGCTAACCTCACAACCTGTCATGCTTTAACGGAAGGAGTAATTAATATTTAAGTTGGGTCGGAAAATAATATATTTTACTGTATTTTTTTTATTAAAAATCCATTATCCCTTCCATGTTATCCTGAATAATATTTAAACCTAGTATTAAACCAAGCAAACATCTTTATGTCCTTTATTTTTAATTTCAACTTTGATGATTTTATTTCATGTATGTGAAATTTTGCCTAAAACTTTGATTTAGTACAACCCGTTCCGTAACACTTACACAAGCCGAAAATCGAGAAATTGAAGACATCCTCAAGACAACCCGAATCTTGAAGACTAGACAGAAGTTTTAAGGATATAGGTATGTATATATCAGCACTGTATTTCATGATTCATTAAATCAGTATCGCTCACAACTGAACGTACAAATATTACTATAGTTCAGGGGCCGGTTGTACGAAAGGCGTTTAATTAACTTAAACGGTGTTTAGCCGCTATCCAGCAAATAAATTTTCTATCCAACGGTTAGTTAACCGGCAAGTAAAATTGCGTTGTACGAAAGTCGAAGTCCGTTTATCACCGCATTTAACTCTCCGTCGGATAACCTTTAAATTGACCTGAAAAAACCTCGGATTTCCCGAAATTTCTTACCTTTGTAGTTTAATTCAACGTTGAAATCCACGAAGCTTCAAACGATTAAACATGAGGTAGAGATTTTTGCTGTTTGTTGCAATGCCAATGATCTCGTCAGTCGTCGTTTAAAGATGGTTTCGTATTCACTTTTCAGCATTTCGCTCTACAGGCATTCGGCTTCTTTATGCGACTGCAATAGCAAATACTGTGAGTTCCGTTGTCTTGTTTAAGTTTATTCAGTTTTATACACTGCATGCACAGAAACTGACAATGTTTTTTTAATTGTTCCTTGACCTCGCGCTAGATTCAAAATAGTTCTAAGAACATTTTCTCCAGTTTTGATTTGCTTATGAAAGCGATTAAGTGTGCGAACCAAAAGTTTTCGACTTTCGGCGTCTTGTTGTCTGTTTACTTTTACACTTGTTTGGCTTTTCAAAGGCAGATTGATGTCGTCATACGTACACACTAATTTGTTGTTTGCTTTAAAGGGATATGGCAATACAAATTTAGTTTGCCTGAATTGAAAAACTTTTAAAATATATTATACTTAGATATCCCTTACCGATTTTTCGTATATGTTGACAGATATCATAAATCAGTGAGCTCTCCGCCATCTTGGATTTTTGTGGAAATGAATGGTACGTCACAAGTAGGGTCACGCAAGTATATATCCAGAAAGCAAATGGTCATTAAGAGCCAAAAATTATACTTCGGTCGGCATTTCAAATAATAAATTGACTGACAACTTTTTAAACATCTACTAATTGTTGTTTGGTCACCTAGGAGTATGTAGTTTTATATGGCTAACCCTGCTTGTGACGTTACGACTTTTTTAAGTCAAAATATTTCAAGAACTCAGCAAAATACGAAGAATCGGTAGGGGAGGTTTCAATATAATTTTCAAAGTATACATTTTTTTCCATATCACTTTAATAACTAAAAGTTGGAATTTTACGTACTGCTTGTTTTCAAAACAAAGGAGAAAAAAGACTAGAATTATGCTGATCCTCGTATAAACCGACTGGTATAAATTTAAAATACATTACTACAAAAGCCATTGCATTACCAGTTACCTTCGCTTGGTTTTCTCTGAACTGAAAAATTTATCGCCCGGATAGCGATTCAAACTGTCTCAAGACACCGTTTAAATTTATCCACAGGAGAGCCAAAATTTAACCGGTGGATAGCAGTAATTAGCGAGCTTCGTACAACATGATTTCTCAACCGTTAAAATTTTATCCGGCAGAAATAGCAAGTTAACGGTGAATAGCGACTTAAACACCTTTCGAATAACCGGCGCCAGTTGTTCTATTCCGATATCGAGCACTTTCTACACCCGTTTCCTTAAACAATATATTTTTATAGATTGAACAAAAATGATAAAAATAATTTGTTTGGTTTTCCTGGTTGGAATATTCGCCATCGAAAGTGAAGCATGGGGGCCGCGTATACGTTTTCGGCGTATACGTTTTCGGCGTATACCTTTGCCGCGTGTACGTATTCCGTCTGTAAGTAGAATATACCACAAGGCAACGAATGTATTCTCGAGTGCCTATAAGAAGATTTGCGGAGATCGAAAGAGGAGCGACTGTGGGTACAATTTGGTAACACGAGTTCGGAATATCTGTAATGGGAACTCATGCTTCAAGCGAAAATTCAAGTTTTTCTCTGGCAAAAGATCTATTGATTCAAAGGATCTGAATGAACGTAAGTATTCTTACAAGGATGGCGTGTAAACGATAGTGAACGAATTAGAAACTTTTATATAAACTTGTACGGTTCTACCGGCTCAAAGATCCATTATGGATTTGGTCGTGTGAAGAAAGACGCGACAGATCAAACTCTCATCCATTGTGTCTACAGGTAGTGTGTCCCAAAAGACGAAACATATTTGAGAAAATATATACTTTTGAAATTAACAAAAGTAACAAAAAGAACCCCTTCAACGTCCCAAGTAAATACTGGGAGTAGTTTTGGCTCGGTACACCTTGATAGAACCACCTACCACCACGTGGGATAGTCTGCAGAAGAATGCCATTGCCCCATTTTAACTCATGTCTTTTTCTGTAATTTGATTTTAGAACCACTGGTGAATGACAACATCGCAGCACCCGAAATGTCGCAAAGCAAGAGATCCTATGGGACCTACGCCAAACTTGCTTATAGTGGCGGTTCTATTTATTACAAATGTTGCCAGAAGGCATGTTGGGATGCCGATATTGTGCAATATTGCGTATGATTAATGAACTGCACAATAGAAGGACGAAAAACGGAACGGATAATGGACAATATTACTTTAATAACATACTATTGGCAGACACTAGAATAAACTATAGGGGAAACCAATATGTAGAGGATTTAGCATAGATGAAAACTAAAACTACAAATTAAGGACAATTGTAAAATCAAAAACGATAAATAAAGATGCAAAAATAAGGATTGCTTGATTGTTTCAACCTAGTTTATATGAACATCTTCACATGCCTCCGAACATTTTTCCATGGTAATATTAAAACAACGCAAGTCCACCACTCCATTAGAAAACTCATAATTTTACGTCCAAAACTAACCGACTTTCAGATTAATTTTCAATCATAATTACGATTTGTCCCTAAAACAGTCTAGTAATGATCAGAATCAATTTGAATTAAAATAGATTGAAATTTGAATCCTTTGAATTGAGAGGGGACCCTCAATGAAGTCTCCATCAACGCTATATTCGAACATCCGCTCCGACTGTATTTACTTCTGGAAGTCGACAGTAGAAAGAAAACAACATGAGCACAGGAAAGTATTTTAGTGATCGTAGAAGAACAAAGTCTGGCTTTTATGTAGTTAGAGCTGCATCACACACAAATGTAATTAATACGCAACAACAATCGCACTTAATTATAATACATACGTAGGCAATCATATTCGGTCATCCAGGAATGCAATTGAACATCAGTAACATCACCATTAGTATTGCAGTTGACCGTTGATCCCTTCTTTCAGTCTTTTCCAAAGGGCAAAATATTTTTCAACTTTCAAGCATACTTCTCTATCAAAAAGACTAAAACAATTCCTTGACCTTCAGATCTAGATTCATTTTCGGTCATAAACGATTTGTCCCTCTGGCAATTATGCAAATTCAAATATAGAATAAAGCAGAAAACTCCATATGACGGCCACCTTGAGACCGAAACTTGCTGTCCGTTGTTTGGAGGCGCTGTCTACGATTTTTTGTTGTTTCATCTACTTTGACATAAATACATCATATTGATATTTAATTTTATAATATTGTCAGAGGCACAAGTCCCGCGTGCATAGAGTTAGGTACCGTTCATTTTTTTATCTGGGAGAAGGGGGTCGTGGATTAGGGGGTGGGCCATTCAAAAAAAGAAGGCCTGAAAAGGGCGGGCACGCGAAAAAATATCGCAAAGGGGGCACGCAAAAAGCGATACAATGTTTTGTTGTTCTATTGCAATGCCAAATATTTAACAGCGCTCACAAAATTACACCAGCCCCCCCCCCCCAACCTCCCTGATAAAAATGAACGGTCCCTTATGTAGGCCTTTCTTTGGGATAATGGCAGTAGACAGAGAATCGTGTAAGATAGCCCAGTGTTTTGCTGTGGCTTCTCGAGTACTTCTATTGTCGTGTAGAGACACTGGGGTAAAGTTTCTATATAGAAACGTCGTTTTGTTTCATAAAGGTCAAGGGTTTTTATATGAACTGTCCGTTAAATAAGAGGTAGTTCTTACATGAATATTTTCAGTTTGCATTCAGAATGGTGTCCGTTGTTTTGAGATGTCTGTTGTTCAGGATATTAAGGATCCGTTGTACAGTGTCCGTTAGTAGCGGTTGAATGAAGTTTGAAATCCTTTGAATTGAGAGAGCGCCCCATTGCCATGCAACCATATTTTGAAATTGCCCACCTACGCTATATTGAAACATCCACTTTAATTGTATTTATTCCGGGAAGTCGATAGAAAGAAAACAACATGGATAAAGGAAGAGGTATTTCACCTGACGCAGACGAGCTAAAGGAACAACAAAATGGCGACGGAAACATGATATACAATGTCATGGTACAATACAAATGAAAAAAGGCAGGCCTCTTCGATAAGCGTTTAGGAAACCATACAAAAGACACGGCACACGGGTTCAGATGGTGACACAATTCAGTTTGTACTTACACAATTTACGAAGAATTGAAGACAACTTGAAGACTAGACGAAAGGATTAAGGATATAAGTATGTATATATCCGCACTGCATTTATGATTTATATTTTTTTTTTGAATTGAATTTTATTACAAAATCTGAATGGCAGCTAAGAGCTGAATTGTACAGAGTTGACATTTAAATTACATGATAAAAACTAATACATATAGTAATATATACGGTATATTAAAACTAAAATTTATATTACAATTAAAATGAATCATTATATGATACGATACTAGAAGGAATAAAACTTTTACTAAATCTTGTAGTCTTACAATTAATTAAGTTAATATGCTGATCGTTACGTAGATTGTAAGTACGTAAGTCTTCGCGTTTATTAGGGATGAGTTCATTCAACTTATTTTCCGGGTTGAGAAGTTTCTTAAAATAGGATTTACATAAATTATTTCGTCTTTGAGAGAGCAAGGATATTTCATAAACTTCCAAGGCTTTGCGGTATGACAGGTCAGGACATATTATTCGTAGGGCTCGCTTCTGAATTCTTTCGATTTCTTCCTTTAAGTAGTCAGGGGAGTTTAAGTTCCAAACCTGGCATGCATATTCAAGCACAGGTCGTATACATGTGGTATAGACTTGAATTAGAGAACTCCCTCCAAGACCGCTGCGTTTAAGCACTCGGAGAAAAAAAAGTCTCTTTGATGCCTTGTATACTATGTGTTCAACATGTAAGTTCCAACTAAGATCAGAAGAAAAGTACAGACCAAGAACCTTTGCTGATAAAACTGGGGACATACAGTGATCTTTAATAAACAATGGTCGAAGATTAGGGACGTCCTTAGCGAACGAGATAATTAGCTCTTTGCATTTAGAACGATTAAGCATCATATCATTTTCCGTGCACCATTGATCGATATTATTAATAACGGATTGCAGGTTACTTTGACAACCTTTACCGATTGTTTCTGAGAGACTAGTGTCGTCAACATATTTCCATCTATCTTTGTGGTTAATAGCCAAATCGTTGACCATGATGAGAAAAAGTAATGGGCCAAGGATTGTACCTTGCGGGACGCCTGCATTTACCAAGGACCAGTCAGAGAACGAAGAACCCAATTTCACCCTCTGTCTTCTTTGCATCAGGAAATCAATAACCCAGTTTATTAAGGATTTATCAATATTTAGTAATTGCATCTTTTTTATCAGGATTTTGTGGTTGATTCTGTCGAATGCTTTACTAAAGTCAAGCAGAAAAACACGAACAGTCTCGCCATTGCCGTCTGTGTTAGAATACCAACAGTGGAACATGCTAATTAATGCGTCTATCGTAGAAGAGCCTTTTAACGATCCAAATTGCTTTGGGTCCAACTGAGACTTAATGGTATCCATAATCCATTGAAATGGAAATGATTCAAGAACTTTTGAGAGCGTGGCGGTCAGAGATATAGGTCGCAGGTCTGAAGATATATCCGTGACCGGGGATGTCTTAGGGACGGGAACGACATTTGCATCTTTCCACTGCGTTGGAACTTGTGCTTGTTTAATGGAGGCATTAAAAATCATTGTCACAGGTTCTGAAATCTCCATTGAAAAGTTATTGAGAATCCAATTTGGCAGAGAGTCTGGACCAGGAGCTTTATTCGATTTAACTGCTTTTAAACGCGATTCGACATCAACAACGGAGATAGGGTACAAAACGGTAGGTTCTTCCACAGATAATTTATCAGTAATTGAAAGCGGCGGTAACGATTTAGTGGCGGCTAAAAACCCGTTATTAACAGCGAGTGCTAAGTCTCGTCCCTGCAAGATAGTTCCATTCACCTCTGCAGAATGGAAGGCAGGCTTTAAAGAAAAGCCAGCTAGGTTTTTAATAGCACTCCACCATTTCCTTGGCTTTGAATTTTTTAAATGATTCACTTGAGACTCGAAGTATTTAGACTTTGCCTGTTTCACGACGTGAATTACTTTATTTCGCAATTTGTTGTATTCAATTGTATTTCCCAAGGCAAAGGCCTTTTGTCTTTGGGAGATGAGGAGTTTGATTTCAGGAGTAATCCACGCTTTGTCTCTACAGTGAAGTTTAACAGCTTTTGGGGAAAAATTGTGTCCAAACCCATGAGAATAATGTCATAAAACAGGTCACACATTTTTGACAATCGGGTAGCTGCGAAAGTACATTCCAGTTAAGATCCAAAGAAATCGACCAAATGCCTGCATATTTGATTGCTTCCGCTTTCTGACCCAGACTTTGGTAATGGTATTTGGGCGCTGATCGTTACTAACCGGGTGTAACAGGACTGACATGTGATCCGATTGTCCAATAGCAGGGAGTATTTCCGGGTCATTGTAACAACGTTTCATATTAGTAAATATTAAATCTAAAGTTGCATTCCACGGGTAGGTTTCTTTACAATTTGTTTAAGTGACGTGTTTCTACAAAGGCGTTTGGAGTCGAACTGGTTAAAGTCACCCATAACAATTACACCTGCTGTTGGGTAAGATGCTAAAATTTTGTCCAATGAGGTTATGAGGTGGTCATACAGTTCGTTATTATCGGCCTGTGGTGGATGGTATACAAGACCAACAACTATGCAGGAATATTCCCGTGGAAGTCGATAGGGTCGAAGTTTTAGCCACAGACTCTCGTGATCCGGACAACATAGGTCTGGAAGAGGCATGAATGGGATATTTGATTTTACAAATGCACAAACTCCACCCCCACGTTGACCAGAGCGATCTTTTCTAACCAGGTTAAAATCATGGATATTTATACTGCTATCCGGGATGCTAGGATTCAGCCATGTCTCTGTAATTCCCGCAAAATCTATGCCATTTCTTTGGACGACTACATCAAGATCGTCTACTTTATTGGATATGGATCGTACATTGGAAAGAAAAAATTTGGGAAGGGTAGACACCAGGCCTTGAGATGGTGAGATTTCTATATCTGAGCTAGACATTGTCATGGAATTGCTAACTTGAGTATGTATTAAATTAGGTAGTGGCGCGGCTTGTAATGGGTTTTCTAATGTAACGTTGATCAGGTTATGCGGATTACTTCTCAGTTTAGCACCAGTAATCTGTTCACGGATTCGACCAGATACCACCTTGATCGGGTAGATGGTCGGAGAACCTTCGGTTAGAAAAACTGTGTCAGTTTTGTCGACCATGCATATAGGGCATTGTCATTTGATGGACAAAGTCTAAGTACTTTTCCCATTCTAAACTTTGTGTTAGTCTCTCGGATCGTAGTGGGGGATGGTGATTGGTCTGGTACCATCGAAAATGGGGCGTAATTGGATTATTGCGATGGATAACTGGTCGCTTAAAGTTCTGGCCTTTACGTATACACCGGTTGTTGTACTTATTCTTATGAAATTGTTGATGCGGTGCTTCTGGATTATATCTACTTCGAAAAGTGTGGTTGAAAGTGCTTTCATAAAGTAGATTTTTTGATGAAACCGGATTAGGTGCTTCAATCAAAGGGAGGTGACCAAGCCATTCTCGTTCATCAGTCATTATAATGGTGTTATTTACTGTGGTAGCTGGCACGTTATTCGTAATGTTATGCTTATCCACTTCAGATACAGGTGCTTCAATCAAAGGGAGGTGACCAAGCCATTCTCGTTCATCAGTCATTATAATGGTGTTATTTACTGTGGTAGCTGGCACGTTATTCGTAATGTTATGCTTATCCACTTCAGATACACATTCATCAGCTATTATAATGATACTATTATCTGTAATAGTAGTTGGTAAATTATTCGTAATGTTATGCTGTTCCGCTTCAGATACGCGTTCATCAGCAATTTCAATTGTATCATTGTCTATGGTAGATGGTAAGTTATAAATAATATTATGCTGGTGCGCTCCAGATACGCATTCATCAGCTATTACAATGGTGTTATTGACTGTGGTAGCTGGTAAATTATGCGTAATAGTATGCTGGTCTGCTTCAGGTACTCGTTCATCAGCTATTCCAAATGTGTCATTAGTATTGTCTCTGGTGATTAGTAAATTATCCGTAATTATATGCTGATCCGCTTCACCGACTATACCAGCGCATATTGAATCAACAATGTTTGTTTCGATATTAAGTTTTGAGTTTTTATACACGAAATCTTTAAGCTCGGACAACACTTCGTTTACATTGGAAATCGATTCTCCGAGTGATTGAATCGCCTCTCCATGTACCATTTGACCCAGTGTAAGCTCTCAATATCAAGGCTATAGTCTGGACACTGAGACGAGCATTTTCGTTTGTCGCTTTTGTCGGCTTGTCTAGAGTCTAAGACAATATTTTCCCCAATTAACACAGAACATAACATTCGTTTTAATTGTTTTGAGTCCTTTCCCTCGAAAGTCAATGTCTTCTTGTCTTTTAACCACGAAATAGACGTTAGCTCATCAGATGTAGTGAAGATCTTTTTATACCCACCGGGTTGTTCCCATATACCGTCAAGTTTTAATTCCTCGCTGACTAGTCGTTTCAAACCGTCGTATTCTCCGGTCCATGCAAGGCGAAGGCTACACATAGTATAAAGCTCGTTTCAAAGCAACGATAAACTAGGACGATAAACTAAGCGATGTATCTTTGAAGTCTTAAATTAGTTTCCTTACGACACCTTTTTTAGCAACTTTTAGTTGAAATATAAGCGGAGCTTAAAAAACACGTCTGCTCTGCTTCAAATACAGTCTTGTGCCAAATACAGTATCAAATACAGTCTTGTTATCAAATTCAGTATCTCTCACAACTGAACATATTAGTTACTTATATAATAATATTACTATTGTTCAGTTGTTCCACTACTTTGTCGAGCACGTTCTATATCTGTTTCCTTAAACCAACATATTTTTATAGATTGATCAAAAATGATGAAAATCATTTGTTTGGTTTTCCTGGTTGGAATATTCGCCATAGAAAGTGAAGCGTGAGGGTCGCGTGGGGGTCGGTTTTGCGGTTTCCTATAGGCCCCGACAGCCCCTAGACCTTGTAATTATAAGTGCCCATTAACAAAGACTAAGAGGTTTTTGACTAAGAGTCCTTTTCATAAGAGTAATTTTAATAAGTGTCCTTTAAAGTGCTTATAAACCCAAAATGGGTTTTTACTGATTCGGATAGAACATAAAAAGTTAGTTAATAAGTTCTAGATTAGTTTTTGGCTTAGACTTTTAGTTTCGGAGATATAAAGGCTCAAAGTCGCTATTTTGGAAAAAAAGTAGCGTCTTCCGGGGGACTGGGTCCACTGATCTGAATATAGGCTGGATAACGCATCTCTTGTCAAAAGTGAAGCCGGAAGTCAAGCGGCCGATCAGTGCCGCCACCCGATTCTGAGGCCCTACTTTATTATAGATAGTATTACAGAATCCTAGCTTTTTTGCTTTTTTTGCCTTTTAAACGTTTCTGGCCGGGCCAGTTTTACTATCACAAAGATAGAAGCACACGAGAAGAAATTTGAGCAAAAAATTTGGAGTATTATGGTTTTATAACGCCGTGAAACTGGATTTACAAGTTCGAAGGAGTGAACAGCCGCATGTTCGCGATGTTTTGTTTATGATATTTCAATTCAAAATCCACTCAAAATATAGAATTACTGCTACTGGACGAAGGCACTCAAGGAATTTGATGAAATGAACCAGCTCAGCTGCAGTATGAACAAAAGCGTGAATGTGGTAAGTTTTTAAAAAAGGAATTAAATAGGTTATTAAATTAATATGTGTTAATTTAATTAAGTGAATATTGAACCAGTGTAGCACTGTTCCTAATTCCTGTTTTAAAAGCTTACCACATTCACGCTTTTGTTCATACTGCAGCTGAGCTGGTTCATTTCATCAAATTCCTAGAGTGCCTTCGTCCAGTAGCAGTAATTCTAATATTTTGAGTGGATTTTGAATTGAAATATCATAAACAAAACATCGCTAACATGTGGCTGTCCGCTGTTCACTCGTTCGAACTTGTAAATCCAGTTTCACGGCGTTATAAAGCCATAATACTCCAAATTTTTTGCTCAAATTTCTTCTCGTGTGCTTCTATCTTTGTGATAGTAAAACTGGCCCGGCCAGAAACGTTTAAAAGGCAAAAAAAGCGAAAAAACTAGGATTCTGTAATACAATCTATAATAAAGTATGGCCTCAGAATCGGGTGGCCGCACTGATCGCCGCTTGACTTCCGGCTTCACTTTTTTCCATCAAATTATTAAGAGATGCGTTATCCAGCCTATATTCAGATCAGTGACTGGGTCCCAGGAACGTGTGTATTTAATTTTACTATAAAAACAATTACATTTGGATGAATCATCTTGAAAAGTCGGCTATTTCTTGAGGAAAAAAACACATTTTTGAACTCAAACACATTTTTGAGTGTGTAAAGTAACCCTTCTAGTGGTTTGCATCGTCAATCGTGGAATATAGACGAAGGAATGGATTTAAATGCGATTTCAAAGTCGATCGTGGAGACGACCATGACAGTTGCAGTAACTTATGTCTATAAATTCTGGGACATAGATGCCTCTTCTGGCGAACCAATTGCTTATAAAATTCTTTCGTATAGTATCAAATAAAGAAAGAAGAAATAAATGAACGAATGCAAGGGTTAAAAGTTTGTTGGAATGGAACTTAAACCTTTTACTGCATTGTATAGTCTTCATGCCTTCATGGACATGGGAATCGGTTGCATTTCATTTCTGATTTCTACACCTGCTTTAAAGTTGGTTCTCACTTTAGCAAGGAAGCTTGTTTCCCTACAAATTTTACATCCAAATTTACCCAAAATTTGGACATTTTCAAGAATAATAACTGGTTAACTGCAACTGGCCAACCCACAATGGCACAATCTAATGAAATTGGCCCCCATGTATATTCTCACAGAACCTTTCATAGGAAGATTGGTTGACAGCTTGTCATCTTTGTCCATGTAAATGAAAGATGATCAATACACAGATATCATAAACTGGATATATAGATATATATATATATATATATATATATATATGGAATTATTGTGACAACACTAAACATTAATTGCCACATCAATAGGCTTAGAATAATATTCATCTTTTGAGAATGTTTTAGTGGGGAAACATGTCTAATTTAATAAATAAGCCATAAGGCCAGTATGTGATCTGTAAAACATCATACTTTCTATTACAGTAGCTTTGCCTGTGTGGGCAGAGTAAACATGCTTCAACTTTCACATTAGATATGTCTGGTGTGAGAGTGATGTTTGCTTTACTCAGTGTACACACATCCAACTTTCTTGGCATGCCCACATAGCTGATTTAAGTGACTCAGAAAGGTGCTTCTCTGTGCAAGTAAAATGACTTTCTCTCCATGGAGGGAAATGGATGTTGACCCCCTCCCCTACCAGATGTCCTTGCACATTTTATAAGTGGAATCTCTCCTTCCAGATGGGTAAATTTCCTCCATAGTGGGAGTCTGGCTCTTTTCTAGGTAACCCATTACCCAAAAAGCAGCTAAGCTTTAGCCGATCCAATCAAGCGCAGTTAACCCATTAATTGGCAGTACTCTACCACTGATGAGTAAAATTTGCCAATTAATGGGTTAAGCCAATCGATCCAATCAAGGGGCTGAGCTATTAAAAGTGCACTTGCCCCCAAGAGACAGTAGAGTCACAATACAACATATATTGATAAAGATGTTTAATAAATATTTAATTAAAAATGTTAATTCATCTTTCACTGATGGTTCCAGTTTACTTCACTGATAATCTAGATGAAATCACAAACAAATAGTTTAATGGGCTATACAATTTTGAAGTGTATATCTCTATTCAGGGAATTTTTTCTTAGCCTCCCTAAGGTTCTTCAACATAGGTGGCTAACAAACCAAGGCCTAACCGCAGAAATGCCTGATACTCAGGTTAAGGTGGTTCCACTAGTGGGACAGTGCAGCACTTGGTGATCAACTTTGTGCCAAATACATGTATCAATCAAACATATAGCATCAGTATCTCACTGTCATATAAAACATTTGACATTGACCACATGTGTAGGATAATACAAGACACTGAAAGTCCACATATAAAGTAGGTTGAAATCTAAAAGTAGAATGGCCTATTAATTTATATTAGTTAAAGTGTATATGCAACGAAAAATGTCAAAAAAATTTTTTGCGGTATTTCAATAAAAATGGCCTCCCTGGACTTGCTAAAAATATTTTTGGCAGTAAAAGCGCCATAAAATTATTTAAAACAGCCTTGGAACTACGACAAATACAGCTTTTTTGAATCCTAACCTGAAGAAAGACTGGTACCGAGAGTTCCGGCCTTATGACGTATGCAGTGTGACATCTCGAAGTGCTTGCCTTAATGAAAACAACAAAATATCACAAATAACAAGACAGGAGCTTTTATATTTCGCTTTACAAACTTTGAAAATGTCCGATACCGAAATCTTTGAATCACAGACAGAGACAGAAGGGTCAACAGACCATGAGGACATTGTTGAGCAATCGTCTGTTGTCCAGCCGTACCAATTTGAGTCAGTCGCTTATAGTGACTATGAGGCAGAAGAAACAGACTAAGACGGTATTCTGCGAGAAACTCTTGAGGCGAGATTCAAGAAAACCGCAGCTGTTATTTCATGGTAAGTAAATTTATCAAAGTAATCTAGTATTAAACCGTTCCTCGAACTATTTATTACCGTGTTTCGTCTGATATGTGAATATATTTTAAGGTGCGCATTTGGGCATTGTAGTGATACTACAGATGTTGTAAAGAGATTGCGGAATGCACTGGCAAATTTACGTTCGAGGGAAAAGACCCAGAATGTATTACTCAGCACTGGGATTATTACGCGTCAGGGGAAAATATCGCCAACCAACAAGCACAACCCAAGATGGGCAAAATGCGTAAGTCAGACTGAATTTTTGTGTCTTCTCGTCAGTATTTTTGTGTATATTTGTCAAAAGCTGTAATCTATACGAGTTTGAGGAATGCGAGCGTGTGATCTTTGTTATATATCTGCCTTTGTATATTATGACTTATCTATATATGAATCTTTACTTGGGGAGACAAATATTAGGGCCATTTATACGGAAGAATATCAGTCGCGACTTACATATAACTAACATAATACGCGTCTTATATAAGACGCAAACACACTCGTATAAATGGTCAAATTCTAGTAAGTCGCGACTTAAATAAGAACAGGGGTTGAGGCTGTTCCACAATAAATCGCGACTTATTAGAATTTGACCATTTATACGAGTGTGTTCGCGTCTTATCTAAGACGCGTCTTATGTAAGACGCGTCTTATGTAAGACGCATCTTATGTAAGCCACGACTTATTTAATTATTTTATCCCGTATAAATGACCCTATTATGTCCATTTGCTGTACCTAAATGAAAGATATTGATTTGGTTGCATCATTTGAGATTGGTTACTACTGAAGTTAACGAATCAGTGTTTGATTATTTAGATATCTTCGTACAGTGGCATATCGATGGATAGTCAGATGGATATTTGGCATGCTGTGGGATGGGAGAATTCTAGACCACTTCCAGTATAATGAAATAAGAAAGAGATATACATCACCAAGCACCACTGATTCACTGAATATAAATCAGCACAGCAGAGAACTCGTAAAGCGTAAATTATATAATATAAATAAAGTCTATCATATCTACCTTTCTTCTGTTTTGGCTTGAAAGAAGCAGCTATATATACGCTATCATATCTACGCTATATATAATAAATTGTTTGTTTTCAAATGGTCATACAATGGTTTTCGCATAATGTCTGTAAATGTCTCGCATAAAAAGGACCTTTGGATAGTTTTTGTTATAGTTCAACGCATTTCATTTTGTTCAGTTGCGCATTTATACGTATTTTGTGCTAAGTAAATTTATCCTTTCGCGGTCTCAAAGCGCCGCCAAAATCGGCTATTAACTGTTCTTTACATCGCTAGGTTATTATTACTACACTTGGTCCCATTGTCACAGCGGATTTGGCCCCCCCGCGGATTTGGCCCCCCCGGACCATATCCGCTAGCGGATATGGTCCGGGGGGACCAAATCCGCTAGCGGATATGGACCCCCTTCCGCGGAAATGGTCCCCCCTATGAAATCATAGGCAGACAAAAACTTTGTAAACAATAAGTATATTATTGTTTACAAAGTTCTCGCGCAAAAGTCTACAAGTATTTTTGAGCTGCATATGATTTGGTTTAAATATCTGACGTTTTGATTAAAAACGGCAACAAACATTTACGAAAGTTAAGTAGTAAATTTGAAATTAAGACCACGTTAGAAAATATACTGCTTTATCACCACAAAATAACAACTACAATGAGTTGGTTCGATTCAATACATATTTATGTGTATTCTGATCACCATTTTTATCTTATGAGTCATCACCTATTGTTTATGGGATTCCATTCAGAACCATTTCAGTTCAGTATCTAAATTGAAAGTTAAAATTTACATAACTGTAGGCATGGTATTTAATGCGGAAACAGACACAAATAACAGATTAGTAATCGTTTAATTTCCAGGACCGAAGCAGAATTAAGAGAAATTTTTCTGTCTACCACTAGTGAAAGCGCATGGAAATTAAATTTATGGGAAAATGGCACCGAAAAAATCAATCAATTGACAATTGTCAACAGAGTAATTGCTGGCACATGGCCTATTTCTAGATAAGTATTAGCTAGTATTTCTTTGGTTGCGTACTTGCGTTCAAAACGTCAGTTTAATTGAAATGATTAGTTTATTTAAATTCTGTTAACATTTACAACTTTGTATTTCCCACTGCTGAGACATAACATTTAAATGGGAACTGTACTATGTATAGTTCTGATTGCAATAAAATCTACTTATCGTAGTTAAATATTTCATAGTGGCAGTGAAATATATTTTTGGCAGTGAAATGCAGTTTTGGTTGCAGCAAAATATAGTTCCTGCAGTCCAAAACCGCGAGAAAATTTACAGGAACATTTTAATCCCAAAATCTTCGTACACTTTTTCTCTGTTAGATGTAAAGATGATTCAAAACGTTTTCATTCGATATTTAATATGCCATACGATAGATTCGCGAGGGGGTCCAAATCCGCGAGAGGGGACCATATCCGCTAGCTGATATGGACCCCCATAGGACCATATCCGCTAGCGGATTTGGCCCCCCCGGACCATATCCGCTAGCGGATATGGCCCGGGGGGACCATTTTGAGGGGGGGCCAAATCCGCTGTGACACCATGTCTATTTAGTACCAAGTATATTAGTATCAATTTGCATGTTATGCTTACAGTAGTTTCTACTGACTTTACTATAGTCAGTTTGTTTTGCATATTCTATTATAGTTCGAACGGCGACTCTATAATATCAGCGATCTAAACTATCTACAATTTTAAGCACGGTAAACGACAGTCCAAACCGCATAATTATAATCTAACAAGCGAAAACCTACAACATCGAATTCGCATTTCGGCGGCTTATATGCTACAAATCGACGTGTCGTGAAATTATTGTATCGATTTATTCAACGCATCGCTCCTACACAAAGTAGATTCATTTGGATTTTGTTGAAAATCCCTCAAAATCCCAATTCTACCCAGACGAAGCCACAATGTTTATAGTATTTACAGTCGAAAGAGTGCACTGTGTCACACTGCATACGTCATAATACCTCTCTGGCCGCGCGTCAAATTTCGCCAGTTTTTAGTGTCATAGTCAAACTTTAATCAAAAAATTTACAAACTTCTAGTTGGAATTTTTCAACAAGGTTGGTATTAATATGATCGGAAAAGATGAAATTTTCAGATAATGCAAGAATCCCGATATCGAAATTTTCATTGCATATACACTTTAAATACAAGGATGGCAAATCTTCTTATATTATTTCTTCTTATATCTTCTTATATTATTTTAAGAAGATTTTGTTTTAAACCAAATTTCTTCTTATATCTTCTTATATTATTCAATTTTTCTATATTAATTAATTAATTATTCAAGAAATCAAAATTGTCTGTTATGTAAATCAGTCATTTTTAATGTAAATTTGTTAGTTTTTCACCAATAGATCTATATAACTGTCTGACATTCCATATAACATACAAATCACCAAAATGACATGATATTGTGACGTCATTAAATTTTTGTTTGAATGTTGAAAATCTTCTTATATTGCCTTAAATCTTCTTATAATGAATATAAGAATTAAGAAGATTTTTTTCTGAAAAAATTTTCTTATATCCATCTCTGGTTAAATACCATAAAGGCATTAAAGTTGTGATAATTTTCACATTGAAACATATATGATATATTATTCTATAACAGCAGTATGTAATCTCTCAGAGGTAGAAGCACTTCAATCGATTTGTGTGCCAACAAACACCGTTGTACACCGTTGTATACTAAGCAAATAATATGCAAATTTAGGTGACATGATTCAACGTTAAATATCCAAAGTTCATACGCGCGAATAGACATCATTGCATTTGTTAAAATCACAGCTTACCTGTATTCTGATTCCTGTCCTATGTTGGGACAACTGGGTACAATAGTCTTTGTTTATAGGTCTATAACTATGGCCTGTATTTGCCACCAAATCCGAAGGCAAATTCAGATGATTTTCGGTGTCCTCTTTTCTATCGGTTTAAAGCCGCAGTAGGTGATTTATCATCCAAAAAAGGTGTCAGATAGCTAGATATATTACTGTTGGTACTTTCTGTGCAATATCACGCACAAACGAAACATCGTTTAGACAAAATATGCAAAAAAACACAATACATCGATATCTTCGCCATATATTTCTTAGTTGTTTATCAAAGTTGGGTGCCTGGGATCCAGGCCCCTTGGTGATATTTTGGTCGCGCTACTTTTTTTCAGAAAATGCCAAAATTTGCCTGTTTGAGCCTTTATATCTCCGAAACTAAAAGTCTAAGCCAAAAACTAATCTAGAACTTACTAACTAACTTTTCATGCCTTATCCGAATCAATAAAAACCCATTTTGGGTTTATAAGCACTTTAATCATCTTGTGTATATATAATTTGGCTATGTATTTGCTAAACAGTCAATCGCGTACTCAAAGTATGCCCGTTCTAAATGGTAGGTAACATGAACAGTTATTGTGATTTTGAACATAATTTCGTTCTGATTAGTGATCAGTGATCCTTTCACTAATCACCGTTAAATCTAATTAATGCTATTCTGATTACTTTGGTTTCCTTTCCTTATATATAGATATATATATTTATTTAGTAGAATCATACTAGTATAATATTGCAAATGCTGTAATTAATTTGATTGGCTACGCTACTCGCTATGTAATTGTCGATAGATAGCAAGTAGCGAAACAGCCATGTCCTCGGCGCGATATTTAACGAATTTATTTCAATAAATTATGAAAAACGTTTTGAAATACTGTTTTCTTGCTGGTTTCTACTAAAACAATTAGATTATTCGCTCTCGATTTCTATGAGGTGATAGTTGAGCTATGAGGTTATACTTGAGCTCATAATCTAATTGTAAAATATACCCAGCTAGCAGAATACATTATAAATTCAAACAATTTTTAGTAACAAATCTTCATTTTATTCTCATTTCAGAGCGAAATACATTTCAATTTTCAAAAAGCAGCAGCTTTTCAATCGAAAAGACTAGAACAAGTCCACCACTTCATAGAAAACTCAAAATTTCACCCCATACACTCTAAAAAATAGATGTGCTTAACAGCACGCCGACGTGTGTTACCTTTCGCACATTGTGTGTTACAATGGCACACCAGGCGTGTTATGCCTGGTGACCATAAAATTTTAACACACCTTGATATGCTTGTTAACATACCAAGGTATGTTAAGCAGCACGGTAATGCGTTCAGAAACACGCCCTTTAATAACACATCCTTTCCTGTTTTGAAGTTAAACACAGCTTTCAAACCTATTGTGTGTTTTTTGAGCACACCTTTGGAATATAACACGCCTGCGAAAGAGAACACACCTTGTGAGATAGCACGCGTTTATCAAATAGCACATCTTTTTCAGATAACACACCTACTTTAAATGGCTACTAACACAACTAGGTAAGGTACCACATCTTACAAAGTAGCACGCCTTTGCTAGAAGTCTAGAACACACTTTTCCCATGCATTTTTATATTTTTGAACTTAACACACATCTTTTTTCAATCCATTGCTAAAAGTTTTGAGGAGCCTCCTTAAATATTTCATCCTAGGTCGATTAATCGCTATTTTTTTCTGGGAGGACAACCGTATTTTAGTGTTTATACCTTCGGGAGTTGCTGCGTGAGTGCGTGATAAATCTAAATCTCGATCTAAAGGCCAGTCAAAGGATGAATTTGGTTTTGTTTCTAACACATCTTGGGGAAAACACACCGTGTAAAGTAACACACCCCTTGAGATTATGCCCTTTAATATAATTATAATATATTCCCTCCGTCGTTAAGACTTATTGGGTAAAAAGTGACATTTTTATACTTTAAATATCAACATGATTCCAGATCAATAGATCATATTTGAAAACGGGGAATTTGCGTTTCGAAATATGGAGTACAAGCAGGCTACTTTTTGGTGTGTAATGACACGAATATCGCAGTATGTTTAAGAAGCTTGTACCATTGAACTATAATAGAGTTCACTGGCTTGTACTCGTTGATTTCGGCAAGTAATTTTCAAATACGTCATATATAATATGCCGTGTGCCAAGCACAGTGTACTCAAATTTCGCAAACTTCCTGACGACAAGTTTTCGACCAATGAGAAGTTGCGGTTCAGTATATTATTTTTGAATCCTTGGCGCATTCATTTGTCAGCCCGCTCCCTTTGTCTGGAATATTCTGCTACTGTTTGGGCAGTTTTGTGCTCGAGTATGATAAAACCCAAGTTAATATAAAGAGACGACGCGATGGACATCCATGATTAAAACCGCGTCTATTTAGTGGAATATAACGACATGATTAAATATCACTGTATCGAAGGAACAAAGTGCTTTGTTCAAATTGAATGACCACGGGGTAAAATTTATAGCTGTGTTTCCGACGTCTGGATATCGTAATGTCCTTCTCCTCACACAGAAGTAGACCAGCTGGTTAAAAATAGTCTGCCTGAAGCTACGACAGTAAAGATCAAATTGAACTATAGGTGAGTTGAGGAATTATATTGTCTTTGCTGATACTGTACATCCTCTCAGTGCGCTCTTCGAGAGAACCCTTACGCGCCTAATATTCATTCTCTTACAAATGTTTTGATATATTTATACTCGTATTTAGAGTATTCCACGAATAAGTATAGCTTCCGAGGTAGATTTTCCAGCACAATCTTAAAAACATGTCGCGTAAGCGGAAATGGCAGTTTGAACTTTGAAGCCCAGCACAAACAGTTAGAGGATTTAAATAACTTTAAATTAATACAATGATTACTGCAAAAGTAGCGCAACAAGATTTCGTTTGTCAATTGTTAGGACAAGTTTAGTTTCATCGTCTGGCATTTATATACAGGATTATATACTGAGCAATATAGCCAAGTAGGAAAAATTTAGGGCGCGCTAGCTTTGCCGCAATGCAGAGGCCGCAATGTAACCTGATCACAGCTGAGCGTCACAGTCTTGCCATGCTTTGATTAGACTGCGTGGCAGGCGTTATTAAAGGCAGCTAATAAGGCATTGTCAAAGTCCATGTCACAGTCCATGTCACAGTCCATGTCACAGTCCATGTCACAGTCCATGTCACAGTCCATGTCACAGTCCATGTCACATGAATACATGTACAGCATATGTATGACACTTTGTAACTGCATGTTCTATGCAATATAAATTAAAAATTTAAACTTCTATTGCCTTGGGTTTGGTTCATGATGCAAAAAACTACTTTTGACTCAATATCTGCATAATTAGTGTGAACGTGAGATGGCCCATCTCTAGCCGTCCTGGGCAAATCACAAATGATCCATTTGACACAGGTAGCACTATTCTGCAGTACAGAGTAAAATACAGTATGCAAGTAGGACGCATTAGGGTGCATTGCTGCTAAGTGAGCTAATAAAGCATTGCGTGTAACAGTCCAGCCGTAGCCGCCTTTGATATATATATTGAATGCATGTACAGTATATGTATGACATTTTGTAGCTGCACGTTCTATGCAATATAAATTTACACTTCTAATATTTCATTGGGTTTGGTTTATAATGCAAAAAACTATTGTGACTCAATTGCTGCATAATTAGTGTGAAGGTGAGATGGCCCATCTCTAGCCGTTCTGGACAAATGACCCATTTGATACACGTAGCACTATTCTGCAGTAAAGAGAAAAATAGGCAAATAGGGAACATTAGGGTGCATTGCTGCTAAATGAGCTAATAAAGCATTGGATGTAATAGTCCAGTCATTGCCGCCTTTTATAACTATTGAATACATGCACAGTATATGTATGACACTTTGTAGCTGCATGTTCTATGCAATATGGTTTGGTATATAATGCAAAAAGCTGCTTGAGTTCAATTGTAAAGGTGAGAAGTTAAGGGCACATTTATATTAAAGTTACCATGTGGGGCAGATATGAAAAGGGTTCCTTACTGCAATTAAGAGCTAATAGGGAGATTTAATGATTTCGTCCATGTCAAGATAAATGTTAATGGAAGCATATTTTCAGAATTCTCATTGGGGACTGAATTAGTCTTGCAAAAGATATGGTAAAATGATAACACTGTATGTATAGGGGGCACCTTGCAGTATGCCCAAGGACATTGTCTGTGTAATTGAGTAAAATGTATAAACAGACAAAACGATTCTACAAATATTTAATCAAACTAATTAAGGGTAATGTTAACATATTTGTACAGTACAATTCAACGTGTTCTGCATGAACAAATTATCAAATTAACAAAACGTATATTATGTATATATATATAATGCGTTTGTTCCTTAAGCATATTATAACTATGCATTTTTTAACTTTTGGTAGGCATCTAGTCCACGCATGACACTTAGTTCAAGGACGAAATAGCAGAGTTCAGGCTCGTGGTATAGGCAGTCAATGCAGAAAATGACTTCAAATTCCATATGAATTGTTGGTCTGATCGCTGCTACCCAGACGGAACACCGACCTTGCCGGCCTTGGATGAAACAGACATTATTCCATTCGTTTCTCAACTTAAGTGTGAAATGCCTACCACTCATATTTCAAGAAATGATGTTTATTATAGTGACATTTAAATTGTCCCGTAGCCCTAGATTAAATTTTGTTTATAAATAAGTCTGAAATCAATTTCCGTTTGGGCATATTTCTTACTATCAAAAGAATAAAACCAAATGCAAATATGGAAACCCGCAAATATATTGTACTGTACTACACACGGAATTGGACAGTCTAATAGTAACAATTCAATCTAGGTTATCGTGTTTTAGAACGTCTTGTTTTGTTTGTTTACAATGTAACATTTTTGCCTTTTATAGTGACTGTAATCATAACATGCTGTAATAGACCTCTTCTGCTACCGTGTGAATAACATTATAAACATTTAAGACAGTTTAAGTCAAAGTGTATTTGCTTTATTATTTATTTATGTAGGACTTGTAGCGGTGTGCTATTTTAGCACAGCTAAAGATGTGTTGTTGAGGAACCCCAATGTCCTGCTGTTTAGCACATTTAAAGTCCTGCTGTTTCAGCATGGCTAAGGTCATGTTGTTTCAGCACATCTAAGGTCGTGTTGTTTCAGCACATATAAAGTCGTGTTGCTTCAGCACACGCTAAACGATTTCTCCCTAAAATAGTCTG
Organism: Trachythela sp. YZ-2020; assembly: GCA_016169945.1. Lineage (NCBI taxonomy): Eukaryota > Metazoa > Cnidaria > Anthozoa > Malacalcyonacea > Clavulariidae > Trachythela > Trachythela sp. YZ-2020. The sequence goes on along the minus strand of JADLSH010000081.1, from coordinate 410,926 downwards.
GCGATGAAGAAAATCGTATAGAATTACGAATAAGTTGGCATTTAATTTAATCCTTTGAGTTGAGAGACATGAAACCAAAACCAATTTTTTTAAATATTCAAACACCCACTTGTACTGTACGTATTTCGGGAAGTCGATGAAGAAAGATAACAACGCATGAAAACAAGACGAAATATTTTACCGGACGTAGACAGAGATCTGAAGGAATAACGAAATGGTAGCGATTAATGATGTCATGGTACGAAAAATAATTGGCGTCTAGGAGACCATGGATATAAAAGGTCTCGCCATACGGAGTTTAGGTAGTGATAAATATCATTTTGTGCTTACACAAGCTTAAGGTCGAAGAATTGAAGAGAACCTGAAGAAGGCCTTCTTGAAGACAACGAACGGATAAAAGTATGTATATATCAGCAGTGTGTATGTTAATCTATAGTCTGTGCAGTTTTATAACTTAATTTAATATAAGTATAGAAATAATAATTTATAAAACACCTAGTGTATTTATGATCTATTTATTCCCGTATCTCTCACAGACGAATTCATAATAATATTATTATTGTTCCACTTTATTTATCCGTTTGCCTAAACCAATGTATTTTTATAGATTGATCAAAAATGATGAAAATCATTTGTTTGGTTTTCCTGGTTGGTATATTCGCCATTGAAAGTGAAGCATGGGGGTCGCGTATACGTGTTCCGCGTGTACGTGTGCCGAGTCTACGTTTGCCGCGTGCGCGTCTACGTTTGCCGCGTGTACGTCTTCCGCGTGTGCGTTTGCCTCGTGTGCGTTGGCCTCGTGTACGTTTGCCGCGTCTACGTTTTCTGCGTCCACGTTTGCCGCGTCTACGTTTGCCGCGTCTACCTTCCTCGCCATCGCCCTCGCGTGTGCATTCCTCACCAGTACCTACAATATACGAAAATACATTCTTGAGTGCTTATAAAAAGTTTGCGGAGATCGAAACAGAACCGACTGTGCCTACAATTTGGTCACACGAGTTCAGAATCTCTGCAATGAGCAATCATGCTTCAAGCGAAAATTCAAACCTGCCTTTGACAATCAACGTAAGTATTCTTATAAGGATGGCGCGTGTATACAAGAGTGAACGAATTGGGAACGCTAGATATAAACGTGTACGGTTCTACCGGCTCAAAGGTCCATTATGGATTTGGTCACGTGAACAAAGCCGTGGCAGATAAAGTTCTCATCCAGTGTGCCTACAGTGTGTCTCTTTGGGAAATTATATAATCTTTTGAAATCACATGTTGTCATGGAAAGAACCTACGTCAAAACTAAATATTGATAGTAGATTTGGCTTGCTAGAAATTACTAAACTTCGGAATGGAATTCAATTTTCTGTTGAAACATGCATAATTATTATGTATATTCATGTAATAATGGCTCAACAATTCTCCATCCTTAGCAGACAAGCAGACTGTCTTGCGAACAAATAGCAACACAAAATACTCTACAACCATGAAGATATTGGTAGAGAGCCGACTGTAAATGCATGAACATATTAATAGATAGCCGACTGTAAATATATAAAGCACTGCTATATACGCTTGTTATACGATCCATTCCTGATGATGACCAAAATATAGTTGAAACCTAGACAAATAGAAATGCTTTCTTCATTCGAAGTTTCTGTTTTTGTGCATGTAGGTATACCTTGATAGAACCACGTACCACCACGTAGGATAGTTTGCAGAACACCATTGATCCGTTGTAATTCACGTCTTTTTCTGTCATTTCATTTAGAACCACTGATGAACGACAACATGACAGCACCCGAAATTTCGCAAAGCCAAAGATCTTTTTGGACCTACGTCCAACTTGCTTATCCGGGCGGCTCCATCTATTACAAATGTTGCCATAACGGCACCGCATGTTGGGATGCCGATATTGTGCAATATTGCGTATGATTAATGAACTGCACAAGAGAAGGACGAAAAACGGAACGGACAATGGACTATATTACTTTAATAACATACTATTGGTAGACACTAGAATAAACTATAGGGGAAATCAACATGTAGAGGATTTAGCATAGATGAAAACTAAAACTACAAATTAAGGAGTGCTTGATTGTTTAAACCTAGTTTATATAAACATCTTCACATGCCTCCGAACATTTTTCCATGGTAATATTAAAACAACACTAAAACAAGTCCACCACTCGATTAGAAAACTCAAAATTTCACGCCCAAAACTAACCGACTTTCAGATTAATTTTCAATCATAACCACGATTTGTCCCTAAACAGTCTGGTAATGATCAGAATCAATTTGAATTAAAATATATTGAAATTTGAATCCTTTGAATTGAGAGGACACTCAATTATATTCGAACATCCGCTTCGACTGTATTTACTTCTGGAAGTCGGCAGTAGAAAGGAAAAAGTATTTTAGTGATCGTAGAAGAACAAAGGCTTTTAAAATATGTAATTACAGCTGCATCCGTAATTAATACACAACAGCAATCGCACTTAATTATAATACATACGTAGGCAATCATATTCGGTGATCCAGGAATGCAATTGAACATCACCATTAGTATGGCAGTTGACCGTTCACTCCTTTCAGTCTTTTCTAAAGGGCAAAATATTTTTCAACTTTCAAGCATACTTCTCTATCAAAAATACTAAATCAAATTAATTAGTGAAACTTAATTAGTGAAATTAATTCATAAAAATGAACGGTCCCTTATGTAGGCCTTTCTTTGGGATAATTGCAGTAGACTGAGAATCATGTAAGATGGGCCAGTGTTTTGCTGTGGCTTCTCGTGTACTTCTATAGTCGTGTAGAGGCACTGGAGTAAAGTTTCTATACAGGATGTCCCAAAAAAAAGTGACACTATAGAAATTATCCTATTGTTATAATTTGAATGCCTGAGCACTATGCTAAACCCACAAGTGCATAAACTTCTGCTTCTGGAATTTAAAATAACTACTATTACCATAAAAAGCAAATTACATGTAAATCATACGATCAGTTGGAGTAACAACAATGGTTCAATTGACGACAGAGCAACGAGTATTTGTTGTAACACAATTTACCCTAATACCGAATTTTATTAAATTCCCAGGTGTGTAATCACGCGCGTTTAAGAGCGGTTTAAGAACAATGAGATAATTTCTATAGTGTCACTTTTTTTGGGACACCCTGTATATCTGTTTCCTTAAACCAACATATTTTTATAGATTGATCAAAAATGATGAAAATCATTTGTTTGGTTTTCCTGGTTGGAATATTCGCCATTGAAAGTATATATTTATTTAGTAGTACGTATACTAGTATAATATTGCAAATGCTGTAATTAATTTGATTGGCTACGCTACTCGCTATCTAATTGTCGATATATAGCGAGTAGCGAAACAGCCATGTCCTCGGCACGATTCTTAACGAATTTATTTCAATAAATTATGAAAAACGTTTTGAAATACTGTTTTCTTGCTGGTTTCTACTATAACAATTCGATTATTCGCTCTCGATTTCTATGAGATGATAGTTCATTCGGGCTTCGCCCTCATCAACTATCACCTCATAGAAATCTTGAGCTCATAATCTAAGGGTAAAATATACCCAGCTAGCAGAATACATTATAAATTCAAACAATTGTTAGTCACAAATCCTAATTTTATTCTCATTTCTGAGCGAAATACATTTCGATTTTCAAGCCTGCTGCTTTTCAATCGACAAGACTAGAACAAGTCCACCACTGCGTAGAAAACTCAAAATTTCACCCCATACACTCTAAAACATAGATGTGATTAACAGCACGCCGACATGTGTTACCTTTCGCACATTGTGTGTTACAATGGCACACCAGGCGTGTTATGCCTGGTGACCATAACATTTTAACATACCTTGATATGCTTGTTAACGTACCAAGGTATGTTAAGCAGCACGGTAATGCGTTCAGAAACACGCCCTTTAATAACACATCCTTTCCTGCTTTGAAGTTAAACACAGCTTTCAAAACTATTGTGTGTTTCTTGAGCACACCTTTGGAATATAGCACGCCGGCGAAAGAGAACACACCTTGTGAGATAGCGCGCGTTTATCAAATAGCACATCTTTTTCAGATAGCACACCTACTTTAAATGGCTACTAACACAACTAGGGAAGGTAACACATCTTGCAAAGTAGCACGCCTTAATACTAGAACACACCTTTCCCATGCATTTTTTATTTTTGAACTTAACACACATCTGTTTTCGCTCCATTGCTAAAAGCTTTGAGGAGCCACCTTAAATATTTAATCTTAGGTCGATTAATCGCTTTTTTTTCCTGGGAAGACAACCGTATATTAGTGTTTTTACCTTCGGGAGTTGCTGCGTGAGTGCGTGATCGATCTAGAGGCCAGTAAAGGATGAAATTTGGGTTTTTTTCTAACACATCTTGGGGAAATGCACACCTTGTAAAGTAACACACCCTTTGGGATTATGCCCTTTAATATAATTATAATATATTCCCTCTGACATTTTTATACTTTAAATATCAACATGATTCCAGATCAATAGATCATATTTTGGAAACGGAGAATTTGCATTTCGAAAATATGGAGTACTAGCAGGCTACTTTGGTGTGTAATGACACGAATATCGCAGTATGTTTAAGAAGCTTGTACCATTCAACTATAATAGAGTTCATGCACTGGCTTGTATATACCCTTTGATTTCGGGAAGTGATTTTCAAAAACGTCATATATCATATGCCGTATGCCAAGTACAGTGTACTCAAATTTCGCAAACTTCCTGACGACAAGTTTTCGACCAATGAGAAGTTGCGGTTCAGTATATTATTTTTGAATCCTTGTCGCATTCATTTTTCAGCCCGCTCCCTTTGTCTGGAATATTCTGCTACTGTTTGGGCAGTTTTGTGCTCGAGTATTATTTTTTTTTATTGGTTTAATTTCCAAATATGTCTACACGAGTATTATAAAACCCAAGTTAATATAAAGAGACGACGCGATGGACATCCATGATTAAAACCGCGTTTATTTAGTGGAATGCAACGACATGATTAAATATCACTGTATCGAAGGAACAAAGTGCTTTGTTCAAATTGAATGACCACGGGGTAAAATTTATAGCTGTGTTTCCGACGGCTGGATATCGTAATGACCTTCTCCTCACACAGAAGTAGACCACTGGTTAAAAATAGTCTGCCTGAAGCTACGACAGTAAAGATCAAATTAAACTATAGGTGAGTTGAGGAATTATATTGGGCTATTACATTTAATACCCCCACCCCACCTCGGACCTCCATTTCCAAGGGGGTTAATTACTCAATTTTTCCAGATGGGTAATTGAAGAAAATGCGAGAAAATTGCTGTTTGCAGAGGGGTTAAAGTGTAAAAATACACTTCCAGAGGTGGTTGAGGATTCTTCCAAATGGAGGTTAAGGACTCTTCCAGAGGGGTCATTACACAGATTTTTTGCATTCCAGAGGTGTAAAAATCCTGAAAAGCAGAGATCCTCAACAGGGGAGCATGATTTTTAAATGTAATAGCCCATTGTCTTTGCTGATACTGTACGTCCTCTCAGTGTACTCTTCAAGAGAACCCTTACGCGCCTAATATTCATTCTCTTACAAATGTTTTGATATTTATACTCGTATTTAGAGTATTCCACGAATAAGTAAAGCTTCCGAGGTAGATTTTCCAGCACAATCTTAAAACATGTCGCGTAAGCGGAAATGGCAGTTTGAACTTTGAAGCCCAGCACAAACTGTTAGAGGATTTAAATAACTTTAAATTAATACAATGATTACTGCAAAAGTAGCGCAACAAGATTTCGTTTGTCAATTGTTAGGACAAGTTTAGTTTAATCGTCTGCCATTTATATACAGCATTATATACTGAGCAATATAGCCAAGTAGGAAACATTTAGGGCGTACTAGCTTTGGGCAATGTAACCTGATCACAGTTGAGCGTCACAGTCTTGCCATGCTTTGATTAGGCTACGTGCCAGGCGTTACCAAAGGCAGCTAATAAGGCATTGTCAAAGTCCATGTCACAGTCTATTACACTATTACACTTTGTAAATGCATGTTCTACGCAATAGAAATTAAAAATTTAAACTTCTACTGCGTTGGGATTGGTTCATAATGCAAAAAAAATACTTGTGACTCAATATCTGCATAATTAGTGTGAAGGTGAGATGGCCATGTCCCATCTCTAGCCGTCCTGGACAAATTACCCATTTGACACAGGTAGCACTATTCTTCAGTTACAGAGTAAAATATTCGAGTAGGGGACATCATGGTGCATTGCTGCTAAGTGAGTTAAGAAAGCATTGGGTGTAACAGTCCAGTAATAGCGATTAATGTCCAATACCCTCGATCTTATTCGAATCGTGAATGGTAATGGGAATGGTTAGATTCGTCAAATTCGTAAGTCTTATAGTGTGATAGCTTGTCATGGCTAAGTGTCAATAAGATGGTAAGATTCGTACGAATCGTACGAACCGTTCGATCCGTGAATGATCTCATATTCGTTAGAATGGTTAGATTTGTAAGTCTTATAGTTATATGATAACATGTAACTTGTACCTATGGCTTGGCATGGCTAAGTGTCAATAACATGGTACGATTCGTACGAATCGTACGAACCGTTCGATCCGTGAATGATCTCATATTCGTTAGAATGGTTAGATTGGTGAGTCTTATAGCTATATGATAAACATGTAGCTTGTAGCTATGGCTTGGCATGGCTAAGTGTCAATAAGATGGTACGAATCGTACGAACCGTTCGATTCGTGAATGATCTCAGATTCGTTAGAATGGTTAGATTCGTGAGTCTTATAGTTATATCATAACACGTAACTTCTACCTATGGCTTGTCATGGCTAAGTGTCAATAAGATGTTACGAATCGTACGAATCGTACGAACCGTTCGAGTCGTGAATGATCTTTGATTCGTTAGAATGGTTCGACTCTTGAAGTGTATGGTATCAAATACATTAATTGCTAACATGCTTTCGGTAAATAGCTTCGTAGATTGGTACGATTCGTAGGAATCGTACGAACCGTTCGACTCGTGAATGATCTCAGATTTGTTAGAATGGTTAGATTCGTGAGTCTTATAGCTATATGGTACGAATCGTTCGACTCGTGAATGTTCTTTGATTCGTTAGAATGGTTAGACTCGTGAAGTGTATGGTATCAAATACATTGCTAACATGCTCTAGGTGAATAGCTTCGTAGATTGGTACGATTCGTACTGATCGTACGAACCGTTCCACTCGTGAATGATCTCAGATTTGTTAGAATGGTTAGATTCGTGAATCTTATAGTTAGATGATAAGATTTAACTTGTACCTATGGCTTGGCGTGGCTAAGTGTCAATAAGATGGTACGATTCGTACGAACCGTTCGATTCGTGAATGATCTTCGATTCGTTAGAATGGTTCGACTGGTGAAGTATGGTATAAAATACATTGCTAGCATACGAATCGTACGAACCGTTCAACTGGTGAATGATCTGTGATTCGTTAGAATGGTTAGACTCGTGAAGTGTATATGGTATCAAATACATGGCTAGCATGCTCTCGGTAAATAGCGTCGTAGAATGGTTCGATTCGTATGAATCGTTCGAATCGTGAATGATCTCAGATTCGTTAGAATGGTTAGATTCCTCAATCTCATAGTTATATCATAACACGTAACTTGTACCCATGGCTTGTCATGGTTAAGTGTCAATAAGATGGTACGATTCGTAAGAATCGTACGAACCGTTCGATTCGTGATTGTTCTTTTATCCGTTAAAATGGATAGATTCGTGAGTCTTATAGTTACATGATTGCATGTAACTTGTACCTATTGCTTGGCATGGCTAAGTGTCAATGAAATGATACGATTCGTATGGATCGTACGAACCGTTTGATTCGTGAATGTTCTTTGATTCGTTAGAATGGTTAGACTCGTGAAGTATAAGGTGTCAAATATATGGCTAGCATGCATACTCTCTGTAAATAACTTCGTAGATTCGTCCGAATCGTACGAACCGTTCGACTCGTGAATGCTAGCAGATTCGTTAGAATGGTTAGATTCGTGAAATGTGTGGTATGAAATGAGCTTTGGTCATGATTGAAATTCAATATGTTAATAAACAACAAGAGTTATTCAGACTGCCAATTTTGGTCTTAATTTCCAAGTCATCGTATTACAGAACGAAGATGAGTTTGATGTGGATTTCACAGTCTCGAAAGTTTAATTGTATATTGAATTTGAAGATGTTCGTTTCTTTTAGAAACTGATTTGTTGCGAATTAATCCCGCAGATAATATATTCAACAGTAAATATATTCAACTATAATAGGACATCCGATTGCAGAAAGACCTGAGTAAAAGTGTTTAATTTTGAGGTAAATGAAAACTTACACTTCCAGTGGCAGTGTGATCTGCCAGTGGTCTGTGGATCACGTAATATTGAGTAATAGCGATTATGTGCACATAACGTGAATCTTACATATATTGTAAATTTATATTTAATCAACATTATTCATTACTACCACAATTAATTTTTACGTAGCCATAGGATACATACAAACATTTCAAATTTTACATTGTTCACTAGTTAGAGAATAAATTAGTTAGGAACATTATTATATAAACATACAATTGATCAAAATTTGACAAAATATTGTAGGTATAACAGTACTTCGCTACTAGTACTAGTTTAATAATATAGTTTATTATTTAAAGGGTCAACTTGATATTACCACATTGCATTATTTAAATAGTGTTTTCCGTTACCAATCTGGTTTAGATTGCAATGTTTATACATACTGTGAGCTGCTACGCGGAGCCCGGTTTTGTAAGTGCTAGCTTCGCGATGTGCCACATTACTAATTTCAGAAATATACTAAATAGCTTTCAAATTCCAAATTTATTTTTAAAATTTTGGAATGTTCCTAACTTTTTTTGGTTTCCACTTTGTAGAATCTGCTGTTTCCAGTGATTAACAAAAAGTATTCTTGCAATAAATTTCCTAATCCGTTCTGAGGTATAATTAATATTATTGTGCATTACTGATGGAATCTCGATTGTGATTGCCTAAAAACGTACAGATAATTCTCAATGTTTTGCCACCTACACGACATTGAAAATTATCTGTAGGTGACGTAATTTTTGCCGTTCTTTTTCCTACAGAACTCTCTAAAGGCCTCTGCATTTATAAATGCATATTAAAGCAATTATTGAATTCGGTTTTCGCATGATATCGAGAATTATCGAGCCTCAGTTGGCGTTATCCGCCTCAGCTTCGCTTCGGCAGATAACGCAAACTTCGGCTCGATAATTCTCAATATCATGCTCAACCTCATCCAATATGTTAAATATTTCTCAAATTGCTGAATTTGCTGCCACACTGTTCATCTAGCAGATGAAAAGATGCTGGTTGTAAATTTAAATCCACGCAAACTTTTCAATCTTCACCAGCAAAACTATAATTACCAAACAATGGGTTATTGATGATATTTTATCATTAGAGGCATTCTCCTTCATCAGCATTTCCCGCAAAATTTGACGATTTTCAATGAGCCTAGAACCCCCAAATTTACTTTGAACCTCTAAAGCTACATGGAAAAGTTTAAGCTCATAATCTAATTGTAAAATATACCCAGTTAGCAGAATACATTATAAATTCAAAAAATTTTAGTAACAAATCTTCATTTTATTCTTATTTCAGAGCGAAATACATTTCAATTTTAAAAAAGCAGCAGCTTTTCAATCGAAAAGACTAGAACAAGTCCATTTGTAGAATCTGCTGTTTCCAGTGATTAACAAAAAGTATTCTTGCAATAAATTTCCTAATCCGTTCTGAGGTATAATTAATATTATTGTGCATTACTGATGGAATCTCGATTGTGATTGCCTAAAAACGTACAGATAATTCTCAATGTTTTGCCACCTACACGACATTGAAAATTATCTGTAGGTGACGTAATTTTTTTTGCCGTTCTTTTTTCCCTACAGAACTCTCTAAAGGCCTCTGCATTTATAAATGCATATTAAAGCAATTATTGAATTCGGTTTTCGCATGATATCGAGAATTATCGAGCCTCAGTTGGCGTTATCCGCCTCAGCTTCGCTTCGGCAGATAACGCAAACTTCGGCTCGATAATTCTCAATATCATGCTCAACCTCATCCAATATGTTAAATATTTCTCAAATTGCTGAATTTGCTGCCACACTGTTCATCTAGCAGATGAAAAGATGCTGGTTGTAAATTTAAATCCACGCAAACTTTTCAATCTTCACCAGCAAAACTATAATTACCAAACAATGGGTTATTGATGATATTTTATCATTAGAGGCATTCTCCTTCATCAGCATTTCCCGCAAAATTTGACGATTTTCAATGAGCCTAGAACCCCCAAATTTACTTTGAACCTCTAAAGCTACATGGAAAAGTTTAAGCTCATAATCTAATTGTAAAATATACCCAGTTAGCAGAATACATTATAAATTCAAAAAATTTTAGTAACAAATCTTCATTTTATTCTTATTTCAGAGCGAAATACATTTCAATTTTAAAAAAGCAGCAGCTTTTCAATCGAAAAGACTAGAACAAGTCCACCACTTCAGAAAACTCAAAATTTCACCCCATACACTCTAAAAATAGATGTGCTTAACAGCACGCCGACGTGTGTTACCTTTCGCACATTGTGTATTACAGTGGCACACCAGGCGTGTTATGCCTGGTGACCATTAAATTTTAACACACCTTGATATGCTTGTTAACGTACCAAGGTATGTTAAGCAGCACGGTAATGCGTTCAGAAACACACCCTTTAATAACACATCCTTTCCTGCTTTGAAGTTAAACACAGCTTTCAAAATTATTGTGTGTTTCTTGAGCACACCTTTGGAATATAGCGTGCCTGAAAGAGAACATAACTTGTGCGATAGCTCGCGTTTATCAAATAGCACATCTTTTTCAGGTAATAACACACCTACTTTAAATGTATGGCTACTAACACAACTAGGAAGGTAACACATCTTACAAAGCAGCACGCCTTTATACTAGAACACACCTTTCCCATGCATTTTCTACTTTTGAACTTAACACACATCTATTTTCAATCCATTGCTAAAAGTTTTCAGGAGCCACCTTAAATATTTCATCTTAGGTCGATTAATCGCTTTTTTTTCTGGGAAGACAACCGTATTTTAGTGTTTTTACCTTCGGGAGTTGCTGCGTGAGTGCGTGATCGATCTAGAGGTCAGTCAAAGGATGAATTTGGTTTTTTTTCTAACACATCTTGGGGAAAAACACACCTTGTAAAGTAACACACCCTTTGGGATTATGCCCTTTAATATAATTATATTATATTCCCTCTGACATTTTTATACTATAAATATCAACATGATTCCAGATCAATAGATCATATTTTGGAAACGGAGAATTTGCGTTTCGAAAATATGGAGTACTAGCTGGCTACTTTGGTGTGTAATGACACGAATATCGCAGTATGTTTAAGAAGCTTGTACCATTGAACTATAATAGAGTTCATGCACTGGCTTGTATATACACTTTGATTTCGGGAAGTGATTTTCAAAAACGTCATATATCATATGCCGTATGCCAAGTACAGTGTACTCAAATTTCGCAAACTTCCTGACGACAAGTTTTCGACCAATGAGAAGTTGTCGTTCAGTATATTATTTTGAATCCTTGTCGCATTCATTTGTCAGCCCGCTCCCTTTGTCAGGAATATTCTGCTACTGTTTGGGCAGTTTTGTGCTCGAGTATTATAAAACCCAAGTTAATATAAAGAGACGACGCGATGGACATCCATGATTAAAATCGCGTTTATTTAGTGGAATGTGACGACATGATTAAATATCACTGTATCGAAGGAACAAAGTGCTTTGTTCAAATTGAATGACCACGGGGTAAAATTTATAGCTGTGTTTCCGACGGCTGGATATCGTAATGTCCTTCTCCTCACACAGAAGTAGACCACTGGTTAAAAATAGTCTGCCTGAAGCTACGACAGTAAAGATCAAATTAAACTATAGGTGAGTTGAGGAATTATATTAGGCTATTACATTTAATACCCCCACCCCACCTCGGACCTCCATTTCCAAGGGGGTTAATTACTCAATTTTTCCAGATGGGTAATTGAAGAAATTGCGAGAAAATTGCTGTTTCCAGAGGGGTTAAAGTGTAAAAATACACTTCCAGAGGTGGTTGAGGATTCTTCCAAATTGAGGTTAAGGACTCTTCCAGAGGGGTCATTACACAGATTTTTTGCATTCCAGAGGTGTAAAAATCCTGAAAAGCAGAGATCCTCAACAGGGGAGCATGATTTTTAAATGTAATAGCCCATTGTCTTTGCTGATACTGTACGTCCTCTCAGTGTACTCTTCAAGAGAACCCTTACGCGCCTAATATTCATTCTCTTACAAATGTTTTGATATTTATACTCGTATTTAGAGTATTCCACGAATAAGTAAAGCTTCCGAGGTAGATTTTCCAGCACAATCTTAAAACATGTCGCGTAAGCGGAAATGGCAGTTTGAACTTTGAAGCGCAGCACAAACTGTTAGAGGATTTAAATAACTTTAAATTAATACAATGATTACTGCAAAAGTAGCGCAACAAGATTTCGTTTGTCAATTGTTATGACAAGTTTAGTTTCATCGTCTGCCATTTATATACAGCATTATATACTGAGCAATATAGCCAAGTAGGAAACATTTAGGGCGTACTAGCTTTGGGCAATGTAACCTGATCACAGTTGAGCGTCACAGTCTTGCCATGCTTTGATTAGACTACGTGCCAGGCGTTACTAAAGGCAGCTAATAAGGCATTGTCAAAGTCTATGTCACAGTCCATGTCACATGAATACATGTACAGCATATGTATTACACTTTGTAAATGCATGTTCTACGCAATAGAAATTAAAAATTTAAACTTCTACTGCGTTGGGATTGGTTCATAATGCAAAAACAATATTTGTGACTCAATATCTGCGTAATTAGTGTGAAGGTGAGATGGCCATGTCCCATCTCTAGCCGTCCTGGACAAATGACCCATTTGACACAGGTAGCACTATTCTTCAGTTACAGAGTAAAATATTCGAGTAGGGGACATCATGGTGCATTGCTGCTAAGTGAGTTAAGAAAGCATTGGGTGTAACAGTCCAGTAATAGCGATTAATTTCCAATACCCTCGATCTTATTCTAATCGCGAATGGTAATGGGAATGGTTAGATTCGTCAAATTCGTAAGTCTTATAGTGTGATAGCTTGTCATGGCTAAGTGTCAATAAGATGGTAAGATTCGTACGAATCGTACTAACCGTTCGATCCGTGAATGATCTCATATTCGTTAGAATGGTTAGATTCGTAAGTCTTATAGTTATATGATAACATGTAACTTGTACCTATGGCTTGGCATGGCTAAGTGTCAATAACATGGTACGTTTCGTACGAATCGTACGAACCGTTCGATCCGTGAATGATCTCATATTCGTTAGAATGGTTAGATTGGTGAGTCTTATAGCTATATGATAACATGTAGCTTGTAGCTATGGCTTGGCATGGCTAAGTGTCAATAAGATGGTACGAATCGTACGAACCGTTCGATTCGTGAATGATCTCAGATTCGTTAGAATGGTTAGATTCGTGAGTCTTATAGTTATATCATAACACGTAACTTCTACCTATGGCTTGTCATGGCTAAGTGTCAATAAGATGTTACGAATCGTACGAATCGTACGAACCGTTCGAATCGTGAATGATCTCTGATTCGTTAGAATGGTTCGACTCGTGAAGTGTATGGTATCAAATACATTAATTGGTAACATGCTCTCGGTAAATAGCTTCGTAGATTGGTACGATTCGTAGGAATCGTACGAACCGTTCGACTCGTGAATGATCTCAGATTTGTTAGAATGGTTAGATTCGTGAGTCTTATAGCTATATGGTACGAATCGTTCGACTCGTGAATGTTCTTTGATTCGTTAGAATGGTTAGACTCGTGAAGTGTATGGTATCAAATACATTGCTAACATGCTCTAGGTGAATAGCTTCGTAGATTGGTACGATTCGTACTGATCGTACGAACCGTTCCACTCGTGAATGATCTCAGATTTGTTAGAATGGTTAGATTCGTGAATCTTATAGTTAGATGATAAGATTTAACTTGTACCTATGGCTTGGCGTGGCTAAGTGTCAATAAGATGGTACGATTCGTACGAACCGTTCGATTCGTGAATGATCTTCGATTCGTTAGAATGGTTCGACTGGTGAAGTATGTGGTATAAAATACATTGCTAGCATACGAATCGTACGAACCGTTCAACTGGTGAATGATCTGTGATTCGTTAGAATGGTTAGACTCGTGAAGTGTATATGGTATCAAATACATGGCTAGCATGCTCTCGGTAAATAGCGTCGTAGAATGGTTCGATTCGTATGAATCGTTCGAATCGTGAATGATCTCAGATTCGTTAGAATGGTTAGATTCCTCAATCTCATAGTTATATCATAACACGTAACTTGTACCCATGGCTTGTCATGGTTAAGTGTCAATAAGATGGTACGATTCGTAAGAATCGTACGAACCGTTCGATTCGTGATTGTTCTTTTATCCGTTAAAATGGATAGATTCGTGAGTCTTATAGTTACATGATTGCATGTAACTTGTACCTATTGCTTGGCATGGCTAAGTGTCAATGAAATGATACGATTCGTATGGATCGTACGAACCGTTTGATTCGTGAATGTTCTTTGATTCGTTAGAATGGTTAGACTCGTGAAGTATAAGGTGTCAAATATATGGCTAGCATGCATACTCTCTGTAAATAACTTCGTAGATTCGTCCGAATCGTACGAACCGTTCGACTCGTGAATGCTAGCAGATTCGTTAGAATGGTTAGATTCGTGAAATGTGTGGTATGAAATGAGCTTTGGTCATGATTGAAATTCAATATGTTAATAAACAACAAGAGTTATTCAGACTGCCAATTTTGGTCTTAATTTCCAAGTCATCGTATTACAGAACGAAGATGAGTTTGATGTGGATTTCACAGTCTCGAAAGTTTAATTGTATATTGAATTTGAAGATGTTCGTTTCTTTTAGAAACTGATTTGTTGAATTAATCCGCAGATAATATATTCAACAGTAAATAAATTCAACTATAATAGGACATCCGATTGCAGAAAGACCTGAGTAAAAGTGTTTAATTTTGAGGTAAATGAAAACTTACACTTCCAGTGGCAGTGTGATCTGCCAGTGGTCTGTGGATCACGTAATATTGAGTAATAGCGATTATGTGCACATAACGTGAATCTTACATATATTGTAAATTTATATTTAATCAACATTATTCATTACTACCACAATTAATTTTTACGTAGCCATAGGATACATACAAACATTTCAAATTTTACATTGTTCACTAGTTAGAGAATAAATTAGTTAGGAACATTATTATATAAACATACAATTGATCAAAATTTGACAAAATATTGTAGGTATAACAGTACTTCGCTACTAGTACTAGTTTAATAATATAGTTTATTATTTAAAGGGTCAACTTGATATTACCACATTGCATTATTTAAATAGTGTTTTCCGTTACCAATCTGGTTTAGATTGCAATGTTTATACATACTGTGAGCTGCTACGCGGAGCCCGGTTTTGTAAGTGCTAGCTTCGCGATGTGCCACATTACTAATTTCAGAAATATACTAAATAGCTTTCAAATTCCAAATTTATTTTTAAAATTTTGGAATGTTCCTAACTTTTTTTGGTTTCCACTTTGTAGAATCTGCTGTTTCCAGTGATTAACAAAAAGTATTCTTGCAATAAATTTCCTAATCCGTTCTGAGGTATAATTAATATTATTGTGCATTACTGATGGAATCTCGATTGTGATTGCCTAAAAACGTACAGATAATTCTCAATGTTTTGCCACCTACACGACATTGAAAATTATCTGTAGGTGACGTAATTTTTTTTGCCGTTCTTTTTTCCCTACAGAACTCTCTAAAGGCCTCTGCATTTATAAATGCATATTAAAGCAATTATTGAATTCGGTTTTCGCATGATATCGAGAATTATCGAGCCTCAGTTGGCGTTATCCGCCTCAGCTTCGCTTCGGCAGATAACGCAAACTTCGGCTCGATAATTCTCAATATCATGCTCAACCTCATCCAATATGTTAAATATTTCTCAAATTGCTGAATTTGCTGCCACACTGTTCATCTAGCAGATGAAAAGATGCTGGTTGTAAATTTAAATCCACGCAAACTTTTCAATCTTCACCAGCAAAACTATAATTGCAAACAATGGGTTATTGATGATATTTTATCATTAGAGGCATTCTCCTTCATCAGCATTTCCCGCAAAATTTGACGATTTTCAATGAGCCTAGAACCCCCAAATTTACTTTGAACCTCTAAAGCTACATGGAAAAGTTTAAGCTCATAATCTAATTGTAAAATATACCCAGTTAGCAGAATACATTATAAATTCAAAAAATTTTAGTAACAAATCTTCATTTTATTCTTATTTCAGAGCGAAATACATTTCAATTTTAAAAAAGCAGCAGCTTTTCAATCGAAAAGACTAGAACAAGTCCATTTGTAGAATCTGCTGTTTCCAGTGATTAACAAAAAGTATTCTTGCAATAAATTTCCTAATCCGTTCTGAGGTATAATTAATATTATTGTGCATTACTGATGGAATCTCGATTGTGATTGCCTAAAAACGTACAGATAATTCTCAATGTTTTGCCACCTACACGACATTGAAAATTATCTGTAGGTGACGTAATTTTTTTTGCCGTTCTTTTTTCCCTACAGAACTCTCTAAAGGCCTCTGCATTTATAAATGCATATTAAAGCAATTATTGAATTCGGTTTTCGCATGATATCGAGAATTATCGAGCCTCAGTTGGCGTTATCCGCCTCAGCTTCGCTTCGGCAGATAACGCAAACTTCGGCTCGATAATTCTCAATATCATGCTCAACCTCATCCAATATGTTAAATATTTCTCAAATTGCTGAATTTGCTGCCACACTGTTCATCTAGCAGATGAAAAGATGCTGGTTGTAAATTTAAATCCACGCAAACTTTTCAATCTTCACCAGCAAAACTATAATTACCAAACAATGGGTTATTGATGATATTTTATCATTAGAGGCATTCTCCTTCATCAGCATTTCCCGCAAAATTTGACGATTTTCAATGAGCCTAGAACCCCCAAATTTACTTTGAACCTCTAAAGCTACATGGAAAAGTTTAAGCTCATAATCTAATTGTAAAATATACCCAGTTAGCAGAATACATTATAAATTCAAAAAATTTTAGTAACAAATCTTCATTTTATTCTTATTTCAGAGCGAAATACATTTCAATTTTAAAAAAGCAGCAGCTTTTCAATCGAAAAGACTAGAACAAGTCCACCACTTCATAGAAAACTCAAAATTTCACCCCATACACTCTAAAAAATAGATGTGCTTAACAGCACGCCGACGTGTGTTACCTTTCGCACATTGTGTATTACAGTGGCACACCAGGCGTGTTATGCCTGGTGACCATTAAATTTTAACACACCTTGATATGCTTGTTAACGTACCAAGGTATGTTAAGCAGCACGGTAATGCGTTCAGAAACACACCCTTTAATAACACATCCTTTCCTGCTTTGAAGTTAAACACAGCTTTCAAAATTATTGTGTGTTTCTTGAGCACACCTTTGGAATATAGCATGCCTGCGAAAGAGAACATAACTTGTGCGATAGCTCGCGTTTATCAAATAGCACATCTTTTTCAGGTAATAACACACCTACTTTAAATGTATGGCTACTAACACAACTAGGGAAGGTAACACATCTTACAAAGCAGCACGCCTTTATACTAGAACACACCTTTCCCATGCATTTTCTACTTTTGAACTTAACACACATCTATTTTCAATCCATTGCTAAAAGTTTTCAGGAGCCACCTTAAATATTTCATCTTAGGTCGATTAATCGCTTTTTTTTCTGGGAAGACAACCGTATTTTAGTGTTTTTACCTTCGGGAGTTGCTGCGTGAGTGCGTGATCGATCTAGAGGTCAGTCAAAGGATGAATTTGGTTTTTTTTCTAACACATCTTGGGGAAAAACACACCTTGTAAAGTAACACACCCTTTGGGATTATGCCCTTTAATATAATTATATTATATTCCCTCTGACATTTTTATACTATAAATATCAACATGATTCCAGATCAATAGATCATATTTTGGAAACGGAGAATTTGCGTTTCGAAAATATGGAGTACTAGCTGGCTACTTTGGTGTGTAATGACACGAATATCGCAGTATGTTTAAGAAGCTTGTACCATTGAACTATAATAGAGTTCATGCACTGGCTTGTATATACACTTTGATTTCGGGAAGTGATTTTCAAAAACGTCATATATCATATGCCGTATGCCAAGTACAGTGTACTCAAATTTCGCAAACTTCCTGACGACAAGTTTTCGACCAATGAGAAGTTGTCGTTCAGTATATTATTTTTGAATCCTTGTCGCATTCATTTGTCAGCCCGCTCCCTTTGTCAGGAATATTCTGCTACTGTTTGGGCAGTTTTGTGCTCGAGTATTATAAAACCCAAGTTAATATAAAGAGACGACGCGATGGACATCCATGATTAAAATCGCGTTTATTTAGTGGAATGTGACGACATGATTAAATATCACTGTATCGAAGGAACAAAGTGCTTTGTTCAAATTGAATGACCACGGGGTAAAATTTATAGCTGTGTTTCCGACGGCTGGATATCGTAATGTCCTTCTCCTCACACAGAAGTAGACCACTGGTTAAAAATAGTCTGCCTGAAGCTACGACAGTAAAGATCAAATTAAACTATAGGTGAGTTGAGGAATTATATTAGGCTATTACATTTAATACCCCCACCCCACCTCGGACCTCCATTTCCAAGGGGGTTAATTACTCAATTTTTCCAGATGGGTAATTGAAGAAATTGCGAGAAAATTGCTGTTTCCAGAGGGGTTAAAGTGTAAAAATACACTTCCAGAGGTGGTTGAGGATTCTTCCAAATTGAGGTTAAGGACTCTTCCAGAGGGGTCATTACACAGATTTTTTGCATTCCAGAGGTGTAAAAATCCTGAAAAGCAGAGATCCTCAACAGGGGAGCATGATTTTTAAATGTAATAGCCCATTGTCTTTGCTGATACTGTACGTCCTCTCAGTGTACTCTTCAAGAGAACCCTTACGCGCCTAATATTCATTCTCTTACAAATGTTTTGATATTTATACTCGTATTTAGAGTATTCCACGAATAAGTAAAGCTTCCGAGGTAGATTTTCCAGCACAATCTTAAAACATGTCGCGTAAGCGGAAATGGCAGTTTGAACTTTGAAGCGCAGCACAAACTGTTAGAGGATTTAAATAACTTTAAATTAATACAATGATTACTGCAAAAGTAGCGCAACAAGATTTCGTTTGTCAATTGTTATGACAAGTTTAGTTTCATCGTCTGCCATTTATATACAGCATTATATACTGAGCAATATAGCCAAGTAGGAAACATTTAGGGCGTACTAGCTTTGGGCAATGTAACCTGATCACAGTTGAGCGTCACAGTCTTGCCATGCTTTGATTAGACTACGTGCCAGGCGTTACTAAAGGCAGCTAATAAGGCATTGTCAAAGTCTATGTCACAGTCCATGTCACATGAATACATGTACAGCATATGTATTACACTTTGTAAATGCATGTTCTACGCAATAGAAATTAAAAATTTAAACTTCTACTGCGTTGGGATTGGTTCATAATGCAAAAACAATATTTGTGACTCAATATCTGCGTAATTAGTGTGAAGGTGAGATGGCCATGTCCCATCTCTAGCCGTCCTGGACAAATGACCCATTTGACACAGGTAGCACTATTCTTCAGTTACAGAGTAAAATATTCGAGTAGGGGACATCATGGTGCATTGCTGCTAAGTGAGTTAAGAAAGCATTGGGTGTAACAGTCCAGTAATAGCGATTAATTTCCAATACCCTCGATCTTATTCTAATCGCGAATGGTAATGGGAATGGTTAGATTCGTCAAATTCGTAAGTCTTATAGTGTGATAGCTTGTCATGGCTAAGTGTCAATAAGATGGTAAGATTCGTACGAATCGTACTAACCGTTCGATCCGTGAATGATCTCATATTCGTTAGAATGGTTAGATTCGTAAGTCTTATAGTTATATGATAACATGTAACTTGTACCTATGGCTTGGCATGGCTAAGTGTCAATAACATGGTACGTTTCGTACGAATCGTACGAACCGTTCGATCCGTGAATGATCTCATATTCGTTAGAATGGTTAGATTGGTGAGTCTTATAGCTATATGATAACATGTAGCTTGTAGCTATGGCTTGGCATGGCTAAGTGTCAATAAGATGGTACGAATCGTACGAACCGTTCGATTCGTGAATGATCTCAGATTCGTTAGAATGGTTAGATTCGTGAGTCTTATAGTTATATCATAACACGTAACTTCTACCTATGGCTTGTCATGGCTAAGTGTCAATAAGATGTTACGAATCGTACGAATCGTACGAACCGTTCGAATCGTGAATGATCTCTGATTCGTTAGAATGGTTCGACTCGTGAAGTGTATGGTATCAAATACATTAATTGGTAACATGCTCTCGGTAAATAGCTTCGTAGATTGGTACGATTCGTAGGAATCGTACGAACCGTTCGACTCGTGAATGATCTCAGATTTGTTAGAATGGTTAGATTCGTGAGTCTTATAGCTATATGGTACGAATCGTTCGACTCGTGAATGTTCTTTGATTCGTTAGAATGGTTAGACTCGTGAAGTGTATGGTATCAAATACATTGCTAACATGCTCTAGGTGAATAGCTTCGTAGATTGGTACGATTCGTACTGATCGTACGAACCGTTCCACTCGTGAATGATCTCAGATTTGTTAGAATGGTTAGATTCGTGAATCTTATAGTTAGATGATAAGATTTAACTTGTACCTATGGCTTGGCGTGGCTAAGTGTCAATAAGATGGTACGATTCGTACGAACCGTTCGATTCGTGAATGATCTTCGATTCGTTAGAATGGTTCGACTGGTTAAGTATGTGGTATAAAATACATTGCTAGCATACGAATCGTACGAACCGTTCAACTGGTGAATGATCTGTGATTCGTTAGAATGGTTAGACTCGTGAAGTGTATGGTATCAAATACATTGCTAACATGCTCTCGGTGAATAGCTTCGTAGATTGGTACGATTCGTACTAATCGTACGAACCGTTCCACTCGTTAATGATCTCAGATTTGTTAGAATAGTTAGATTCGTGAATCTTATAGTTAGATGATAAGATTTAACTTGTACCTATGGCTTGGCGTGGCTAAGTGTCAATAAGATGGTACTATTCGTACGAACCGTTCGATTCGTGAATGATCTTCGATTCGTTAGAATGGTTCGACTGGTGAAGTATGTGGTATAAAATACATTGCTAGCATACGAATCGTACGAACCGTTCAACTGGTGAATGATCTGTGATTCGTTAGAATGGTTAGACTCGTGAAGTGTATATGGTATCAAATACATGGCTAGCATGCTCTCGGTAAATAGCGTCGTAGAATGGTTCGATTCGTATGAATCGTTCGACTAGTGAATGATCTCAGATTCGTTAGAATGGTTAGATTCGTGAATCTCATAGTTATATCATAACACGTAACTTGTACCTATGGCTTGTCATGGTTAAGTGTCAATAAGATGGTACGATTCGTACGAATCGTACGAACCGTTCGATTCGTGATTGTTCTTTTATAGCCAAATTATAGATCACAATGTATAAATTTAAGTTAATGAGACAACACATTAACTTGAGGTTTTTTTTGCTATACAACAAGTGGGAAAAGCCTGTCAACACCCACTAAATTCACAACAAAATATCTCTGATCAAAGTTCAAAGTTGTCCGGATACGTGCAATACGAATGCAATTTGCTCAGCCAATCGAATGACTCTATTGCCAATCATATTTCAATGACCATATGTAAAGCGCGCTATATAACGTCAAGCGTGTCACTTTGCCGAAGGTTTCAACTGAATAAACACGAAATTCTGCAAGAATAAAAATTTACATAATATGCGAAGTGCTTTGGACGGCGTTATGGACGGTGCGAGAACTTAGGCGATTCGAATGCTAAATATGTCGATGCGAGACCTCCTTCGGCACAAGAACAAGACCCAACAAGATTAATGCGAACGACGGGCAGCATGGCGAATAACGACGTGGTTTTATATCTACAATCAGAACTCACTGATGCAGAGCAAGCATGACAGTTGTGGTATTATTCCTCCCATGGTCCAAGAAATATGCCAGCTCAATTCCGCTATAAAGTTAGTACGGACAGACGCCAACCAGTCAACAGATCCGACGAACACGACGTGCTGAATATAACACAATTGGTTGCCTCGCATGTGGCCCATGCGGGGCGTCGTAAGTATTGCCAGCAACTGACTCAAACGAATGGTATATTTCTTTTCAACCAATTTTAGTATATCTCTCAATTGCCATTCGATATCATAGTATTCTGGTACCATATATGTATAAATTATAACATGATATATCTCTGTAATATATCCTATTGTTATATTGATGTCCAAAGTTTAATCCTTGTCTCGAGGCCTGAAAATATTTGTATTTACCGTAAAATTTTACGGCTATAGAAACGAATACCATATCGTTAAATCGGCAACACGTATTTTGTTAATGAATATTAAATACTACGATAAAAATTATATAGTTCAGTGTTCAGTTGTTAAAATTTGGTTCGGAATTATGACACGTGCACTCGAGCGTGCCTTGGCGTATGTTCACGTGAACGTCTATTAGTCAGGATTATTGCCATCTTGCCATTATAATTATATAATTTGAGCAGTATATGTCGCACTGGCATTGTCAATATATCTAGTTCCTGGTAGGCACCACTTCTACTGACAGCAAGGTCAAAGTCTTTGAATTATAGCTGATTAACTGTATGTAAGAAAGTTACATCAATGATTTTCAACGACCAGGAAAGCCTTGATAGGCTATAATTTAATTAAAATTTTCATGTAATTTAGGCCAAAAGGTTTTAAGAACTCAGATTTGCAGCAACAAAAGGGTGGCTGTATGTTGGCAACCTAAGTCAGTACCCCAATATTTCACCAAATGTCCACCACTGTATATTAACCTGCTTGATTCTATTGGTATATGCAGTTAAGTCAAAGGCTAAGCTTGTTGTCAAAGTTACTAAAATATATCATGGAAATAATGTGGCAGTTAATTATATTGCAATTTCTTTATATACTACATAGTACTACCAACGTTGTAGTTTGCAGTGAGTTTGTTCGTGGCCGAGTGGTTAGGGCGTGCGCCTACGACTTCATTTGATTGGGACATTGACAGTCTTGAACCCGTCCAAACATTTTTCAGTCTTAAAACTTTCTATAAAATTTTCCCCGACTTGACTGAAATCAATTTTAGACATTAGAGTTTGGGTTCGGATGGGTATATTGAATAAAAATCCTGAGATAAAAATCTAAATTCGTAGCAAAAAAAAAGGCGGAAAAAATAATAGGCATCGCAATATACATATGACCAGAGCATACATGAAGTAATTAGTAATATGTAATAACTGCCGATCGACGTGCTCGATCTAGTTCCCGTCTAAAGTTGTGGGGGTTACGAGGTACGGCGGTTAAGCACGAGGTACAGTATCTGGGAAACAAGTTTTCTAAAGCTCCAAAGAGAGCTTCGCTATTGTGATATACATTGTTGAATCACAATGGATAACATATTTTGTATAATCGGAATTTACCTGGAAGCAAAATATTAACAAGATTCAGTTCCGTTCAGCCGGGGAACAATACAAAATTTTGTAAATTATACCGCCAAATTTTATCCAAACTAAATAATCTTTAGATAACAATGGATTATCAAATACTTGGTTCTTTCATATTGTACCGGTCTATTCGTCTTTCAATGCTACGACAGCTCTCTCACGAATGGGAGAGTTAGCGACGATATAAAAATTGTTGGGCTATTGGTATATCACTGCTATGACAGATCTCTCACGAATGGAAGAGTTGACAATGACATGAACAAGCTGCTAGGATTGCTCCCTTACGAATGGAAAGGTTCATGACCTCGTGTTTCGAGATCTCTACAAAACAACGCGAGAAGTCGAAACTCGAAAGAATAGGCTGTCCAAAGCATGCATGGTATTCACAACAATTACAGAATTGCTAGATTCCAGCTGTAAACTTGACCCATGTCTCATTCCCTGGCGTCGCTTTTAGAGGAACGCCAGAAAGTGAGTGTGTTTGAGTGTATGGAAATTTTGAAAATAACTGGCGAGTTGAAACCGAGCTGATGTAATGCAGTTTTTTCAATACTTGCAACGTCGATAAAAAACTTGCATTTTAAAAGCCGTACCGAGTTTGTAGGCCTGGGTATGAGTAACAAGTTCAGCTAACCTCACAACCTGTCATGCTTTAACGGAAGGAGTAATTAATATTTAAGTTGGGTCGGAAAATAATTTATGTTACTGTATTTTTTGTATTAAAAATCCATTATCCCTTCCATGTTATCCTGAATAATATTTAAACCTAGTATTAAACCAAGCAAACACCTTTATGTCCTTTATTTTTAATTTCAACTTTGATGATTTTATTTCATGTATATGTGAAATTTTGCCTAAAACTTTGATTTAGTACAACCCGTTCCGTAACACTTACACAAGCCGAAAATCGAGAAATTGAAGACATCCTGAAGACAACCCGAATCTTGAAGACTAGACAGAAGTTTTAAGGATATAAGTATGTATATATCAGCACGGTATTTCATGATTCATTAAATCAGTATCGCTCACAACTGAACGTACAAATATTACTATAGTTCAGGGGCCGGTTGTACGAAAGGCGTTTAATTAATTTAAACGTTGTTTAGCCGCTATCCAGCAAATAAATTTTCTATCCAACGGTTAGTTAACCGGCAAGTAAAATTGCGTTGTACGAAAGTCGAAGTCCGTTTATCACCGCATTTAACTCTCCGTCGGATAACCTTTAAATTGACCTGAAAAAACCTCGGATTTCCCGAAATTTCTTACCTTTGCAGCTTAATTAATTCAACGTTGAAATCCACGAAGCTTTAAACGATTAAACATGAGGTAGAGATTTTCGCTGTTTGTTGCAATGCCAATGCCAATGATCTCGTTCAGTCGTCGTTTAAAGATGGTTTCGTATTCACTTTTCAGCATTTCGCTCTACAGGCATTCGGCTTCTTTATGCGACTGCAATAGCAAATACTGTGAGTTCCGTTGTCTTGTTTAAGTTTATTCAGTTGTATACACTGTATGCACAGAGACTGTGACTGAATGTTTTCTTAATTGTTCCTTGACCTCGCACTAGATTCAAAATAGTTTTAAGAACATTTTCTCCAGTTTTGATTTGCTTATGAAAGCGATTAAGTGTGCGAACCAAAAGTTTTCGACTTTCGGCGTCTTGCTGTCTGTTTACTTTTACACTTGTTTGGCTTTTCAAAGGCAGATTGATGTCGTCATACGTATACACTAATTCGTTGTTTGCTTTAGGGATATGGCAATAAAAATTTAGTTTGCCTGAATTGAAAAACTTTTAAAATTATACTTAGATATCCCTTACCGATTTTTCGTATATGTTGACAGATATCATAAATCAGTGAGCTCTCCGCCATCTTGGATTTTTGTGGAAATGAATGGTACGTCACAAGTAAAGTCACGCAAGTGTTTATCCAGAAAGCAAATGGTCATTAAGAGCCAAAAATTATACTTCGGTCAGCATTTCAAATAATAAATTGACTGACAACTTTTTAAACATCTACTAATTGTTGTTTGGTCACCTAGGAGTATGTAGTTTTATATGGCTAACCCTGCTTGTGACGTTACGACTTTTTTAAGTCAAAATATTTCAAGAACTCAGCAAAATACGAAGAATCGGTAGGGGAGGTTTGTATATAATTTTCAAAGTATACATTTTTTTCCATATCCCTTTAATAACTAAAAGTTGGAATTTTACGTACTGCTTGTTTTCAAAACAAAGGAGAAAAAAGACTACAATGCTGATCCTCGTATAAACCGACTGGTATAAATTTAAAATACATTACTACAAAAGCCATTGCATTACCAGTTACCTTCGCTTGGTTTTCTCTGAACTGAAAAATTTATCGCCCGGATAGCGATTCAAACTGTCTCAAGACACCGTTTAAATTTATCCACAGGAGAGCCGAAATTTAACCGGTGGATAGCAGTAATTAGCGAGCTTCGTACAACATGATTTCTCAACCGTTAAAATTTTATCCGGCGGAAATAGCAAGCTAACGGTGAATAGCGACTTAAGCACCTTTCGAATAACCGGCGCCAGTTGTTCTATTCCGTTATCGAGCACTTTCTACACCCGTTTCCTTAAACAATATATTTTTATAGATTGAACAAAAATGATAAAAATAATTTGTTTGGTTTTCCTGGTTGGAATATTCGCCATCGAAAGTGAAGCATGGGGGCCGCGTGTACGTTTTCGGCGTATACGTTTGCCGCGTATACGTTTGCCGCGTGTACGTATTCCGTTTGTAAGTAGAATATACCACAAGGCAACGAATGTATTCTCGAGTGCTTATAAGAAGATTTGCGGAGATCGAAAGAGGAGCGACTGTGGGTACAATTTGGTAACACGAGTTCGGAATATCTGTAATGGGAACTCATGCTTCAAGCGAAAATTCAAGTTTTTCTCTGGCAAAAGATCTATTGATTCAAAGGATCTGAATGAACGTAAGTATTCTTACAAGGATGGCGTGTAAACGATAGTGAACGAATTAGAAACTTTTATATAAACTTGTACGGTTCTACCGGCTCAGAAGATCCATTATGGATTTGGTCGTGTGAAGAAAGACGCGACAGATCAAACTCTCATCCAGTGTGTCTACAGGTAGTGTGTCCCAAAAGACGAAACATATTTGAGAAAATATATACTCTTGAAATTAACAAAAGTAACAAAAAGAACCCCTTCAACGTCCCAAGTAAATACTGGGAGTAGCTTTGGCTTGGTACACCTTGATAGAACCACCTACCTCCACGTGGGATAGTCTGCAGAAGAATGCCATTGCCCCATTTTAACTCATGTCTTTTTCTGTAATTTGATTTTAGAACCACTGGTGAATGACAATATCGCAGCACCCGAAATGTCGCAAAGCAAGAGATCCTATTGGACCTACGCCAAACTTGCTTATAGTGGCGGTTCTATTTATTACAAATGTTGCCAGAAGGCATGTCGGGATGCCGATATTGTGCAATATTGCGTATGATTAATGAACTGCACAAGAGAGGACGAAAAACGGAACGGATAATGGACAATATTACTTTAATAACATACTATTGGCAGACACTAGAATAAACAATAGGGATAACCAATATGTAGAGGATTTAGCATAGAGGAAAACTAAAACTACAAATTAAGGACAATTGTAAAACCAAAAACGATAAATAAAGATGCAAAAATAAGGATTGCTTGATTGTTTCAACCTAGTTTATATGAACATCTTCACATGCCTCCGAACATTTTTCCATGGTAATATTAAAACAACACTAAAACAAGTCCAGCACTCGATTAGAAAACTCATAATTTCACGCCCAAAACTAACCGACTTTCAGATTAATTTTCAATCATAACTACGATTTGTCCCTAAAACAGTCTGGTAATGATCAGAATCAATTTGAATTAAAATAGATTGAAATTTGAATCCTTTGAATTGAGAGGGGACACTCAATGAAGTGTTCATCAACGTTATATTCGAACATCCGCTTCGACTGTATTTACTTCTGGAAGTCGACAGTAGAAAGAAAACAACATGAGCACAGGAAAGTATTTTAGTGATCGTAGAAAAACAAAGTCTGGCTTTTATGTAGTTAGAGCTGCATCACACACAAATGTAATTAATACCCAACAACAATCGCACTTAAATATAATACATACGTAGGCAATCATATTCGGTCATCCAGGAATGCAATTGAACATCAGTAATATCACCATTAGTATTGCAGTTGACCGTTCCCTTCTTTCAGTCTTTTCCAAAGGGCAAAATATTTTTCAACTTTCAAGCATACTTCTCTATCAAAAAGCATACTTCTCGATCAAAAAATATTAAAAATTCGTATTAAAAATTTGTCCCAAATTCAACAATATGTAAGTCTGCCAAAGCAAAGAAAACAGACTTTTATTTGTTTTTGTTTTTGTTTTTGTATATAGGAATTTTAGGCGGTAAAATTTAAACTCCATCTAGCACCTGTCATTCCTATGTCGACACTGTTCCACTCCCCTCTTTACGAGAAGAGTTTTATTTCATTGTGAGATTAACACATAATTTTGAACAGATTTTATCCCTTTAGAAAAAGCTGATAAAATAGTCTTGGTCATAATCATAAAAATAAACGTGTTGATTAAGTATTATAATCCCCGGAGCCAAGCGCCGTGCGAGGGTACTAATTCCGCTCGGATATTTACACCCGGGTATGTAAGACATAGCGGATTCCAAAGTTGTCCGCCATTATGTCATGGACGAACATGGCTTTCTACTTTATGCGCATGCGCGAGTTTAGGCCGAGAGAAAACGTTTTTTCAAATAAAGTTTTGTACATTGTTTTGTTCTCAGCAGTTGGGAAATAACACAGACAAAACACAGATAAATGAAAATTTTTTGGAGACTTTCACTTACTAAAGTCAACAGGAAAATAAATCAGTCAAAAGACCGAGAAAGGACAAGGTTTTCGAGTTTTAAAACTCGTAAGTGTCTATTTTGCATACTTGCTTTTGCAGTTTTCAGTTTTGCCGTCAATTGACTTATTGACATGAAGTGCATGTACTATAGTATTAGTTTGTGGTTTTCAAAATGCGTAGTTCATCCTGTGTGGTCAATACAACATTGATTAATCTTAAAAAGTGTTTTAATATTAATTCAAATGCGTTATGGAATAAGAAACAACATATTTAATATCAAAACCTTCATAGTATAAATATACTGTTCAAAAAATGTTGAAGTTTTATGACAATTTTGAAACGTTTTGTGAGACGTCTCAGATAAAATTTTACAGTAAATCAAAGCTAAAAGAGTACGTAATAACATAGCTTAGTACTTTATATAGTTGGACAATTGATAATTTTACAGTTAAAAGTACAAACTTGTCACTATTTTGCCATTTTGTACAAAAAATAAAAGAAATATACGGCCGGTTGCGTGTTACCATGGTTACAGTTATCAACTCAGTACTTCATGTTACAATAACTTTTGGGGAGTTTAATTGCTTTCTAATGGGCGAGGGGGTTCTGCATGCATGTATTTCTAGTAGCGCGTATAACTATCGACGTTTAAATCTAAAAAAATGCCCAAATCCCTCCCCCTCGCTAGGCGAAGTGAATGATCAACCTATCGCTACTGAAACATTGCCCATATAGGCGCTAAATTTAATGAACTAAGCCACTAAACTAATCATTTTCATATATCATTGCATGGTCTCTTACGGCCATGTTACACGAGGCAATTTTTGCTGCAACCTGCAACGCAATTTCGGACGTAGAGCAATGTTAAGTAAAAAGTATATTTGCAGAGAAATTGTGAGCATGAATCTGAAATACTTTGCCGATAAGGCGACAAAGAAATGAATTAGAATGATAATATCGGTGAAGTGAAACATGGGCCATGTACTGATCGTTTTTAGGTGGGCACAGTTCTACATAACATGGCTCTGTGCAGAAATTGGGTTGCAAGTTGCAGCAAAAATTGCCCCGTGTAACATGGGGTTGGTATACAATCTTGACAATATACTATGGGACAATCACTCGAACGCGTACAAGTGTAGATAGAGTCTAACAAAAAGTTCTACTGATTCAGCGTAAAGAACTTCGAAGTTCCTATTGTATTTTTCATGATCAGGTAGTTGTATCCTACTCCACCGCCGAATCTATTGGTTAATCTACTTTTAACGCACATATAATACTTGTTGTTCTAATATTTCCCCATCCTTTCCCCCACATTTTTTAATGTTGCGGTGTAGTCAAAACATGTCCTTTTCTCGAAAAGTTCTATTTTTGTGGACAAGTATACTCACAGCGTCATGCACATACCTAATTATAGTGTGCATGCAGTGATAACCAATTTGTGCAGTGGCGATAAGGTAAAATGTGCAGAGATAAACAGTATAAATATGTGTGGTGATAAATTGTGATAAATTCTTAATTAATACCCACAAAAATGGTACGTTCTTATGAGCCTGATTCGGTTAAAAAATTCCTGTGTAACATTCAGTGTAGCTTCCCTTGGTTGTTAGGAAGAGAGTATAGAAAAACAAAGCAGAAACTAATGACCAATGACGTTTTCGAGTATTGTACATATAGATAAAGGTCATACAGGATCGGAAATTGAGTGTCCCCATTTTAGTAGCACAATAGCACACGTAAGAACTCACCTATATTCCGCTCTGACAGGACGGTTTAAGTACAAAATCTCAATTGTTTAAAAAATAACCAACCGATCCAATTGGGGGAAATTAGATTTTTGGCAAAGGATAACGTTATCTTATAGACAAGCATACATGCACGTTTATTGCATTTAATTCAAAACGACTTTGTCCTTTTTTTGGCACTCAAGTAAATTCAACTTCCAGCAACTTCTTTGCTGAAAGACGTCATCGGACATATAACTCAAAGAGTGTGCAATATAATTATTCCCCTCCTATTTAATTACTTTCCTGATGTGATTTGGGGGGATGTAAGGAACCAAACATATATAAACTGAGGCTTGGCATATTTCAGTCCACTCTACTAGGAACGAAGAAACTGTATGAAGCTTCATAACCTCTGAAAAATTGAAGATAAAGGCAACTTTGCTAGGTAAGTTAGGCTATGACACTTTGCCTGTATATTTATGTTGGATGGATTTATAGTTGGGTGCTGCAATTATTGCAGACGATTTGTTATAGCTCTCTTGCAGAAATTATGAAACGTTTCATGAAGGACACTCGTCCGCAAGTGTGCTAAGTGTGGAAAGATTAAAATAACAATCAGTATTCCCATTCTGTTTTTGTCCACTTAGCCAATCCTCCAACTGCCTAAGTTGTAGGGATTAAGGTCGTAGGAATTTGGGGGAATTTGATTGTGATGTTAAGCT
Source organism: Trachythela sp. YZ-2020 (assembly GCA_016169945.1). Lineage (NCBI taxonomy): Eukaryota > Metazoa > Cnidaria > Anthozoa > Malacalcyonacea > Clavulariidae > Trachythela > Trachythela sp. YZ-2020. The sequence goes on along the minus strand of JADLSH010000081.1, from coordinate 379,692 downwards.
TTTTGTGTCCGTGTTTATATGCTCTTAATAGTCTGAAAATTGGAATTAAGACATTTCAAGCAACCTTTATGTTTCAGGTTTTCACATCTAGTAGTTATTGCTATATATCAGGCAGTCGACTATAAATAGACCTGACATTTCGTGTCATTTATTATTATAAAATAAGTATTTTTGCGAAAGTTTGCAGTGAGTTTGCTCGTGGCCGAGTGGTTAGGGCGTGCGCCTACGACTTCATTTGATTGGGACATTGACAGTCTTGAACCCGTCCAAACATTTTTCAGTCTTAAAACTTTGTATAAAATTTTCCCCGACTTGACTGAAATCAATTTTAGACATTAGAGTTTGGGTTCGGATGGGTATATTGAATAAAAATCCTGAGATAAAAATCTAAATTCGTAGCAAAAAATATGGCGGAAAAAATAATAGGCATCGCAATATACATATGACCAGAGCATACATGAAGTAATTAGTAATATGTAATAACTGCCGATCGACGTGCTCGATCTAGTTCCCGTCTAAAGTTGTGGGGGTTACGAGGTACGGCGGTTAAACACGAGGTACAGTATCTGGGAAACAAGTTTTCTAAAGCTCCCAAGAGAGCTTCGCTATTGTGATATACATTGTTGAATCACAATGGATAACATATTTTGTATAATCGGAATTTACCTGGAAGGAAAATATTAAAAAGATTCAGTTCCGTTCAGCCGGGGAACAATACAAATTTTTGTAAATTATCCCGCCAATTTTTATCCAAACTAAATAATCGTTAGATAACAATGGATTATCAAATACTTGGTTCTTTCATATTGTACCGGTCTATTCGTCTTTCAATGCTACGACAGCTCTCTCACGAATGGGAGAGTTAGCGACGATATAAAAATTGTTGGGCTATTGGTATATCACTGCTATGACAGATCTCTCACGAATGGAAGAGTTGACAATGACATGAACAAGCTGCTAGGATTTGCTCCTTACGAATGAAAAAGGTTGATGACCTCGTGTTTCGGATCTCTACAAAACAACGCGAGAAGTCGAAAGTAGGCACTCGCATAGCATGTGCATGGTATTCACAAACAACGCGAGAAGTCGAGATTCCAGCTGTAAACTTGACGCAACGCCAGAAAGTGAGTGTGTTTCTGTGTATGGAAATTTTGAAAATAACTGGCGAGTTGAAACCGAGCTGATGTAATGCAAACCGGAAGTCCCGGACAGTTTTTTCAATACTTGCAACTTCGATAAAAAACTTGCATTTTAAAAGCCGTGCCGAGTTTGTAGGCCTGGGTACGAGTAACAAGTGCAGCTAACCTCACAACCTGTCATGCTTTAACGGAAGGAGTAATTAATATTTAAGTTGGGTCGGAAAATAATTTATTTTACTGTATTTTTTGTATTAAAAATCCATTATCCCTTCCATGTTATCCTGAATAATATTTAAACCTAGTATTAACCAAGCAAACATCTTTATGTCCTTTATTTTTAATTTCAACTTTGATGATTTTATTTCATGTATGAGAAATTTTGCCTAAAACTTTGGTTTAGTACAACCCGTTCCGTAACACTTACACAAGCCGAAAATCGAGAAATTGAAGACATCCTGAAGACAACCCGAATCTTGAAGACTAGACAGAAGTTTTAAGGATATAGGTATGTATATATCAGCACTGTATTTCATGATTCATTAAATCAGTATCGCTCACAACTGAACGTACAAATATTACTATAGTTCAGGGGCCGGTTGTACGAAAGGCGTTTAATTAATTTAAACGTTGTTTAGCCGCTATCCAGCAAATAAATTTTCTATCCAACGGTTAGTTAACCGGCAAGTAAAATTGCGTTGTACGAAAGTCGAAGTCCGTTTATCACCGCATTTAACTCTCCGTTGGATAACCTTTAAATTGACCTGAAAAAAAACTCGGATTTCCCGAAATTTCTTACCTTTGTAGTTTAATTCAACGTTGAAATCCACGAAGCTTTAAACGATTAAACATGAGATAGACATTTTTGCTGTTTGTTGCATTGCCAATGCCAATGATCTCGTTCAGTCGTCGTTTAAAGATGGTTTCGTATTCATTTTTCAGCATTTCATCAGCATTTCGCCTCACAGGCATTCGGCTTTTTATGCGCAATAGCAAGCACTGTGAGTTCCGTTGTCTTGTTTTGTTTTTTCAGTTTTTATATACATGCATGCAACAAGAAACAACAATTTTTTTTTAATTGTTTTTGATCTCGCATAGATCAAAAATAGTTTTAAGAACATTTTCTCCAGTTTTGATTTGCTTATGAAAGCGATTAAGTGTGCGAACCAAAAGTTTTCGACTTTCGGCGTCTTGTTGTCTGTTTACTTTTACACTTGTTTGGCTTTTCAAAGGCAGATTGATGTCATCAGACGTATACACTAATTTGTTGTTTGCTTTAAAGGGATATGGCAATACAAATTTAGTTTGCCTGAATTGAAAAACTTTTAAAATTATACTAATATATCCCTTACCGATTTTTCGTATATGTTGACAGATATCATAAATCCAGTGAGCTCTCCGCCATCTTGGATTTTTGTGGAAATGCATGGTACGTCACAAGTAGGGTCACGCAAGTATTTATCCAGAAAGCAAATGGTCATTAAGAGCCAAAAATTATACTTCGGTCAGCATTTCAAATAATAAATTGACTGACAACTTTTTAAACATCTACTAATTGTTGTTTGGTCACCTAGGAGTATGTAGTTTTATATGGCTAACCAGTTTTATATACACTGAGGCAAGAACTCTAATGTTCACACCACAAGGAAAGCCAAGATGGCGCAATTGACGTCCAAACCTTTGATGTGAAGGTCATAATAAAAGTTTTCATACTCATTTAGCACTCCAGTTTATACTCAACAGATCGCATCGCCAATTGGTTCAAGTTATTAATCATATGTTATTGTTTTAACGGAGTAAAAACACAAATTTCGGCACTCCTTGCCGGCTTGTGCAAACTGGCATGCAAAAAACAATAGAGTGATTTGGCACTGACGTCAATTTCCGCCATCTTTGGCTTCACTTCTTGGACATAAGTTCTCACTCCAGATATATATATATATATAGAGCCTACTAATAACTCCAGTGAGCGCCTATATCTCTGGTAAGAAGCTTCTAATAACTGCTGGCACAAGAAGCCAAAAAAATGGCGCAGGCAATTGACTGACGTCCAAACTCATGCAAACAGTTTTCATACCATTTTTCTAGCTAATTCCAGTTTATACTTTATATCATCAGATCGCATCGCCAATAGTGTTACAAATTCATGAAAATATGATTACATCGGAGTAAACGGACAAAATTTCGCACACTCCTTGCCTCCTTGCCGGCAAACCGCGCGGTCCGCGACAAAAGAAAGGATTGGCACTGGACGTCAATTTCCGCCATCTTTGGCTTCACTTTTTGGACATAAGTTCTCACTCCAGATATATATATATATAGAGCTCACTGGGCTAACCCTGCTTGTGACGTTACGACTTTTTTAAGTCAAAATATTTCAAGAACTCAGCAAAATACGAAGAATCGATAGGGGAAGTTTGTATATAATTTTCAAAGTATACATTTTTTTCCATATCCCTTTAATAACTAAAAGTTGGAATTTTACGTACTGCTTGTTTTCAAAACAAAGGAGAAAAAAGACTAGAATGCTGATCCTCTTATAAACCGACTGGTATAAATTTAAAATACTTTACTACAAAAGCCATTGCATTATCAGTTACCTTCGCTTGGTTTTCTCTGAACTGAAAAATTTATCGCCCGGATAGCGATTCAAACTGTCTCAAGACACCGTTTAAATGTATCCACAGGAGAGCCGAAATTTAACCGGTGGATAGCAGTAATTAGCGAGCTTCGTACAACATGATTTCTCAACCGTTAAAATTATATCCGGCGGAAATAGCAAGTTAACGGTGAATAGCGACTTAAGCACCTTTCGAATAACCGGCGCCAGTTGTTCTATTCCGTTATCGAGCACTTTCTACACCCGTTTCCCTAAACAATATATTTTTATAGATTGAACAAAAATGATAAAAATAATTTGTTTGGTTTTCCTGGTTGGAATATTCGCCATCGAAAGTGAAGCATGGGGGCCGCGTGTACGTTTTCGGCGTATACGTTTGCCGCGTATACGTTTGCCGCGTGTACGTATTCCGTTTGTAAGTAGAATATACCACAAGGCAACGATTGTATTCTCGAGTGCTTATAAGAAGATTTGCGGAGATCGAAAGAGGAGCGACTGTGGGTACAATTTGGTAACACGAGTTCGGAATATCTGTAATGGGAACTCATGCTTCAAGCGAAAATTCAAGTTTTTCTCTGGCAAAAGATCTATTGATTCAAAGGATCTGAATGAACGTAAGTATCCTTACAAGGATGGCGTGTAAACGCTAGTGAACGAATTAGAAACTTTTATATGAACTTGTACGGTTCTACCGGCTCAAAGATCCATTATGGATTTGGTCGTGTGAAGAAAGACGTGACAGATCAAACTCTCATCCAGTGTGTCTACAGGTAGTGTGTCCCGAAAGACGAAACATTTTTGAGAAAATATATACTTTTGAAATTAACAAAAGTAACAAAAAGAACCCCTTCAGCGTCCCAAGTAAATACTGGGAGTAGTTTTGGCACGGTACACCTTGATAGAACCACCTACCACCACGTGGGATAGTCTGCAGAAGAATGCCATTGCCCCATTTTAACTCATGTCTTTTTCTGTAATTTGATTTTAGAACCACTGCTGAATGACAACATCGCAGCACCCGAAATGTCGCAAACCAAGAGATCCTATTGGACCTACGCCAAACTTGCTTATAGGGGCGGTTCTATTTATTACAAATGTCGCCAGAAGGCATGTTGGGATGCCGATATTGTGCAATATTGCGTATGATTAATGAACTGCACAAGAGAAGGACGAAAAACGGAACGGATAATGGACAATATTACTTTAATAACATACTATTGGCAGACCCTAGAATAAAATATAGGGATAACCAATATGTAGAGGATTTAGCATAGATGAAAACTAAAACTACAAATTAAGGACAATTGTAAAACCAAAAACGATAAATAAAGATGCAAGAATAAGGATTGCTTGATTGTTTCAACCTAGTTTATATGAACATCTTCACATGCCTCCGAACATTTTTCCATGGTAATATTAAAACAAGTCCACCACTCGATTAGAAAACTCATAATTTCACGTCCAAAACTAGCCGACTTTCAGATTAATTTTCAACCATAACTACGATTTGTCCCTAAAACAGTCTGGTAATGATCAGAATCAATTTGAATTAAAATAGATTGAAATTTGAATCCTTTGAATTGAGAGGGGACCCTCAATGAAGTGTTCATCAACGCTATATTCGAACATCCGCTTCGACTGTATTTACTTCTGGAAGTCGACAGCATAAAGAAAACAACATTAGCGCAGGAAAGTATTTTAGTGATCGTAGAAGAACAAAGTCTGGCTTTTATGTAGTTAGAGCTGCATCACACGCAAATGTAATTAATACGCAACAACAATCGCACTTAAATATAATACATACGTAGGCAATCATATTCGGTCATCCAGGAATGCAATTGAACATCAGTAACATCACCATTAGTATTGCAGTTGACCGTTCCCTTCTTTCAGTCTTTTCCAAAGGGCAAAATATTTTTCAAATTTCAAGCATACTTCTCCATCAAAAAGATTAAAACAAATTCAGCAGTCGATCAAAAAATATTAAAAATTCGTATTAAAAATTGATTGACCTTCAGATCTAGATTCATTTTCGGTCATAAACGATTTGTCAGTAGATGTGACCCCCCATATAGCAAAATTTTCCCGCCATATGACGTCAGCATTTTGAGGATCTCGCCATATGACGTCATTTGCGTAGATACGCGTAGATACATGTAGATACATGTGGATACGCGTAGATACATGTAGATGCATGCGGATATGCGTAGATACGCGTATTTACACATCTCTACATGTGGATACGCGTAGATACATGTAGATACATACGGATATGCGTAGATACGTGTAGATACATGTAGATACATGTAGATACATGTGGATATGCGTAGATACGCGGGTTTCTGCGTATCTACGCGTGTTTCCGCGTATCTACGCGTGTATGTCATCATTTTAATGATTTCCGACTTAGAGTCGATGCGGGGTCGATGTGAGGTCGATGTAGGTCGATGTGAGGTCGATGTGAGGTCGATGTGAGGTCGATGTAGGGTCGATGTAGGGTCGATGGCCAAACAAGCCAAACAAGCCAAACAGGCCAAACACGTCAAAAAGGCCAAACAGGCAGGAGCAGGAATGACAAGAAACCATTTTATTTGTAATATGGTCGTGTAAGTATGCCTTGTACGTACGCAATGGGATTTTATAGCAGTTGTCTGGAAATTCTCTTGAACTTGTTTTGAATCTGATATCCGTCCATATCAATTACCGCAACAATCTCCTATATTTTTGCAAGCCATGGTGATCATATGTGAATGTGTTGTTGGCCTGCTTTTATATAGAATTTTAGCATTGCTAAACGTATCTATATGTACTTACATGTATCTATATATCCAGGTGTATCTACGCGTATCTACGCAAACGACACCATATTGAATACTAATTACTTACGCCGTGGGGAAATTACACGGAGATACATATATCTACGCGTATTTACGCATATCCAGGTGTATCTACGCACATTATCACGTGCGTTTCACGTGCGACCTTGGCCATTGAACTTAATCATAAAAGCGCGCGAATCTCTTTACATATATAAGGTTGACCTTTCTACATAGTTTGACATCCATCATGGACCGAAAACAGCGAGAGGCCGCACGGGCAAAGAAAAATTATTACAAGAAGAAAGAAGAGGCAGCCAAGGCGAAGGCCCTCAACGAATTTTTCCAGCGCGATGCCCCACAATTACTTCTCAAATTCGAGGAGGAGTATAAAGATGGTGCAGGTATCGACTTCCTAGAAGACGATACACAGTGGATGGACGATCTCCCGGATCTTGGCCCGTCTCTCCCGGAACAAGTCTCGTCTCTTCCTTGAGACTAAAAAAACCGGCTCTTTTCAGAGCCACCACAATCACGAAAGATTATAACGAAATTCGATTTATTCATGTTAACATACTTTTTTACACATGAACTTATAATAGTGTCTCTTGCACATTGTCTCGATAATAAAAGTTCCACATAAGAAGAAAAAAAAGTTTAAAATGGGTTTGTACTCAAACAATTTATTTCTTACGTGAATACCGTATAACCATTACTTCGCTAAATAACTTTATAAATGTTTAGCTGAATAACTATCGTATCGTCTTATAAAAATGTTCATTGATCGTCAATCCAGTAAGAAAGATACCCCAAGATTGCTTGGTAATCAGAAAAGTCCGAACTCTGTCTCAAGTTCATCAAGAAACTAAGAGTCACTTCATGATCTTTTCCCAAATCTTTAAAATGCTCTGCAGCGTGTTCGTAGTAGTCCAACTTCAGCACACGGACAGCCTCGATAAACTGTTTCCAAACTATTCCTCTTTCGATTACTCGTTCTATGGCCTCCAACCCGTATGATACACATCTTTGGAGTCTAAGTAAAACATTTTGATCTATGCACACATATTTTGTTAGTCAGAGACTCATCCTCAAAATATACACATGGTTAGCACTGATAAGACCTTTTTATTATGACATTACGCAATCGTCCCTCTCTCTCCTGTTGCGAAAAAAATGTGGACATGTTTGTGAGGCACTTATTGCTGATTTTTGACGTGCTATAACGATGTTTACTGTAGATGCTTACTGATGTTTACTTTGGCATTCTGTGTTCGTTGAGCCGTGCGCGCATAAATTTAGGTTGATCTATGCACACATATTTTGTTAGTCATTGACACTACTCAGTTCACGAATCCTTTAAGGGTGATATCGCCGAATTGTAGAAGTTTTTCTAGCTGTATCAATCCTTTTGCATAGCATACACATCCTTCTTGAATTCCATCGCCTTCGTATTTTTCTCATGCGTCTTCGCATTAAGGCCCTTCGCACAATATACAGTTTTTACACATATTGTCCGGGTTTTACACTATTTTCCAGCTTAGATCACTTGACGTTTCGTATATTTCTGTATATTTCGGGGTTCCCTAGGAGTTCCCTCGGGGTTCTCTCGGGGTTCTCACATATTTAGAGAGTCCCGTACACTGCAAAACATCCCGAGTAAATGGTACTCAAAATATTGAGTAAATGAATGCACCCATAGTTACTCCTAATATTGAGGAAAACCTACTCATATAACATGAGTAAGAACAACTCAAGTTTTTGAGTTGATTTTACTCAAAAAATGAGTAGAACACTACTCAAATGCAAACTAATGAGTTACTCAAATTTTGAGTAATTTTACTCAAGTATGAGTACTTGCTACTCAAAAAATGAGTTGTGGTTACTCAAAAAAAATGCACCCATAGTTACTCCTATTTTTGCGCAAATTTTGATTTTACTCAAACTTTGAGTAAACTTACTCAAGAAACTGAGTATCTATAACTCAAAAAAAGAGTTCCATGCACTTACTCAATGAAAATGCACCCATAGTTACTCCTATTTTTGCGCAAATTTTGATTTTACTCAAACTTTGAGTAAAGTTACTCATAAACGTGAGTAAAGTTACTTTGAGTAAAGTTACTCACAAACGTGAGTTGTAGTTCAGTACTGTATTTGCTTAAATCATAATAAAAAACAGTCGCTCAAGAAACGAGTTACTCAAACATTGATAGCAAAAGAAAATATTATTATGGAATTTCCAATGATTCCCTTAAAATATTACCAATATTCAAGTTCGTAACAAAATAATTTAAAAACTACTGTACTATATATATTCTAGCCATTCTATAATCATGCATGTATATAGAACAAATTATCTAGTCAGCGGTTTCTGATAACAAATGTGTATACTCTAGCACGTGCAGCAAGTTATTCTAAAATTGCTTCCTTCATCATATTAATAATTTAGCTAATTTGTTGAAGTAGAGCAAAACCTGTATATGGATAAACCTTGATATATTGAATTTTGAACCAAATTTCGAGAAACAGCATGACTATACATTTGTCACTTGGATATACGACTCGTACAAACGGTACAATACGAACATATTAAATGGTGAGTTAAAGTCTACTTGTATACGTGAGCAAACCTTGTTTGCATAATTTGATTCATTAACACAATATATATGCCTGCCAGGTTCTTGTGCGTTAATCACATGCCTTTTGAAGTCTAATTTAACAAGGTTTAGCCATCTACATACAGCCACATTGAGCGTGCAAGGGATGATGGATAACTTCCTATTTAGAGTCTTTAACTCAGGAAATGTGCTTTGTAGCAATGCAAGGGCATATAATAAACACTTATGATGTAGCGATACTTGGTTTACTAAGCTAATGTCAAATCTAAGGCTCCAAATAAGTAATACATGTCATACCTTGCTTGCTCAATATTTAAGGTTTAAGATATTTTGAAGGACAACCTTTTTTCAATTGGCTGTATATATACATATATACATATTAGAAAGCAAAGCAATTCATTCTGGATTATATAGTTATCAAAGTGTCTACATGCCCGGCAGCCGGTCAATAGTTTTGTACTGATATCACTATAAAATGATTTGTTACGAATGTTTTCAGTGATGCTGCTGGTGGTGTAGTGGTTAGTGCGGCGCTTGTGAGACCCATGTTGCGGATTTGAATCTGGCAGAGACACTTGTTATTAAAAAATTTCAAACTCTATTTTTCTGACTGGTTTTCACATTCAAGGGTTAGGTTTTGGGTCACTTTTGGGGGTGGTTTAATCTCTAAAAACTACAAAATTCTAGACTGCCGGGCATCTATAGTATTTTGAAAATACTGCCCGGCTGCCAGGCATGTAGTCACATGGTATAGTTATTGAATTGCATCTAGTTTGTTAATGAAGTTTAATAATGTTATTGGCAACTTCTTGCCATAATTAATGTGCAGAATGCATTTCTGCAAAAACAAACATAAATTGGTGAATCCTACCGGATATTCAAACATAAAAACATAATTTGCTGCCATGTACGCAACAACCGCTTCGACCAGGGATCCTTGGACTTTGCAAATAACTATGTTTTCTGCAACAACAGCTTTCTCCCTTTGGTCTTCTAATCTTCCTTTCACCAGTATTCTTGCATGTCCGTCTGTTGCAAGATCATCAAAGCTTCCATCTTCCTGTCATGAAAAAATATAAATGTAAATTAACGATCTCTTTCTAAGGAAAAAATGAGGGGGTATGATATAGCAAGTATATTTTTTGAAGTTAAAGTGCTGTAAGCAAGATATGGTATCATGTAGGCAGATCATTAATAGAAATCTAAAATGATATAACTCACCGGGATCATCTCGATTAAGTGATTCCCAGCTTTCTACTTCCCAGCTTTCTGCTGAAGGAGAATTGGCAGAACTATCATTGCAACATCATGTGTTTCTGCTATAAAAGTAAGTGAGTTATTAGCATTGAACCTCATTTGAAACAACAGTACATAGCATCATCATTCACCCAAACATAATAACCTAAAATAATGGGTAAGTAATATGGTAGAGCATGTTGCAGCTTAACGGGTTAAGTTTTTAATGCAAATTTATCTTCACTTGTTTATGAAACTCAAATAATATATCATTATTTATGTAACATATGACTTTTTTCAGTATAACGCAACGCAAACCTTTCCTACATTTGACACACAAGAAAAGACAAATTAACTTACCATCTGAACTTTCCAATTCTTCATCATGATCAAATGTTTGATGCAGTAGTTTTAAGAATTCTTCAATTTCAGCGTAGTTTTTCGTTCTTGTTGATGATCTTGCCAACTGGATGATTTTGCTACTCATTTGCGAAAAGTTCTCTTTAAAGCAATCAACCACACTTGATGTGATGGAAAGGATTTGTTGGAATTCAGCTATAATCTAAATATATATGAACAGAATTAGGAAAAGAATCAGAATTGAAAAGAGATGTATAGAATGGGTTAAGTTGGTGTGGGCTTACTTAGCATCAGACATTACAGCTAATGGACTGCATGCAAACTTTGCGGTAACTAAATTATCAGACAGGAAAACCAGTGCTTTTGGCATGATGACATACTTTTTATCTGCACATGGCTTACCTCGTCGTATGTAAATAGAGCAGGATACTCTTCTTTGATGATGGACAATGGTCGTTTCTCATTTATGAGTCTTCTCCTGTGAGGAAAGGTCACAACCATCCTTGATTTTATTTTGGCCATATCAGGTGATCTTTTCTTCCATTCCTTTTTGATGAAGTCTTGGTGTAGCTGCATGGATATTTCATCTTCCCCTTCTGGGAAAGATGGCTCCCAGTTTATACCACCTCTTCTCAGAGATTTTGAAACTTTGTTCATTGGGCCATCTGTCTTCTCGCCCTTTCTTTTCCTCTGTAATACCTCCGGATCTTGAGCGGTTTTCCTTTCATTTCTAAATTTCTCATAGATCTGAGAGTACCATGAATCCTGCAAATACACCAAAGGCATGTCTTAGTTTAGGCAATTTTACAATTGATCAGTTTGTTGAATACTTTAAGTGATGTGTAGAATTTGTGAAACATTCATTTCTATGTTGAACCAAAATTTTAGGCCGGTTTACACTTGTAATTTCATTTGTGATTTTCTCTTACTAGCATATTGATATATTGATGTGTTCTCTATACAATAAACATAACAATAATACCCCAGGAAGAGGAAATTGCAAACAAATTTAAAGCCAAAATGAAAGAGTGAAACATCTTAATTTACTTACATGTCCTGATCCAACAGTCTTGTCCTTTAGGAAGGGATACTCTTTGACAATCTGCAGGCAGATCTGTGACAATTGATCCCTTGTTGGATATCTATAATTATTTTGAACTTGAATTAAATATTTGTATTGTGTTAATCAAGGCAAATGTTAATTCTACTGACAATGGAGTTAACAATCAGCAGGGATGTCAGTACTGGGGAGGGGGGCAGGAGGGTCACCCTCTTGAATGAACTTGGACTTAAAATGTCAAATGAGTAATGACAATAGATTTCTAAGGTTTGAATGATGAACGTTTGCTATTACTAGTTTTGCCACTTACACATATACATACTGTAAATTGTGCATTAGAGTAGATACTTACAGAGTATAGACTGAAAAGTGTTCATAGATTCTTGAGATGAATGCTTTTCTCAGCTTTCCAACAAATAGTTTTGTATCTTTGGAGGCAAGTGCTCTTGCAAGCTCCGGACCAACATTTTTTGGAAGGGATATCTTACCAGGCCATAATTTTTTTGCATTAAAAGGCACATTACTTGGGCTGGTAACAACAACAGATTTTCTAAAATATAAGTTGATTTAGTTTTAGTTTGGAAGTGAATAAACTCATTTGCATGGGACACAGGTTGACATTGCATTTACTAATAAGGTCATACCAACTTTTTCCTTTGTCAGTTTGCTTTCACTGCCAATCCAGCCATAATGACAAGGAAAAATTTGTTTCTACTGACAAATTGGCCCCGCGAGGAACCGGTTTAGTGCACAAATTTGATAAAGCGCTAAAAAAAGAGAAGCCATTTCTTTGATGGTATCATATTTACCTGCATGAATGTTCCTACATGAATTTGCAAAAAACTTCATCTGGTGTAAGCAATAAAGATGCAGAAATAGTTAGGCCCAAGGTTAATGCAAATCCAATGTGCAAACCACATCTTGTTTTAAAAGCCCCCATTTTATTTACAAATTCCTAGTTACCAATTTATGGTTAATGAAAGGATGTACATTATACTGTAAAAGTTCTGAAATTGTTCACAATAGACATCAATTCTGTGGAGGTGCACCTTTCTACAAAGGGACTGAGGCAACGTTTAGCAATTTCCTTAATTGGTTTGAATTTACAACCACGGTAACATTTTCCAACAACTATTCCTACAGAAAACACGTCACTCTTAATGGATTGAGGTTGTGATCCGTCAATAACTTCTGGAGCAATGTGGCAATGTTCGTTTCAATATCGACTTTGTTCTTCTTTTGATAGTTTTTTAGTCTTTGCCCCACAGATAAGACACGCCTTTCCAAGGTCTACCAAAATTGGAGAATAAAACCCAGCATTTTTAATTACTACAATATTGTCATTGCCAAGCTGCACTGCCAAGTGTAATATTCAAGATTGTTATTTTAGTTAGTAGCTTTTTGCTAATCAATTTTTAGAAAATCATACATGTAAACAATTTTTGATCCAAACAAATTAAGTTCATACTGATGCACTTGTTCTTAGAACCGGTTTATTTATTAATTGCCCAAAAAGTCTCTAAAGCACAGAATGTACACGTCTATGTATCTCCCCATTAATGGGTGGCTTGTATTTACATGCCACTCAAAAGAGGTGCTGGTAAAAGGTGGCAAAAACCACCTTACACAACAACAGTAAACTGCATCAACATAAATGAATACAAGTTTTGAATAAGGACAAAGCAATTCTCACTGACAGGTGGCTCTGAAAGTGCCACCTGAGTGAGCTATTGGTCAAAGGTGCTGTGGGCAACCTTACACAAAAGCTGTAAAACAGCACTGCCAAGTACAATATTCAAGACAATCTGTACTGTTATTTTAATTAGCAGCCTTTTGCTAATCAATTTTTAGAAAATCATACATGTAAACAATTTTGATCAAACAAATTAAGTTCATACTAATGCACTTGTTCTTAGAACCGGTTTATTTATTAATAGCCCAAAAAGTCTCTAAAGCACAGAATGTATACGTCTATGTATCTCCCCTTTACTGAGTGGCTTGTATTTACATGCCACTCAAAAGAGGTGCTGGTAAAAGGTGGCAAAAACCACCTTACACAACAACAGTAAACTGCATCAACATAAATGAATACAAGTTTTGAATAAGGACAAAGCAATTCTCACTGACAGGTGGTTCTGAAAGTGCCACCTGAGTGAGCTATTGGTCAAAGTAGCTGTGGGCGACCTTACACAAAAGCTGTAAAACAGCACTGCCAAGTACAATATTCAAGACAATCTGTACTGTTATTTTAATTAGTAGCCTTTTGCTAATCAATTTTTAGAAAATCATACATGTAAACAATTTTTGATCCAAACAAATTAAGTTCATACTAATGCACTTGTTCTTAGAACCGGTTTATTTATTAATAGCCCAAAAAGTCTCTAAAGCACAGAATGTACACGTCTATGTATCTCCCCTTTAATGAGTGGCTTGTATTTACATGCCACTCAAAAGAGGTACTGGTAAAAGGTGGCAAAAACCACCTTACACAACAACAGTAAACTGCATCAACATAAATGAATACATGTTTTGAATAAGGACAAAGCAATTCTCACTGACAGGTGGATCTGAAATTGCCACCTGAGTGAGCTATTGGTCAAAGGTGCTGTGGGCGACCTTACACAAAAGCTGTAAAAGAGCACTGCCAAGTACTATATTCAAGACAATCTGTGCTGTTATTTTAATTAGTAGCCTTTTTACACAACAACAGTAAACTGCATCAACATAAATGTACACAAGTCTTGAATTCTGTCTTAGTAGTTCTCACTGACAGGCGACTCTCATTCAAAGTGTCACCTGAGTAAGCTATTGGTCAAAGGCGGCAAGTCCCACCTTACACAAAAGCTGAGACACAGCACTACTAAAGTCAAAAGTCTAGACAAACCGTATTGTTAATTCAGTCGCATTGCCAAATACTGTTTGCACGAGTTAAGGCTAAATGTCAATTATTAATAGTGAAAAAAAATGTAAATCATGGTTCCCCAAGCACCCCATTAATTACTGTAGCTATGTCTGAACCATGTAATAATATTAAAAATCAACAAGGTATATATCTATGAAGGTATATATCTATGAATATTGCCTTTCATGAGCTGCTTGTATATACATGCCACTCAAATTCCTCCTCACTTGTTGCAGTGAAAATCAATTCTGTTTATTTCAAGTGGAACACAATGCGAAACGACGCATAGAAAAGTCCCTCCTAACTATATCTGTACCATGCGACATTAGAAATCATATTGTTGTTATTAATATCTGTAACACTGAGAAGCATATGCACCTATAGCCATGCAACAAAAATTAAAGCACCTTGCTGTGTTAAATGCCTCAATGTGTTATGGGCAATCATTAGAGAGCTGAGACATTAAAGCTTCGGGTCCTGCATTTCACTTGCCAAATTAAATTTAATCATGGCACTTAATAATAGTTCCCAGACAAATGAAGCAGAGTCAATTGAACCACCCCCAGCCATCATGCTCCCAAGGGTTATAACATTGAAACAAATGCCATAATAAAATTCCTGTGTTTTTAACTCTCAAGGAGCCTAATGGTTTAATAGACTGACGCACATTCATCAGACACAATTCTTTCACTGCTCCCTGTAATCAGTCATCAGATAACTAGATGAAAAGCTTAACTTGAGAATTTTTTAAAACCCTTGTCATCCAAAGATGGGTAAAGCCATACCTATATAAATAATCAGGGCATTTTGCAATAAAAAATGAATACAAGGAATACCAACCTTGATTCCTCCTCTGTTGGTCCTGCATTACTGTTTTGCTGATCATGGGTTAGTACATCGGCAGATGTGCACACATGGTTTGGATCATCAACTGCTATACTTTTCATTCTTGGAGATGTTGCATTTTCGCTTTCGACCTCCAATCGACTTTGCCTTTTAAGTTCCTCCAGCTTCTGCAGGAACTTCATCCTGTGCCCGATTACAGGTACTAGCAATTCTGATGCCCTTTCTGACAAAACTTTAAGGGCTTCTCCATCAATCATATTCTCTAAAAAATCAAATATATATATTTTTATTTTCAAATTGTCAATAAGGTTTTAAAGAGATAAATCTATATGTACTCTATCAGGGTTTGATTAAAAAGTACCAGTTAATAGGTGCATTTTCATAGTTGTGGGCTTGTGGCACTGGGGTAAATCAGCTTTAGGGGCCGTTCATGAGCCGGGCTGGCCCGCTTTACATGACTGATTCGCAAGAGGCGAGATCCCGCCTTGTCTATAGTTTTTATGTTTTTGAGATCGTCTCCTGAAGTAGTTACCCACAATAAAATAGTGTTTTTTTAAATAAAAATGCATTTTGCTTTCCCGCCAAAATCACCAGCCTCATGTGAAGCAAATGGCAAACTGGCCCAGCAAAGCTAAGGGGGCCAGCCAGGCCAAAAGGCACAGGTCCTTAGGGGTATTATAATGCTTTGATGTTTTGGGGGAATATTAATGGCCGAAGCTTTGTAATTAATTTGCTATTAATTCCAATAAGTATAAATAATACACCATATGCGCTTTGACCTTTGCGCTATACACTGATCTGACTGAAGACATGATTATATGTTGGGCGTTGGATTAACCTTAGTATTTCTATTAACTATGGATTAACTGATCAAATATGAATAAAAAATTACATTTTGGCCTATTTGTCAATGATTATATATCCCTATTTAAGTTTTGGTTACAGAAATTATCCTGATATAGAGGCATTAAGATATTTAAGTAACATGTATGTTGTAAATAATGGCCAATAATCGAATAGCCCATACGGCGAATCGAAGACAAAGGTGGTATACATTTCCTGAGTTTGAGTCTAGAATCGATTTGTCAAGTAGAAATACTCGTTGTTTAATACTATTTGAGGCATTTAGATATGGTATATATAAACCAGGACCTAAATCCAGTTGACACATTTGGAAATTATGCGCACAGCCACAAGCGTCAGTATAAACGCCAGATATTTATATACGGCACGAGATTTATATACTTCAAGCGCAAATATATTGTTTTTGTGGTCTGAATACCTAGTTTAATGTATTTACCACTCTGAGATCTTGAAAACTAGCGAAATACAGACACTATATATACCTATTGAAGAAATTATTTCACACGACATGTCGCTGTTAGACGCTGTATGCCGTATTGACTATTTATTTTATTCGCATACCTTCACAGTAATCACAGTAATCGCCAAAACCAACTTCAATAAGCCACGCTTTAACATCATCTACTGTTGTCAGCATCTTCAATATTGTATAATTAAACTATAAGACAGTCTAAATAGACACAGGTATTTTGAACAGCTCGACACAAACGAGAGAGAGACGGCTTTAGTTTGCAATATGGTCGAAATGCGGTCGTTGAATAGATTTTGATTATCCTGCGTCGCAGCCCACGTGAAGGTCACGGTCGCTGATTGGTCATTAACATCGGCATCGCATGCTGATTGGCCGATCGCTTTACGTCAGAGTTCCATGACACATCATAAAGGAATTTAAGACCGGAAACTCGTTTAGTGAGACGGGATCACATGAGATTAAGAAAGGAACCTCTCTAATCCTGTCTCAATAGACCAAAAATAGACCCACCTGTCACCATATTCGATCTGGCTACACAATATGTAGTTGCCAATATAATTGTTCTATTCAAGTTGCAATATTTTAGTTTGGTTGTTTCATGAATGTATAGACTTGATCTATTTTTTTGAGTTATCCACCGGATGGGGCCGATGGGCTAAACGGGCTTCGTACAAACGGCCCCTGGTATAATAAATTCATAAATTACCCAAATTTTGGGTTTAGTTAATAGTGTGTGTGGTAATACAATTTTTTTTTTCTGCATCTCACTCGATTGAAATTGATGTAGAAGGTTTAGAGACATTTTATCTACAGATTTTTATCTAAGAGCCTGACATAAAGCATTTCTATGTTTAGTGAAAAATATATATATATAAGACAGATATACAGTATCAGGTGATGTTACGTATCCCTATATTTCACTGACACTGTATATGTGTCAATCACAGTTAAGGAAACTCGACCATTGCTCTACATGTGAGGCGTGTTCAAAATCCTAGTAAACCTCAGTTGTCTTGTCAAGTTTCTAATTGCTATGTCTATGATGAAATAATATTATGTTCAACTGTCCATACTCTGCCGAGTGTAATGCAACAAGTTTTAAGAAACGTTTGCGCCACATCGAATTATGGTCAACCAACCTTTGGTCAGATAAGTAAAGTTTTACTTGTCAGGGGAAACATTGTGTTACAATACAAGTCTTTGCCGGTGCTGGAATATTCAGAACATCTAAATGCCTATCAAGTGGTTCATAGTGATGATGTTCATTTTGTTAAGCAAGAAAACTTGCAAGATTTCCACCCTCTTGGCACCCATCACGGATTTGGGAACAATGCAAATAAACTGTTCGTCGTTTTGCGTTACAGAGTAGATTTCTTAAATTAAAATGCAAAATGTATATAATTTATAAAACTGTTGACATTTGCCATTAGAAGAATACTAGACATTATATGGCATTAATTGTGTGCAAATAGGAAATACAGACAGTTGAACGTTTAAAATTTGTTCAGTATAGTAGAAAGTGATATAAACGTTGTTTACTCACAAAATGAGTACAGATTTTCCGTAAACTTTTACTCGAAAATTGAGTAACCTTAACATATTGCCTTACTCAGATTTGAGTAAATTCATCATTCACTCAATATATGAGTAAAAAATCTACTTTTACTCAAAATATTGAGTTGGTATAAACTTACTCAAACTTTGAGTAAATAGATTGTGTAATTTACTCTATGTGTGAGTAAGCTTTATATCACTCAAGGTTTGAGTAAATTCATTGTTTACTCAAAATGTGAGTAAAAATATTATTTTACTCAAAATATTGAGTATGTGCAACTTACTCATTTCTTGAGTAAACATAAATTTGTGGTTTACTCAAGAAATGAGTAAATTGTACTCTTGTGTTAGAGTAGAAAATACTAAAATAACTTTACTCAAAAATCTGAGTTTTTGTTACTCAAAATCAGGAGTAAAATCAGTTTAGCGGGGAAATCAGAGTAGAATTTACTCAAAATAATGAGTAATCTGTGCAATTACTTGACAAATGAGTAACAGTTACCCATGCATTTTTTGCAGTGTACGCGTGTTTCCGCGTATCTACGCGTGTATGTCATCATTTTAATGATTTCCGACTTAGAGTCGATGCGGGGTCGATGTGAGGTCGATGTAGGTCGATGTGAGGTCGATGTGAGGTCGATGTGAGGTCGATGTAGGGTCGATGTAGGGTCGATGTAGGGTCGATGGCCAAACAAGCCAAACAAGCCAAACAGGCCAAACAGGTCAAAAAGGCCAAACAGGCAGGAGCAGGAATGACAAGAAACCATTTTATTTGTAATATGGTCGTGTAAGTATGCCTTGTACGTACGCAATGGGATTTTATAGCAGTTGTCTGGAAATTCTCTTGAACTTGTTTTGAATCTGATATCCGTCCATATCAATTACCGCAACAATCTCCGATATTTTTGCAAGCCATGGTGATCATATGTGAATGTGTTGTTGGCCTGCTTTTATATAGAATTTTAGCATTGCTAAACGTATCTATATGTACTTACATGTATCTATATATCCAGGTGTATCTACGCGTATCTACGCAAACGACACCATATTGAATACTAATTACTTACGCCGTGGGGAAATTACACGGAGATACATATATCTACGCGTATTTACGCATATCCAGGTGTATCTACGCACATTATCACGTGCGTTTCACGTGCGACCTTGGCCATTGAACTTAATCATAAAAGCGCGCGAATCTCTTTACATATATAAGGTTGACCTTTCTACATAGTTTGACATCCATCATGGACCGAAAACAGCGAGAGGCCGCACGGGCAAAGAAAAATTATTACAAGAAGAAAGAAGAGGCAGCCAAGGCGAAGGCCCTCAACGAATTTTTCCAACGCGATGCCCCACAATTACTTCTCAAATTCGAGGAGGAGTATAAAGATGGTGCAGGTATCGACTTCCTAGAAGACGATACACAGTGGATGGACGATCTCCCGGATCTTGGCCCGTCTCTCCCGGAACAAGTCTCGTCTCTTCCTTGAGACTAAAAAAAACGGCTCTTTTCAGAGCCACCACAATCACGAAAGATTTTAACGAAATTCGATTTATTCATGTTAACATACTTTTTTACACATGAACTTATAATAGTGTCTCTTGCACATTGTCTCGATAATAAAAGTTCCACATAAGAAGAAAAAAAAGTTTAAAATGGGTTTTTAGTCAAACAATTTATTTCTTACGTGAATACCGTATAACTATTACTTCGCTAAATAACTTTATAAATGTTTAGCTGAACAACTATCGTTTCGTCTTATAAAAATGTTCATTGATCGTCAATCCAGTAAGAAAGATACCCCAAGATTGCTTGGTAATCAGAAAAGTCCGAACTCTGTCTCAAGTTCATCAAGAAACTAAGAGTCACTTCATGATCTTTTCCCAAATCTTTAAAATGCTCTGCAGCGTGTTCGTAGTAGTCCAACTTCAGCACACGGACAGCCTCGATAAACTGTTTCCAAACTATTCCTCTTTCGATTACTCGTTCTATGGCCTCCAACCCGTATGATACACATCTTTGGAGTCTAAGTAAAACATTTTGATCTATGCACACATATTTTGTTAGTCAGAGACTCATCCTCAAAATATACACATGGTTAGCACTGATAAGACCTTTTTATTATGACATTACGCAATCGTCCCTCTCTCTCCTGTTGCGAAAAAAATGTGGACATGTTTGTGAGGCACTTATTGCTGATTTTTGACGTGCTATAACGATGTTTACTGTAGATGCTTACTGATGTTTACTTTGGCATTCTGTGTTCGTTGAGCCGTGCGCGCATAAATTTAGGTTGATCTATGCACACATATTTTGTTAGTCATTGACACTACTCAGTTCACGAATCCTTTAAGGGTGATATCGCCGCATTGTACAAGTTTTTCTAGCTGTATCAATCCTTTTGCATAGCATACACATCCTTCTTGAATTCCATCGCCTTCGTATTTTTCTCATGCGTCTTCGCATTAAGGCCCTTCGCACAATATACAGTTTTTACACATATTGTCCGGGTTTTACACTATTTTCCAGCTTAGATCACTTGACGTTTCGTATATTTCTGTATATTTCGGGGTTCCCTAGGAGTTCCCTCGGGGTTCTCTCGGGGTTCTCACATATTTAGAGAGTCCCGTAGAAGTGCTCATTTTTTTTTATTTTTTTTTTTGACACAATGCAAAACTACCTTTGCAATATCAGCACAAGTCTTAACTAATAAAAATACTTAAAACTTTGCCTTGTTTACAAACATTGATTTTCACACTAGGGCCCCAGTTACACGATACCAGATTTGCTTGTCATGACATCGAATTAGGAGTTATTGGATTTCCATCACATTTAGAATTGTACTTATGTTACAAAATAAAACAAGCACTGTCAAGAGGGGACATTTTGTGGGGCATGTTGATCTCATGATAAGCAAATGTATATCATGTAACTGGGATAGACTGGATCACCAAAATAAATATATTCATTAATACCTTGATTGAAAGGTAACATATTAACCCATTAAGGCGCAAGGATCTTCCCTTGACGAGTAAAATCATCTGGCGTTAGACAGAGTAAAATACATGTAGGTAGGGCACATTGCGCCTTAATGGGCTAATTGATCAGAGGCGGTATAAAGTTTGACAAACAAGCAACAACAATCCAGACATCAGGTGCCACAACATGTAAGGTAATAGGGGTTGGTCTGTCAAAAAAATGCCAATTTTTTAACCTTTCCATGCATCGTTCCACATGAATCCTTAAACATGCGATTTTCTTGTTGTGCTCAGTTTCTACCTTGGAGAACTGATCCCTTGACTTTAGAAAAGCAGGTATCACTAGACTTGCACCAACAGCAGCCAAATCATCTTGTATTGTGAATCGTTTGTCTGCCATGACCCAATCACCCTTGTTAAGATTGTCAAGATATCCAGATTTTTTTACTATTTCAGGATCACTAATTGAACCCGTATACAAATCGCTCACAAATGATATTACTCCACTTGGTGTAATACAAATGAGCCCATTCATAGTATTATCAGACTTGTATTGAGAATAACATACTGATTGGTTATCTAGACCAGAGGGGATTCCATGAATATCTCGGTACAATCAATAATAGAGACTAAGTCCGGATAAATCTTGTTAAACAGAGGGGGCA
Source organism: Trachythela sp. YZ-2020 (assembly GCA_016169945.1). Taxonomy (NCBI): domain Eukaryota; kingdom Metazoa; phylum Cnidaria; class Anthozoa; order Malacalcyonacea; family Clavulariidae; genus Trachythela; species Trachythela sp. YZ-2020. The sequence continues at coordinate 357,564 of JADLSH010000081.1, read as the reverse complement.
TGTAATGTTGTATCTGTTCCTTAGGTGGCCATATTATGCAAATAGGTGCTAGTTCAGCCCTCATAAATTTTATCCATGCCCGGAATATGGTGGACACCGTGCTCTCAGATACACCGAATCTGTGTGCAAGATCCTTAGCAAACAGGCCTAGACGCATCCGCATTGAAACCATGGTAAACTCCTGCCATTTTGTAAGTTTCCTTGGTCTGCCTGGATTGTCAGGAACATGACATGTTTTGTATTTGGCGTAATTAATATTGCATAGATTTGGTTCAAGAAAACTAAAGCACAGTTTCATTGTCTCATAGTTTGGAAAGCCAGTATAAAAAGAAATATCTTTGTCACTCTTCATGAATTTGTCAATATTAAATACAAACCCACTTTGTTCTTGTTTATACTTTAACAACTGTAACTCTGACTTCATTTTTTCAATTTCTTTCAGCTGGGACTCTTTTTCAATGTCATCATTCTGTTCCACTGGAGTAGTTGCAGTAGAACAAAAATCCACTGTTTGAGTTTCTACTTCAACTTTATCAACTGTTTGCTCGTCATTGACAGTTTCTGCGTTACCTTCTGTTTCTATAGCCTTTATAGGCTCAGTTCGGGGAATAATTATATCCCCCGAGGCTGTTCGTTTTCTCGACCTTTTTGGCAACAAAGGCAAAGCATGCTTTTCTATTTCTCGCCGAGATGTCGCTTGTTTCGACCACGGGAATATCGTCGGTAGCTGATTTCTCGACATCCTCTCTCCTCCAACAAAATGCTCACCGCAAATTCGTGTGCTTGATGACATTACATGCAGATTGCCGTTCTTCATGAGTCGGCTATATTCTTTTCTAATTGCTTCATCGGACGGTATTGTGTGTACTTTAATATTCCCAGACTTCCTCCAGTTGTTGGTACAATTAGGCACACAGCAATTCCATTTAAAAACCATTTTATTTAGCGAATTATATCTTGTTGTAAACTGTAAACTGTAAACTATCTTATTTCATTCTCGAAGATCGCGTCCATCAGTGATCGCGTCTCCCAAAACAGTACCAAAATTCCGCGCGAGTTTCAATTAGCACCCATTCTCCTGCAGTTTCTGAAGTCGCTAATAGGAGGCTTTTGCCATCCGTTTGGTATTACACTTCATTATATTGTTCAATATTTGAATCTGACGTTGTTCGTTTTTGTCCTGAGAGAAATGTAATTATTTATACTCCACGGTTTGTGACTGTTGCTAAACCCATAAGGGTCCATTTGGTAAATGTCCATGGGCGAGCCCCTACAGGGCGGCGGAGGGACTGGTAGCAAATGATAACCTGTTTCGCGCAGGCGAGCTCCACTCCTATCTCACTGCGTGGGAAGAATTGGTTGACAGCCCAATTTCGTTCACAGAGCAACAAGAGGGTCTTGGCGTGGATAAAAGAAGGCGTGTCTTTCTGTCGCTACTTTAAACATTTTAAAGAGGAGTTAATGGGACTGTAAGAACAACATTTCTTTTAAGCCATTTGTCCAGATTATTCAGCAATCCCTCCTCAACCGCATTACAACCGGATCATGAGGGTTCTCCCTTGTTGGGCAGGTGGGGCACGTCGACCCACCGTATTTAGTACTATCATTAACGATGGGACATGAACCAGTCGAAGCATTTTGTGCGTGCTTTTGATCAAGCGGCCTCGTTTAGTTAATTAACTGTCACCCCCCGAGCAAGACCGCCTAACACAGTTTCGTAGAGAGGGTCAGAGAGAATGATATTTGGAAAGCAATGAGGTTTGAGAGATAATGAGGTTTGGAAATAATGAGATTTGGAAAATAATGAGGTATGGGAAATAATGAGGTTTGAGGAAGGAGGGGAGCTAAGGTAATGGGGAAGGTGGTATAAAAACAGGGGGGTTGGTAAAACAGACGACGATTAAGTAGACTGACCAACATTTACTCCATTTCGTATTCTAGCTGAGCAAGGAGTAGTGCACTACGAAATAGGTTACTATTCATAATGCTCTTAATGATATGCGAAGATTGAAAAAGCGATGATAAGCCACATTAATGGAAATAAATGCTAATAAATGCATGTATTGCACACCTGGATGCCTATAAATACTGAGTTTGACAATAGCGGTCGCTTCTTGCTTAGTTTTAAAACGGGCGCTTTGTGGTGGCGAGCGGCCCATCCAGACTTCCCGCCACTTCATTTGCGTGGGTCGAACTCCACTGCACACCGTATCAGTGATGCTGTTCCAGGCTGCCTGAGACTAGGCTGACCAACATTTACTCCATTTCTTATTCTAGCTGAGCAAGGAGTAGTGCACTATGAAATAGGTTACTAATCTTATCTTGATCATCTTATTAGTGAATCTTAGACTAATTCTATTATTAGAAGTTACTATCGCAAGGAAAGTACTGCCGGGAATCCGAAGCCTGGCATGAAAGCCAATAATGGCTAAATTGCTAATACCCAAATGTCATTACAAAGTACAGCATTGTCTACAATAGTGCACTTCACTAAGCTTCTGCACCGTTCTAAGCTACTCCATTCACGTACTCCGTCAGTAACAGTATAGCCAGGTCATTGATAGTATATTTAAGAGCCACAATCATGGACAAAACCGTAAATAAAATTTATCGAAATTTTAGGAAAACACATTCAACCAATTTTATTTTAGGTTTTCGCCCTCTTCTCCCCCATCCAATGTTGATATTATTTTCCCCTACACTTAAAATGCAAAATGCCAACACTGTCTAGAGGGAGATAATCGAATGTGTAAATAAGTGGTGGCGGGAAATTCAAACGTGTTACAACATGCGTCAAGAATAGGGTATCAACTATGCTATTGCGTCCACACAATTCACCAACATTGCTTGGTGTGTTTGCACTATACTACAAAAGTATACAGCAATTAAAATTTAAAATATATCCTAGACTGGTCAGAGTTTTATGTACTAGTTTGTTGGGTGGGGGGGGGAGCATCCTAGCGCATGAAATTCGATTATATTCGGTATCTGGTATCCCTAGATACTCCCTATATAGGTAACAATACAAGAGCAATAGATGGCACTAAAAGGTTTAAACTAGTAATTAAGAAACTATCATCGTAAGCGATATAGCAACTGTAAGATATTTATTACTGTAGAATAGGATATTATGATGTAAAGTATTATTATAGTAATAATTAAATAGTACAGTTTGTGCACAGATATGTTAACTATGTAAATGCACGACCACATCAGCTATGCTGTTAATTTAATCGTGTTGAAATAAATGCTTTAATTATTATTATTATTATTATTAAACGTTTCCAATTTTATTTTACTCATCGATATTTTGCAACATTTGAATTATTTCAATTGTTCATATCTATGTCCATAGACTACATCTACTTTTCATCAAACTATATGAGTCTTGGAATCTAAAACAAAACAAATAGATAAAAATGAAAGGCGCGAGGCGAGGGATTTGAAGTGAAGAACGAGGGGGCGTGAGTCATGTTTGGCTTCATTCATTCCTCTCGCTATTGAGTATATTGACTGAAGTTTGTACTGCAGTTATGCAAACGAGATCACTAGTACAAAGACTTATGACATGGGGTCGATCGATTTAGTGTGTGAATAAATCAGACAACAGCCACACGCTTGGAAAATAGCTTTTTATAAAATTGTACAAATTTATTTTATTCATGAAATATTTATTTTTCTAAGCCTGTGGTCTGACTTCTTCACACACTGAAATGTTACAATACGGCTTAGAGGCCGTGTCGTGGTAAAAAATTTCCATATACTTGTTTTGATTTGTGAAATGCATTACGTTTATCTATTTGTTTGTTTTGTTTCCGCCATGCTAACCTACAAAGAAATTAATCTCCATTAAACGTAATCTTAATCCTGAGCTTAATCATTGAGAGATTTGGCGTAGAACACAATTTATACGATAAGCACCTTAACACAGTCTGCAGCTTCTTTTGCTGTTGTTTCTCACATATGTCTCGCTGCGACAATAACTTGTCCAGGCGGAGCATCTTCTGTCACTATCAGTACAGCAAAGCCTACATGTCTTTTTGCAGTTCTGCTTCACGTAGATTTTGCTGGTACAATAACGTGTCCATCCAGGACATCGTCTGTCAGTATCTTGGCAGTTACCTGGAAAAAACGTGAGCAACGCTTTTGAGCTCGAGAGAAAAAATAGACGGATGCGTTTACACAGACAGGCAGATTTCGGATGTACTGAATAATGGAACAAACATGGAGTATACTGAGACTCAATACTTCCGAAAATCAAGAGGATACAACAGTCAAGTGATATTTAGAATTTATCACAAATTTATCATCAGAAAGGTTTACAGAAGCTAACGTAGCTCTATATATGCAAGCGTAGTTACACCTAGGTTAGCTTCTACAAATTAATACTAACATTTGTGGAGCGAGCCAATGGCCCTGGGCTAAGACCTGAAAAAATATATTATATTCTTTGGTATACATTATTTTTATTTTAAAAGTACGTTTGTTGATATCAAATAATATAAATAATATATATATAGTCAAATCTGCAGACATGCATGTTTCGCCGTTCAACGGCTCGTCAGTGCAGCTTCTAACGCAGTCTAGATGCGAGTGACTTCGTATTTATACACCATACTCTTGCCCTCACCAAGCGCATGTGGTACAATACTCAGACACATGCGCATCCAGACATGCGTGAAGTGTCTCATTTTCATTATTCAATTTCATTATTGTGTAATACTAGGTGATGGTAATGTGAACGTGATGGTAATGTGAACGTTAGTTAATAGTCTAGTAAGTTTGTAAGCTTGGTATATAGTGAGTTAAAGTTGTTCTCAAGCTTTATTACAGGGTGTCTCAAAAAAACTGCAAACCTTTGAAATCAGATATTTAAGAAAATTGCATAATTCAGTACTAAGTGATCCCAGGGGTGCGTAAACACAATTCATGCTTGGGGATGTCGAAATTCGTAATGTTAGGGTTAATAAATAATAATAATAAAGTAATCGTAATAATCGTAATGTTAGGGTTAGGGTTAGTAACGTAACTCGACCCATGAGCAAAGTAAATTGTGTACATCAAACAAACAATAAGATTTTTAACTCATTTTGTGTGGTTATTCTAATTTCAAGGAAAATTCGAACGTATTTTCAAATCCCAGGAGCATCATAAGTTGCACGGGCATTGCAATGCTAATTGCAGTGGTGTTATGCAAATTGTACGAGCGGGGATCAAATCCGCGACCTCTTAGTTTCTAGCTAGATAAGCCCGCTAACCAACTGCGCCACCGAGAACTCAGGTACTCGGCGAGAGGTTTATCGCGATCTGGTTCGAGTAATGATGTTATCTATAATATAATTATATAATATAGCGTAAGTTTGTACGCTAGGTATATTATGCATAATATAATTTATATCAAATCGGACAATGAAAACTTTACCGGATATCCAGTTTCGGCTCTTTGCAATTAGCTCATTTCCAGACGATGCCGAGGACTGAACTATCCGGTAAAGTGGTATTTGATATTAAATATCAAACTCACAAATGAATCAGGACTTTAAAATAAATTTGGTTTAAGGTTGACGAAATTGTATGATAATACGACCACATACCAAGTTGCCGTCACGGTACGGATTTCCTTTCTTCACGGCTCATTAACTAATTATGAATTTGAGATCATTTATGTCAATAAATGGCACAGACCTGATCGCCAACTTCCATTCGTAATCTTTAGAAAGAACTATAGTAGCTTCCATGTAAAACGTGCTATGTTTTATACTTTTGAATGTGAACGAGGTTTATTGATTTTGATCATTGAAAATTTGCAGAAAGGTTTTAATTTTTGTTTAATAATTTCTTTCGATATAATCATCTCTTACATGAAATTTTGCTGATAAATGTATTTTTTATTATCCAAATCGGTCAATGTTCAAATCACAATTTAAGAGTCTGTTTCAATGTGAAAAGGTTTCCAATATTGGCAACATGAAAACGAGATATTAAAAGTTATTAATTACAGCCATGCATATAGAATTATATGAGTTGTACGGAGTCGTGGCTTTATTTCGAAGCAAAACTCAATGCGTTTATTTATTAAAGATATTGTCCAAAATTCCCACCGGCAAAGAGTTCCCGGATAAATCACCAACGCTGTATACCAATGCTAAAAATAATTATACGCGTTCCTTTTTGCACACCCGCGTCACCTACACGCGACCAGCGCACAATAGAACATGTCTTATACATTCCTGGATACACTGCGTGAATGTTTTCAGATAGACAATTTCGCTTACAAAAGAATAGTTATGAGCCAAACAAAAGGCCAAAGAACAGCTTTGTTGTGCTTAATTACCAACAGCATTTAGAAATGATATAGTAATGTACTATTTTCAAAATAGCCATAACCCATATATATAAACTCGTTGGCTATTTTCTTTCTCCTAGATTTTCGCCCAGTGATAAATTCGTTTAGAATGCCGTGCGGAAAGTTACATAGTGCAATCTGTTCAATAATTACAGCCCAATGTATAATATAATTGAAACTTGCATATGCTCCGCAGACTTATAACTGATATTGAATGATTTTATGGGGTTAAGATTCCATTTGAGAGGCGAAGTTAACCATGGCAACTGGTCATACTATGGTGATAAATGTGCACATAGATAAACTAAAACAATGCATTCTCAAGGTTTCAATAATTAGAAAATTAAGAATGTGCAAAGCATGACCAGTTGCTTTGTCTAGTTTCGCGCGCCACTGTTAAATACTCGTATTTCTGACCAAATATTATACATCTCAAACATCCGGTCCTTCGATAATTCCAACATGTTCTTATTAATTGCATGCAAATACGCTGTTTACTGTTACAAGGTGTAAACAATCCTTCAGCCACCTGCTGTGTCGAAATCTTCAATGAGAGATCGTACAAAGAAAAAGCAACGGCTTTGTGGTTAAAATATAGAAATATAGGAGAAATTTAAAGGATAATTATAGTTAACATGTTAATACATACGAGAATACATACCAACACATCCACTCGCTCCATCAGAGGTGTACCCTGTGTTGCACATACATTTGTAAGAACCTACGGTGATGGGGGTGTCGGTTTTCCGATAAAGACGTCTCTTGTTGAAAAAGGAGAACAACCATGTAGTATCAACGACCGCATCATGAAACTCCGTGTTCTCTTGGCTGGTGATAGATATTTTTCACTTCTTTCTATCAATGCTCCAAATCTAACAGCCAGTGAAGAAAACATTTTGTCATTTTATGCAGCTCTTGGGGATGCTATAAGATCCGTCCCGAAGGAAGAAAAACCGATTATCCTTGGTGATTTCAATGCGAGAGTGGGCAAACTGCATGAGACATGTGAGGCACTTGGCCCCTATGGAATTGGCAAGATAATATTTAATATTTTAATAATATTTAATATTTATATTGCGCAAATTAACATGCCATAATATATGATCACATGCGCATATTAATACATATAAGATGAACAGCAATGGATTACACCTACTTCAACTCTGCTCAGTGTTCAATCTTGCAATCAGTAATACCTTCTTTCACCAAAAGAGAAGCATAAGGTCACATGGTTTCACCCCAGATCCAAACATGGGCACTTAGTAGACCTCATCATCATTAGGAAGAAATACATTTGTGAAGGTTCCCAAACGGCTCGATGTGTCAAAATTAGCAAAGCAGGAAACACGAAAAGCACTTAGCGACTTGATGGACAATGTCAACTTTGATGACACATGGGCGGATATTAAAACCCACGTGTACCGTGTGGGAGTCGGAGTGCTAGGTTTCGTTGAAAAACATCATCAAGACTGGTTTGATGACAATGACGACGCTATCAAGTAACTACTGAAGATCAAACATTCTCTTCATCAGATTCTTCTAAGTAAACCTCCAGAAAACCGTCCAGGTGCAGAAAAGGCTCTCAAAGAGCATAAAGCAACCCTTCAGCGTGAGATTAGGAAGATGAAGAATGACTGGTGGAGCAACATCTCAAACGAGGTACAGAGTGAATTGGACAGACATGATTCAAGAACTTTAATACAGTCTTTTGTAACAAGAATTTGGTCCCAGATCTACTCTTGTTGTTCCTCTAAAATCACTGATAAAACCACCATTAAAGATCCAGAAGGCATATTGAATCGATGGACTGAAAATTTTACCAACTTGTTCTTTAACCCTTCTGTTGTTGATGACACCATTATTGACAATTTGCCACGGAGCGAAATTCTTCACGAATGAGTACCATACCTACTCTCGATGAGCTGAATAAGACCATCAAACAAATATGGAGGAGACAATGTTGCCTCAGCAATGTTCGAGCTCATCACACTGTTTGGGAAGACAATTCTATAAGTCAGTACTGGATTGATGGATTACTGGTTTCACTATTAAAAGGGAAAGATGCAAAATCTGTTTATGACAGCAACCATGGGTTAATGAATTTCATCTGCCCAGTAGTTATCCCGGAAGCACAAAGTGGTCTTAGAGCAGGAAGAGGTACTATGGATATGGTTTTCTCTGTTAGACAGCTACAAGAGAAATGCACAGAGCAGGGAATCCCATTATGCCAGGTCTTCGTTGATTTTACCAAAGCATGTGACACTGTGAACCGCGAGGCTTTATGGAGAATCCTTGGTAAGATCGGCTGCTCTCCTACCTTTGTCAACCTGGTGAACAACTACAACGTGATATGAAGGCCTACTTTACATTCAACGGGGCACTCTCTGAGGAAATTGCAGTCGAAAATTGAGTAAAGCAAGGTGACATTCTTGCACCAACACTCTTCTCTATTTACTTTACCGTTGTTCTGTCGTATGCCTTTCAAGACTGCAAAGCAGGAGTATCCATCAGATTTAGAACAACAGGCAAGCTGTTCAACTTAAGAAGATTTAACACTAAATCCAAAAATCTCAAAGCTCTGATTCGAGAGCTCATCTATGCACATAACGCTGACTTCGTAGCACACACAGAGGAAGATTTACAGCTGATAATGGATCTTTTCTTTGCATCTTGTGATGCCTTTGGCTTGAAAACAGGCATCAAGAAAGCCAAGGTCATGTTCATCCCTCCTCCAGGTATACCCTACATAGAACCATCGATCTAAGTAAAACATACCAGGTTGGTAGTCGTGGACACTTTCCCTTACCTTGGAAGCATTATATCAAGGGATGGTACACTGGATGCTGAGATCTTTTCACGTATTCAGAAGGCAAGTGTTTGCTTTTGGAAAGTTTGAAAATAGGGTGTGGTCATACAGGGGTATTAGTACTAAAACCAAAGTAGATGTTTCTAAGGCCTGCGTCCCGATATCTCAGCGTTACTCTTCTGAAGCCTGGACAACATAACGGAGGCATATCAACTGGCTGGAGCGATTTCATTAGAAATGCTTGAGACACATCCTCCACTTTAGATGGCAGTCACTAACACCAGACACTGCTGTCCTTCAACGGAGTGAATGCAAGAGTATTGAAGCAATGATAATGCTTAACCAGATGCGCTGGACCGGACACGTTGTGAGAATGGTGGATGATAAACTTTTCTACGGGAAGTTAACGACAGGAAAGCGCCCGCAGCACAAGCCTAAGAAGAGATTCAAAGATAGCGTGAAAGACAACTTGAAAGACAACTTGAAAGCAATGCACATGGATGTGAAAGACTGGGAAGAAAGGACATTGAATCGAGCTGAATGGAGACACTCCATTTGGGAAGGCTGCAATATATTTGAGAGTGAGCGATTGCATCATGCTCAGATCAAACGTGGCCTTCGTAAAGACAGTAACCTAGTCTTGTCTGCTGACACACAGTCGTGGAAATGCGATGTCTGTGAAGGTGTGCTCTTGTCTAAGGCAGGTTACGTGAATCATATGAAAGCTCATGATAGCAATATGAGGCAATCCAGTTACACCAATTTACCTCCACGTCCTACAAACAATACCGGTATAGTATGCAACAAGATCTGGAAATCGGCACCCGGTCTGAAGAGACACATGGTACACAAGAAAGAGCTAAAGCATCCAGACACGATCAATCCAATCAAGACAACAGAGTTCATTTGTCACATCTGTTTGCCAACAATGAAGTCCAATGCTGGTCTCAACAGTCACCTTCGAGCCCATGGACGCTTAAGGAGAGAGGAAGCTACTCCTATCAACGGAAAAGACGCGGAAGAGACGGCGATTATCTGAGAAGATGGAGCAATTACCATGTATATGTATCTATATATGTATATATATATATATATATATATATATATATAGTCAAATCTGCAGACATGCATGTTTCGCCGTTCAACGGCTCGTCAGTGCAGCTTGTAACGCAGTCTAGATGCGAGTGACTTCGTATTTATACACCATACTCTTGCCCTCACCAAGCGCATGTGGTACAATACTCAGACACATGCGCATCCAGACATGCGTGAAGTCTCTTGGGGCCAGAGTGCTCAAACGACCACAAGGGAAGTGAGCTTTTGCATTATAGCTTATAGATATATATATATATATATATATATATATATATATGAGCGATTGGTAGTTCTTCTTCAGACATTAAAATTTAATAAAATGTTAAAAATATTAAATGTCCAAACGTTTCTCCGGTTAAGGCTTCTTCAGTGGAATAACTACAAGTAATATTTGGTTCCTTATATACCTAATTACTGACAAATGTTAAAATTTACATATTCACTATGACTAAAATTTACAATTCTAAAAACAATGAAATATATGGTTATATAAACATGCTTATAAAACTATTGTTATGATACAAAAGTTATATATTGATTACTCTCCCAATACAACCATTCATTATCCTCCCTGAGTGTTTTTGAATTTCCATTGCCTCAATGCACTTACGTTCACCATGGTATCCAATATTCTTATGAATTACTCTCCAAGTGATGTCTTTCTGATTTGGTTTGTCCTGTTTTCTCTTATGATTCATTATATGTTTGAACACTGTTTGTTTATCCATTGATAAGTGTCCTTTATACGTGAGCCAATGGTCCTCCTGGTTTCTCCAATATACACATTTCCGCAGTGTGAACAATTGATTTCGTATACCACATTCTTATTCAAGCATTGATTGGATTTCTTAGCACTCTTACAGGTCTCGCATTTATTTGGGCAGTTCATTTGCCCTTTGGGTCTCGCATTTATTGGGACAAACAAACTGAAATCGACTCAGATAAGCTCATCTACGTAAAATTACCATACATAAGTGAGGACTATAAAAGACGAGCAACATCTGTTATACGACGCTTGGGGATTGATAACGTGAAGGCTTGTTTTGTGAATGGTAAACCATTGTCTCAAGTGTTCTCAGCTCCCAAAGGACAAATGAACTGCCCCAATAAATGCGAGACCTGTAAGAGTGCTAAGAAATCCAATCAATGCGTGAATAAGAATGTGGTATACGAAATCAATTGTTCACACTGCGGAAATGTGTATATTGGAGAAACCAGGAGGACCATTGGCTCACGTATAAAAGAACACTTATCAATGGATAAACAAACAGTGTTCAAACATATAATGAATCATAAGAGAAAACAGGACAAACCAAATCAGAAGAGTAATTGATAAGATGGAGAGTAATTCATAAGAATATTGGATACCATGGTGAACGTAAGTGCATTGAGGCAATGGAAATTCAAAAACACTCAGGGAGGATAATGAATGGTTGTATTGGGAGAGTAATCAATATATAACTTTTGTATCATAACAATAGTTTTATAAGCATGTTTATATAACCATATATTTCATTGTTTTTAGAATTGTAAATTTTAGTCATAGTGAATATGTAAATTTTAACATTTGTCAGTAATTAGGTATATAAGGAACCAAATATTAGTTGTAGTTAGTCCACTGAAGAAGCCTTAACCGGAGAAACGTTTGGACATTTAATATTTTTAACCTTTTATTAAATTTTAATGTCTGAAGAAGAACTACAGTACCAATCGCTCATTAATTACCAGACATGATACTTCAAACACCTTCATATATATATATAGAATTTCGCTTACCTCAAAACTTGTCTGCAACATGCTGTTTCATCTGTAAAAGTATCATCAGGCAGTTTATAAGTATCGAAAGAAATGACCGCTTATATGCTTCCTGCCGGGGCGTGGGGGTGTGTGTGGGAGAGAATGTGTGCATGCATGGCTCTGTTTGCGTTGTTTACGCGAAATTTGTTACGATGACGACATCGTGAAATTATTTCAGCTCTTTTGTTGAGTAAACAATCCTTGTTTTTTTCTTTCAAAATACAAAATTTTTCTTCTAAACATAAATTGCATCGTTTTGATACTCCTGTATACGAAATAGAATGTTTTAAAATTTGCCAATTAATACTGAAATCCTTATTGTTTTCGTTCAATGTCCAAATATATTTCGAAAGTTCCCTGTCGTTTCCATGCTTTTTATGCTGAAAAGATTTGGTGTGGTTGGCCAATCGCTCTTTGAATGTGGTTGCAGTCATGCCAATGTAATTTTTGATCGTGTTTGTGTTGCTTACTGTGATTGTTGCTTTGTATACTATGTCCCTAGTCATGCATTGTTTTTGAAGCGGGCAAATGGTGTTTTTTCTACAACTGCAATTGGTAGTGTCCCTCTCCTGTGGCTTGTTATTTCTAGATATGCGTGCATTGTGTTTAGTGATTACTGACTTAATATTGTTCATGCAGCTATAGCTTACTTTAACTGTATTTCTGTTAAAAATTTTATGTAGCTTGTGGTGCGGTGGAAAATGCTTGTTAATTAGACTATGGAAATTACGTCCCATGTTTGTGCTAACACTCTTGCTAAATGGTGGGTTGAACCAAATGATGTTGCGTTGCCTATTCCTGCGTTGTTTTTGCGGTGTGTGCTTAGTGTAGCTAAGTTCATGATTAAAGTTGCTATGCCTAAGTGCGTTCTGATATATGGGTGCAGATTCCTGAAAAGTTTGCTCATCTGATGTAAGAAGTGCGATGCGCTTGTTAATTGATGCAGGTAGTTGCCTTGTGATGCTCGGTGGGTGATTAGAGTGCATATTTATGTATAGTGGATCGTCATTGGGCTACCTATAGGGCCTATGTTTTCCATTATTAAGGTCGAAAGTTACATCTAAAAAGTTTACAATGCGTAAATTTGATTCGGCGGTAATTTTTAGGTCAAACTGCTCGAAAATTTTGTGGAGATCTTTTCTTGTTTTGTCTGCTAAACGTGCTGATTTACTTTTTATAATAGCCAAACCGTCATCTCTATATAGGCCGATGCTTTCTTTGCCAAATTTCTTACTCAGGTGGTTTAAAATGAAAAGGCCTACTAACTCACAAATTTCCACGCCGTCGAAACTGCCCATGCTAACGTCAAACAAACTATGGCTATCTTTTTTTATCCATGAAATTCCGGTATTGAAAAGGAGAGATTTTCTAGCGTGTTTTATTATTGAAATATCGTTTTCAGGTATAGTAACCAAATTTGAAGCCCAAGATAAAGCTTGGTCCAATAGTTTTTCAGAAATAGATGGGTAGAAATCGACACTGTCAAACGAAATAAAACTGTGTCTGTCCTTATCTTTTATATTGCCAAACCACTGAATAACTTGTTTTGTATTCCTCCATTGATTTAAATTCATTGAATTTTACAGATGAAACAGCCTGTTGCAGACAAGTTTTGAGGTAAGCGAAAATCTATAATTTGCTCTAACTACTGTATATGTTGTCGAGCACTCTTTGCGTTTCGTAGACCTAAACCTACACGTATATATATATATATTTATACATATCTATATATATATATATACATATATATATATATATATATATATATATATATATATATATATATATGTATATATACGTATATATATATAAGGTAAGGAGTGAATGTTCTCGAGTGATGTATTTCATAATTTCCAGACCGCAGTGAGCAGAAAATTCTGCCCGCCGCGGCTGGGTTTCGAACCAGCGACCTTCGAATTGCTAGATTGTATATATAGATAGATTGTATATATAATTGTATATAGACTATAGACGATATAGTAAAAACCGTTTGCAGAGTGCTCAATGGAGAACCAGAGCATAATATAGTATATGTATATATATACAATATCAACCCAACGCCATCCCTGTAGAAAATTAATCCCAAGCCGCTTCAGCTGTCGCCAATTAGTTTCGATCTCTACACATACAAAACTAAAGTATTCATTCCCAACATTACTCCTTAGCAACACTAGATCCATGGTAAACAAACTAGACGAATTACATGGCGTCGCATCTGTTAATGCATGTGACATTGCAGTTATTACTGAAACATGGAACGATCACATCCAAAATTACAAATGACCTCATTTCTATACCTGGCTACGTGCATATTCGAAGGGATCGCCCGGATGATCGTGGCGGTGGGCTATGTACCTTTTTATCAAATAGCATTAATTTTCTACACTTGAAAAATTTCGACGACCCAAATCTCGAAACACAATGGTTCTTGCTCAGACTGAATCGTCTTCCTAGAGGAATAAACTCTATAATACTTGTTACTGTTCATCACCCCCCTGGAAATGACGATTATGTTTTGCGTAATCACATTTTTCAAAACCTTGATGCTGCTCTGAACACACATCCCAATTCAGGAATTATGTTGGTTGGGGACTTCAATCAATTTAAGCCTGGACAATTGTGCTCGTCATTCAAGTTAAAAAAAGCTTGTTACCCACCCAACACGAGGCACTAGAATACTTGATCAAATTTACTCATCATCAGTGGCGTAGCTAGCCCGCCGATTTGGTCTCGCTATTCAAATTTCTAATTATTATCATTATTCATTTCTTTAGAAATTGATTGTTTTCACCGTCAATGAACACGAACAAATTTGCATAGCGGGACTAAATCGGCGGGCTGGCTACGCTACTGCTCATCAATTTATTCATTAGCTGATTTTTACGGCACGACTGAAATCCTTCCTTCTATCGGCAAATCTGATCACTCCACCATTCGTTTAAATCCTTCTTTGAAAAATCCCGTTAGCCACCAAACATAAGAACGGTTAATCGCCTGTGCCGCCCAGTAAATAAACAAGCTTTTTCTGAAGCGTTATCTCGTGTTAACTGGGCTTCATTATATCGTATTTACTCAGTTGAAGATCAACTTCAAGTTCTTGTGAGCGAAATTACTGAAAAAATGGACACCTATAATCTTCCATTACAGTACACTACTGTACAACTTACCCTAAAGACAAGCCGTGGATAACTTCAGACATTAAGCAAGCTATAACCAAACGACAATGTGCCTGGACTACTGGAAATATCGGTAAATACACCTTTTATCGTAACAAAGTCCGGCGATTATGTCGGCGATGCCGACGTCTCTTTTATTTCTCTACAGTTAAGGTCACGCAAAACCGGAATGCCAAACAATGGTGGAATAATATTAAACGTCTAGCTGGTCTCTCAAACCGGCAACAGCTAACCAGTATCACCCATGACGGTCAAATTTTAGAAGATGAATACCTTGTTGAGCACATCGCATAATCATTCTGCAGTGTAGTTGAAGATATTGGACCTTTGAACTTTGATCCTGTCCCTGTTTCTGTAGTCCCTGAAGAGTATATCATCTCTCCAGCTCAAGTCCATGAGGTGCTATCTAATATCAATGTTCAGAAAGCCTCCGGTCCGGATGAGATACCTAATTGGCTACTTAAGACTAATGCTGACTCGCTTTGCTCTCCAATCGCATCCTTATTCAATGCCTCGATTAGCCAAGGCTTACTTCCCTCCTTACGGAAATCAGCTGATGTTTTACCTATCCCAAAGATCAACAACCCCCAGATTGCCAGAGAAGACCGACGACCTATCTCATTGACACCAACAATCAGTAAAGTCTTGGAAGGCTTCGTTTTTAAATGGTTGTTTAAACAGATCTCTCCTAATATTGACCCCGATCAATATGGAAACATTAAGAATTGTTCTACCACGCACGCTCTAATCCACATGATCCACAATTGGCTAGAGTCTACCGATTCTTCTGGATCTGTAATTCGTGTCTGCATGATTGATTTCTCTAAAGCTTTTGATAGGATTGATCACAACCTCCTCATCGGCAAATTGCAAGTACTTGGTGTTCACCCCTGTCTAATTAACTGGTGCGCTGATTTCCTTCGTCGCCGATACTTAAGAGTCAAATTCAGATCGAACAAATCGTCTTGGAAGCCAATAAATGCAGGTGTACCCCAAGGAACTAAACTTGGTCCTCTGTTGTTCCTTATCATGATAAACGATTTAAAAACACAACATCCTTTGTACAAATACGTTGACGACTGCACAAATTATGTAGTAGTTGTTAAACCCTACACTAGCTGCATACAGCACGACATAGATGAAATCCAAAATTGGACGGAAAGTAATAATATGCTCCTCAATGTTGAAAAGACTAAAGAACTTCAAATATCGTTTCTTAAAGAAGTGCCCTTATTTGATAATCTAATCGCCAGTAATAATGTAGTGGAAATCGTACCTAGCTTCAAACTTCTTGGTCTCATAATAACGTCTGACTTATCCTGGGATCAACTTCTCGACTATATCTGTTCGAAAGCCAGTAAACGCTTGTACTCTATTAGAATCTTAAAACGCTCTGGCATTCCCAATGGCGACCTGATACACGTTTATTGTGCATTTATTAGACCTATTTTGGAATATGCCTTTCAAGTGTGGCATTTTTCTCTTCCACAAAAGTTTTCCCAACTAATAGAACTGATTCAGGAAAGAGTTGTTAAGATCATCTTACCGGGAAATCTAACATATAACGACCGGCTCACCAGATTAAACCATTGGCGGAACGCAGACAACAACTTTGCTACAAACTGTATAAGTCAATTATCCAAAGTAAGTCAACTAATAAACTGTACGAGCTTCTCCCCGAACCTACGTAACACTCATATGCCTTACGTGATCCAAGATTTCTACCGTTGATTAACGCTAAAACTGATAGGTTCGCGAATTCGTTTATCTGCCAAGCAGTGAAACTCTATGACAATTGTACGTTGGAGTTTTTAGCTTATAAGAACGTAATTAAATATCTAAATTTTAAACTCTAGAATTTTACTAAGGTTGAATTATTGTAAATACTAATATACGCGTTAATAGTCTATTTTATGTAAAATCAAGTTTTTTTTTGTCCCTATATTTAGGTGACAAACAAGTTGATTCTTCTAACAAAATCATAAATCATATGTGTATATGTGTATATGTGTATATGTGTAGGTTATAATTATGTGTTTATGTGTTTATGAATGTGTTCATGTGTTTATGTGTATATGTCACTGATCTAGTAATAGACTGGATATAGCTTCTATACCTATGAAAAATGAAGCCAAAATCAATCGGCGCAAATCTACTTCCGGTTACCACTTTGCAGCGAAAACAATATGGAGTTGTATGGGGAAATGAGTCGGCAAGGCTGGTTTTTCACCATTTTCAGACATTTCCAAGCGCTGGACTAAACCGTTCGTCTTGTAATGAAAAGAACAGGATATTTTCTTACTTTTGGAGAGATACTTTTGTAGATTTCGGTAAAAAATCACCGCTAAAGACGTTTAACAAGTTGCATACGCGAAGTCCATTTTCGGCCAAAACTCTCTGCTAAGTGGTCTTTCATGCTGGCATTTTCGCTAAACAAATAATCTGGCTGGATAGAAACTCAAGTCGAATGGATTAAACGAAAGGTGAGCAATGTCTAATTAAGCGTTTGCCTTTCTCAATCAAGCGAAAAAGTATAGAATATCGGTGTTGCTCTCGGGTTATGTTGTGCTATGCGCCTATGCCTATATGAACATTTATAGCAACAATATAACTTTATATCTATATTGTCTATATTGGCTAATTGCATTTTGTATCTCAAATTGTAGTTTTGGTTTTTGTTCTTGACCGAAAAATACATTTAAATAATATATAAATGGATTCGTTTCTAAAACAAGCTCTGTATCATTCATATTATAAACTGCTTCAAGTGTTTTTATGCAGATATGATACTAAAATTGTAAAAAGGACATGGGACAAAGATGAATGAGCTCAATCAAAATTTGATTTGGAAACTTTTAAATAGTTGTTGGTTCCTAAAGGAACCGGTTTTTTCTTCTTTCACATCGAGGAGATACAGTGAGCTTTCTACAGCAATCCAATACACTACTTCATTCCATTCCTATGTATTAAATATTTAAATTGGATAGTTTCATCACTGCATTCACTGGTGATTAAACAAGACAAGTTTATTCAACTTCTTTCTCACTTTGTTTTTAGAAACCACTTCCATGGCTGTTTTCCCAAGTTGGTAGAAGCGGACTTTACTATAACACTCTGATATAATCTTTATCAACTTGAATAATTATGTAGTTATCATCAACATATCAACTTGAATATGATGGTTATCATCAGCTAAAACAATGGAAAAAGTGCCGTTTTCTAATAGAAGAGGTGCCCTTTAAGACAAAATGCCCCCCCCCAACTTGAAGTTGCTTCCTACGCCTATGATACTCTGTCTAACCACAGGAGGCCCAGGCTCTATTTGCCCGCGCCCGCCTGTGACTTCCTTATAACGAGGGAAGGAAGGAAACATTGAGCCCAAAATAGCCCAGACTTGGCATATGTTACACGAAACTATCCTCGATTTTTCGCCTTTAAATGCATTTCTTTCGAGATTAATCGATATCCCCTGCAAGAATGATACCGTACAACTCTCAAAACAACGATGATTTAATCAAAAAGCTTAAATTCGCTCTAAAATCCGTGAGGGAATGACAAAATTTGGCAAAAATATATCCGCGTGCCTGGTTTGCTGTTAAAAAACCGGAAGTCGTTGAACAACTCAAAATACACTCAAGCCTGATTGGACGACGAATATCAACAAAAATGTCAAATTTCAAAGTTGTCCAATCAGGTTTGAGTGTATTTTGAGTGTATTTCGTGTAACATATGCCAAGTCTGGGCTATTTTGGGCTCAATGTTTCCTTCCTTCCCTCGTTATAAGGAAGTCACAGGCGGGCGCGGGCAAATAGAGCCTGGGCCTCCTGTGGTCTAACACCAGATAATTCTACTTGTCAAGGGAGGCATTATGCACCTTTAATGGGTTAATTAGTAGAATTTTTATGAAACATGAAGTAGCATGTCAACCATCTTGGTGGTTTGAAATGATATCAAAGAAGCCAAATTGCCGAGCACCAATATGTAATGACCAGTATTTGTTACCAACAAGGAAATGCATGGGAACAACCAACATAACACACAAGACAACCAGTTGCAGTCTATGGTACTCTTATATATGTGGGAAAGTGATATATTTCCACACTTAATTTGCATACATGTAATGTATACTTTATGGAAAAGGTCAACATTTTGCAAACCCCACCCATGGTCTTCTCTCCCTTCTGCAAGAAACTCTGAAAATGTTAGACTATGGAATATTACAAGAGAGGAGAGCAGCTCACCAGAATTTACTAGGGGTCTTAATTTGGTGAGGGAAGACCATGGGCATGGTACAGTAAAAAGATAATTATCAGTTTATCCATACTATGTTAAAACAACTAATTTTTATACAGCATTATTAAAAATGTCAGTCACATAGCTATTCATGTTCATATGATTACAAAATGTTCATCTACTTTGGAAAAGGAACAGAGAATTTATTATTCAATGATACAGTCACTTCAACAAGCCACTTTCTATAATACGGGACCTCTCTGCCATCACACCAGTCAGCACCAGTGGATCAGGATGACATGTCTTAATAATGTTTTCTAATTTCAATGTTTTAGTCTCTATATAATAAAAATTTCAAATGTGTGAATTGACAACTAGTCAAACTTGGCATACACCATTTTAATATGGTGTATACTAGTGCTCCATACTACTCTCAGACTCTACTGGATTGCAAGTTTTCTGCATAAAAACACTTGAAGCAGTTTATAATATGAATGATACAGAGCTTGTTTTAGAAACGAATCCATTTATATATTATTTAAATGTATTTTTCGGTCAAGAACAAAAACCAAAACTCCAGTCTGAGATACAAAATGCAATTAGCCAATATAGACAATATAGATATAAAGCTATATTGTTGCTATAAATGTTCATATTATAGGCATAGGCGCATAGCACAACATAACCCGAGAGCAACACCGATATTCTATACTTTTTCGCTTGATTGAGAAAGGCAAACGCTTATTAGACATTGCTTACCTTTCGTTTAATCCATTCGGCTTGACTTTCTATCCAGCCAGATTATTTGTTTAGCGAAAATGCCAGCATGAAAGACCACTTGGCAGAGAGTTTTGGCCGAAAATGGACTTCGCGTATGCAACTTGTTAAACGTCTTTAGCGGTGATTTTTTACCGAAATCTACAAAAGTATCTCTCCAAAAGTAAGAAAATATCCTGTTCTTTTCATCACAAGACGAACGGTTTAGTCCAGCGCTTGGAAATGTCTGAAAATGGTGAAAAACCAGCCTTGCCGACTCATTTCCCCATACAACTCCATATTGTTTTCGCTGCAAAGTGGTAACCGGAAGTAGATTTGCGCCGATTGATTTTGGCTTCATTTTTCATAGGTATAGAAGCTATATCCAGTCTATTATTAGATCAGTGGTATATGTGTATATGTGAATATGTGTATATGTGTATATATATATATATATATATATATATATATAGTCAAATCTGCAGACATGCATGTTTCGCCGTTCAACGGCTCGTCAGTGCAGCTTGTAACGCAGTCTAGATGCGAGTGACTTCGTATTTATACACCATACTCTTGCCCTCACCAAGCGCATGTGGTACAATACTCAGACACATGCGCATCCAGACATGCGTGAAGTATATATATATGACTATATATGCTCCTTCACTTGTGTTGTTGAGCACTCTGTGAGGTTAATTGGTGGCTAATAAGCTATATAATGCAAAAGCTCACTTCCCTTGTGGTCGTTTGAGCACTCTGGCCCCAAGACACTTCACGCATGTCTGGATGCGCATGTGTCTGAGTATTGTACCACATGCGCTTGGTGAGGGCAAGAGTATGGTGTATAAATACGAAGTCACTCGCATCTAGACTGCGTTACAAGCTGCACTGACGAGGCGTTGAACGGCGAAACATGCATGTCTGCAGATTTGACTATATATGTATATATGTATATATAAACAGTATATGTATATACATGTATATACATGTATATACATGTATATACATGTATATACATGTATATACATGTATATATATGTATATATATGTATATATATGTATATATATGTATATATATGTATATATATGTATATATATGTATATATATGTATATATATGTATATATATGTATATATATGTATATATATGTATGTATATATATGTATATATATGTATATATATTTATATATATATATATATATGTGTATATATACACCCGTTTACAAAAAGGTTGTCGCATGGAGATATATTGATAGATAGATTGTTGCTTAAT
Organism: Trachythela sp. YZ-2020; assembly: GCA_016169945.1. Classification (NCBI taxonomy): domain Eukaryota; kingdom Metazoa; phylum Cnidaria; class Anthozoa; order Malacalcyonacea; family Clavulariidae; genus Trachythela; species Trachythela sp. YZ-2020. The sequence continues at coordinate 336,082 of JADLSH010000081.1, read as the reverse complement.
TAGCATATCAAATGTATGCAAGGCGAAATTAAACTTTGAATAAACAATCAATGCTATTTTTCCGGGGGTTCCGTTACACATTCCACATTTATGACTTATCAATACTATAAAAACAAATAGATTTCTATCAGACGTGTCGTCTTGTTTATATAGACTATACTCTATAGTCTATATACATTTCGTGCAAATGGACTCATATGTATGTATTCAATGACTTGTAATACACATCCGTGATTCTATGTCAGTGATATTATATAGCAGAATCGATAGATGTCATTGTTAAATTCCTTTTCGACTTGTCCTTAGTGGAGCAAACATTTCCAGCCGTGATGCTTATATATTATATAGGCCTATAGACAGCAAAATAGTTTACATTCTATATATACAGACTAACAGATTTAAAGCATCACTTAATAGTATATACGATACACAAACCCAAAAGCAAAGGAGTTTTTAATAATTATGCGATTGCTAGGTGGCGTGTATTTAAAAAATATAATATAAAAAAGGTGAAAACATATCCAGTTTTCATTTACTGATACCGACATATGAGCAGATTAAAGTCGGCTAAAATATGTAATTTTGAGTCATTTAATTATTATTATCATTATACTTATTTGACATTCCCAAATGGGTTTTTCAATGACAATTTACAGGTATAAATGTAAGAAAATTTCTACATAATATTTAAAAAATTATCTAATTTAAAATCTATCTAATTTATAATATAATATTATTATATTTATTAAAAAATTCTAAAAACAAACTGCATCTCTATGTGGTTCAATTAAAACTTGAAAAAGTTCACTATCAATGCTTCTTCATTAGATCAGTCTTAAGTTTTATTTTAAAACTGTTTAGACTAGTTATTAATTTTGTCTCTTTATCAAGTTCGTTCCATAATTTTGTACCTCTATACTTAAAAGTTATTTGTCCAGTACAAGTCCGAAACTTTGGGATATCTAAATCTTCATTACTTCTTGTATTACGATCGTGAACTTGATCTCTTTGTTTGAATTTATCACAGAGATATGAAGGAGCTTGGCCATTTATACATTTATACATTTAAACATTAAATATAGTGCATCTCTGTATAACAAGTGTTCTTTAATTGGTAGCCATCCAAGTGCACTTATTGTTGGAGATATATGATCAAATTTCTGTACACCCGATATTCTTCTTGCGGCATAATTTTGAATTAATTGAATTTTGTCAATATTGCCTTGTGATGTATTAGACCATATGGATGAACAGTAATTGATTTTACTCATTACCAATGTATCTATAATCATAGCGAGGGTCTTCTGGTGAAATAAATGTTTCACCCTATTGATTTGGCCTAATTTAGAAATACAAGAAGAGGAAAAGGCCTGAATATGTTTATTGTAGGATAAGAGAGAATCGAGGAACATACCAAGATCTTTCACTTCCGTTATCGGTATAAGATTTTTGCTTATAAAGTTTATGTTAGGTGGAGTCTGTATCTGTTGTATCATTTGTCGTGATCCAACTATCAGCTTTTTGTTTTTTTCCGAATTTATCAGAAGACTATGGTTACAACACCATTGAAATATTCTTTGTAGGTCTTCTTCTATGGCTTCAAGGGAACAGTTTATGCTTGATACGGGAAAAGTTAGAAAAGTTTTCGAGTCGTCCACAAATGATTCTAGATTACATAGTTTAGTGGTTGATGGCAGGCTGTCGGTATAGATATTAAGAAGAAATGGCGAAGGCACTGAGCCTTGAGGGATTCCATGTTCTAAGGCAGCATACGTCGATCTTGCAGTATACCAATAGGAACATATTGTGATCTATTGGACAAGCAGCTTTTGAACCAATTGAGGACTTCTGATGTTACTCCTAAGTCCATTATTTTTTTAGCAAGATATCATGTTGAGCACTATCAAAAGCTTTTGATAGGTCCAAGAATATAATAATCGAAAGTTGCTTCTTATCTATTGCCTCCAATAAAATATTCGTTACTGCGATGTTGAGTGTTTCGGTAGAGTGCAACTTACGATTACCACTTTGATGTTTCGTTAGTAATTGATGTTCCATCAAATAATCTGTAAATTGATTTAATGCTACTTTATCGCAAATTTTTGACAAACTCGAAAGTAATGATACAGGTCGATTGTTCGAGGCATTATCTGGATCAACGTCTTTGTGCAAAGGTTTAACCTCCGCCAACTTCCAACTCTGCGGATACGTAGACGTCATCATAGAACAGTTTATAATATCAGTTAGAGGATCTATAATTATTTCTATGTTATCTTTGAAACATTGCACACTCACTTTGTCGGGACCAGGAGCTTTGTTAAAATTATTTTGCGTACTTCTTCTCGCGTAACTAAGCTAAATTTAAATCTCTCAGCATCCGATACATGTGTCAATCTTGGTGATGGGGATGTTATTAAAATATTGTTTTGATCTGCTAGTTGTTTAACTTTAACAGCTGTAGTTTCCCCACTGAGATGAAGAAATTATTAAATTCCTCATCTGCTAATTCAGGGTCCTTACGGTAGTTGGGTTCTGTAATTTCTTTAATAGGAAGGCACCCTCTAATAACTTTCCACATTGATTTCGAATTATCCTTATTCTTCTCGATTTGACTGCTGATGTACTTAGATTCAGCTTTTCTTATAGATATTTTGACAGCATTTCTAAGTTGCTTATAACTGGTCCAATCTTCTGAATTCTTTGACTTACGAAAATATTTTAAACGTCGGTCTCTGACTTTCATTAATTGTTTTATTTCTTTACCGATAAACTTGTGCGGTCTTCCTTTGATTTTTATATACTTGGTGCATGTGTGTTTAAAGTGTTTAAAAATAATTCATTAAACAGGTCAAGCTTTGAGTTTACATCATGGACTGAGGAAATCTCATGTAGAGGAAGTTGTGCGACTTCTCTTTTAAAACATATCGGGTCATAACTTTTATAGCTTCTCACATGTATATGTTTATATTTGGGCTTTTTGGTCTTTACTTTGAGTATACAATATACCAAGCAGTGGTCGCTTATCCCTGTGTTCATAACACCACTGGTTTTAACTTTGGAAAGGGGGAGTAATCATTATAACGTCCAGTAACGATCTAGTTTGTGCGGTAATCCTCGTCGGTTCTTCAATAATTTGACTCAAGTTAAGTTCATTACAAGTATCTAAAAGTGCCTTCGCATCGACGCTCGAATTACTGAGGAGATTACAGTTTAGGTCACCCATTATAACAATATGCGGCTGCATCATGAATGCTTCGATGTACATTGGTTTAATTTCGTCTTTGATACATGCTACTGGACAATTTGGTGGTTTATACGTTACACAGATAATTATAGATTTGTTTTTGTTCAACTGTATTTGCACCCATAGTTGGTGGAGGCCCGAATAAGATATATACGAAAGGTCATTAAGAACTTTTGACTTTAAATTGTTGCGTGTATAAATGCATACAGCGCCTCCTCTCCTGCGTTTACGGTCTAGTCTGTGAATTTTGTAACCTTGTATTTCAACCTCAGCATTTGAAATAGACGAATTCAGCCAAGTCTCAGAAATTGCGAGTACGTCTACCTTGTTATCGGAGACCAATTCCCTAATTTGAATTAAGTGATTTCTGTTTTTTATCGATTGTATATTAAGGTGAAATAGTTTAATTCTATTGTCTTTGTTTGTTCGTCGCATCTACCAGCCAAATGATTCAGTGTTTGATTATAATTTGTCACATGTATTTTAACCAAATTTTGTTCATTGCTGAACATTGTTATATCTTTCCCTAAAGATCTGCTGATCTCACCACATCTGTTTGATATTCTTACTGGTATTGAGTTAACATGGGATTTTTTGTTCACACCTAATGGCTTTTTACATACCTCTCTTTGTATGTTAGGGGAAGACGTGTTGATGGATGAATGGGGGGTCTTGTTGGTAGAGAGATGAGTGGTGGTATAAGTGGTGAAGGGTATGGGTACGGAAACGGTTGGAACATTGGGTGTTGGATCGGGGGGGAATAGTTTGGATTGAAGGGAAAAGGAACTAGGTAACAATCAGGTTGTGGAATATTGAAAGAGGGAGCTCTTTGAATAGGGTTTTGTTGGAATTTCGGCTCGCATATTGTTGGTAGGACATAGAACCCTTCAGGCAGTGGCCATTTCTTTTCAAAAAAGGGCACTGCACTGACGCTATTGTCCTTCTTCCATGTTGATTTCGGGTGGAATTTCGATTTGACATAGATTAAGATTGGTATTTAGCGTGGACCTGGTGATATCCCCTCTTATCTGTTAAAGACCCCGAAGTGCGTACTGGAAATTTTCTTACAGCTTTATCTTTGGGTTGGATGTTTTGTGGCGCAACTGGTAGGGGGCCGTCTTTGGGATTATTATCTTTATTAGAGGCGGCTGGTTGGGGTTTATTTACTAAGGTATTATTAAGGATGTCTTCGTTTTTACTGTGGCTATTTGAAATAGTAAATTTGTCCTTAGGGGACACTTTCTCTTCAAGTTCAGCCAGGCGTGTTCTTAAATGGAGATTGTCACTGGCCAATTTACATAGCTCTTGTTTACTTTCTGCAATGATTTGAGTCTGCTCCGAAAGTTTAGCCCTCAAGGCTGCCACTGTGGACTCTATATTTACCTTAAACGTACAGAAAAGTCCGAATTATGTGTTACCGTCTCGCATTCGGATTCAGCACTATCACGGTCTATGACTTTACCACCAGCTTCGGACATGATTTGGCCAACATACAACAATTTTTCTTTATTCGAAGAGCCAAGTTCAAAGCTTATGCCGTTCATCGGCTTGTCTTCGTTCATAATATTAGCAAATAGTTATTTTAACTTGTCTCCTACATTATCTTTGAAGGTCAACATGCCCAGTTCATAGTTCCATGTGATAGTTAGGTCAGAACTGGAGCTCACAAATTTCTTATATTTGCCACCGGGTGATAGCCATTTGCCAACCTGACCAATGGCGTTTTTCGTAAATATTTTCAACATGTCAAGAGTATCTATCCATTTAATTCGATTGCCAACATAAGTAAAGCTATTCGCTTCTTTATAGCGAAGTATTTCACTCAAGTCCCAGTTATAAGGATTTGAAGGCAACTGACAGAGCTAGCCAGAGCACGACCATCCGCCATGTTGGACTAATTATATCCGCCATGTTGGACCAAGTCTCTGAAATTGCGAGTACGTCTACCTTGATATCGGAGACCAATTCCCTAATTTGAATTAAGTGATTTCTGTTTTTTATCGATTGTATATTAAGGTGAGATAGTTTATTACGTACGCACTATATATGTAAGCGGAAGTAATGCTTATTTGCATCTATAATGAGAATTCCTTTCTATCTATCTATCTGCCTTGCGACAACCTTTTTGTAAACGGGTGTATATATATTTTTGCCCCTCACTTCATCATGCCTTAAAAATCCCATTATTCAAGCTACGTGTGATGTTTGTCTATAGCCCCTCTCCTCACCTGCTGTCGTTTCCACAATTATATGTACGGGCGTGATCAGGGGTGTGGGTTGCCCGGGGGTGAATCGTTCATAGCCTACTGTTTTAGATGTTTTAATTAAAATATGCTCAATTTAGGCCCAGAATGCATTCTGTTGGTCCTGCATTTTCCATTTTCCAAATCTAACCACGTCGTCATTAATTTTCGTGTTATTTAACCATCAATTTCGTGGAGGCAAACTGCAAAATCTTTTTTTCCGGCATTTCATTTAAAAATCAAAAATCTGCTCAATTTATGCCCAGAATGTAGCTATAACAAAACGAGAACACCAACAAAACTATTCTGTTGGTACTGCATTTTCCCTTTTTAAATGTAGATATTACAACGCGAAAACACCAGCAAAACCATTCTGTTGGCCTTGCATTTTCAATTGTCCAAATCTCACCACGTCTTCATCAAGTTACGTCTTATTTAACCACGCCTTCATTTTTAAATCCCCTCAAATTTGTCTCGCATTCCATTTAAAAATCAAAAACAACAACAATGGACGTCTTCATTAAAATCCGCTCAATTTATCCATAGAATGCAGATATTACAACAGGAAAACAACAGAAAAACTATTTTGTTGGCCTTGCATTTTCAATTGTCCAAATCTGACCGCGTCTTCATTAAGTTACGTCTTATTTAACCACCCCTTCCTTTTTAAATCCCCTCCATTTTGTCTCGGCATCCATTTAAAATCAAAATAAAAACAATGGACGTCTTCATTATAATATCCTCAATTTATTCATAGAATGCAGATATTACAACACGACAACACTAGCAAAACTATTTTGTTGGCCTTGCATTTGGCCAAATCTAACCACGTCTTCATTAAGTTCTATCTTATTTGACGACGCCTTAATCTCTAAATCCCCTCAATATCGTGAAGGGTATCAACAAATCACAGAGGTTGCTGACCAACAAGTCTTTTGCTTCGGCCTTCCATTGATTCCTCAATTTCGCGGAGACAAATTACAACAGACTAACAAAATCTTTTGGTTCCGCCTTTTCAAAATTAATAAAGTATTTTGTTGGCTTTGCATTTTCAATTGTCCAAATATAACCACGTCTTCATTGAGTTACATCTTATTTAACAACGCTTTCATTTTTAAAGATGGAACTTAATGAAGACGTGGTTAGATTTGGACAACACTAAACACTATATTGGCATGGCTGCAAGCACATTTAAAGAGCGACACCGTAGCCACATTAAATCTTTTCAACACAAAAAATACTCAAATGACACCGAACTTTCGAAATATATTTGGAATTTGAAAGAAAACAAACAAGATTTCATCATAAAGTGGTCAATCAAAAAGCACGCAGTTTCGTATACGGGAGGATAAAAAATATGCAATTTATGTTTGGAAGAAAAACTATGTATCATGAAAGAAGATAAACAATTTTTACTGAACAAAATATCGGAAATAGTTTCAACATGCAGACACAAAAGCAGATTTAAAATAAAAAACCTACAGAAGTAAAGGAATCCATGGAATATTTGAACGCCTACACGCCCACGTTTTGAACAATACTATTTAATCATGGAAAATCTTTTCGAAATCCCTCGCCACTTGATGATCGCTTATTGCGTGAAACAGGCTGTAGTGGATACATTGAGGTAAGTGAAAACTGTATATATGTATATATGTAAACGCAAGCGACGTTTTTTGAAAACACGAACCATAGGCAGCAAACCAAATACTGTTATCCTCACAATAAATAGTTGCAAAAGATATATTTAACAATTAAATATTTAAAAATATGTTTATATAGTGCTTCTGACTTTGCCATCCAGCGATTTACTTCTGTATCTCATTATCTGCGCAGATTGTCAGATATATGTCCTATTTAAACTTACACCTAGACACATGAATAACTTCGCTTGAAACAAAAGAAATATCGCAAAATATATAATGCGAATAAAACAGGTATAAATGACCTTGGATATGTCTTCTAACTTTATATAAAGTTTTTAGAATTAAAAAGGGTTTGAAAGTGCTTACATTTTTTTTATAAAAAGCATGTTTTTATCAACAAAATTTTGTAGATATGCGGGATGCAATCAGCTCGACAAACGTCATCAGGGGCGGATTTATGGGTAGTCAAATGGGTCACGCGACTAAGGTAAAAATTGCGCAGATGTGAATAGATAGTCCAGTTGTAACATTTCATGCAGCTGCAGCCGACAGTAAAGTAATTAATATTCAAAAATAGTCCAGTTACCAACGTCGTGCAGCGGCCGAGCCTGCAGTAAAAGAGTCAAAATTCTATTGAATGTCAAATTGAATTTAGGTGGAATTTCTGTCAAAGTTCTATTGAATGTCAGCGAAGCCGAAGCAGCAATACACGACAGGAGAATAGGCACTTTGATATAATTGTGATACCTGGGACTTGGTAGAAATCCGAAGTATGTTCTTGAACGGAAAAACAGGTGATCAGCAACAAGCAACAACAAGATATATTCTTATACTAGTTTTCAAAGTCTGTTTATTATATAGCTGTTTGTCCCGCTACTCGCTGGTATACAGTGGCGTAGCCAGCCCGCCGATTTAGTCCGCTATGCAAATTTGTTCGTGTTCATTGACGGTGAAAACAATCAATTTGTAAAGAAATGAATAATGATAATGATTTGAAATTTGCATAGCGTGACCAAATCGGCGGGCTGGCTACCCACTGCTAGTATAGACTATAGATACATGCTGTTGGTATATTATTGATGTATTATTGAAATTAGCATATTAATGCGGTCGGCCAAAAGCTTATTTATAAAGTAATGACAGTAACAAATATAATATACGATAGTATAAATATTAAGGCAGTTGTATGACTTGTATTGTTTAGCTTTAATGATGAAATATGATCTTTGTAGTGCATCTCAAGTTTCAAATTTTCAAATAATCATGGCTTTACGGCGTAAATGCAATATGTATAATTGTTAATTTGGTTACATTCTCCAGCTTGTGAAGAGCTTGTAGCTTTTTTACACACATTTGCATGACCTGATTTGATACCGATAGATTTTGCCCTGCTGTTGCTTGTGCTCAATGTTCCATTGTAACGTTCTCTAAATACCGCTTTTAAAACAGGCAATCTGATGTCTGATGAATCAGTTATTGTTCTTATGCGTCTTTTTTGAAAATATTTTCGACAATGACGTTCTACTGCAGTAAAAATAGATAAGCGTCATTTTTCAGCTGAGATAGACCATGCACGGCCCTATTTTGCTTTTCTAGCCAATATTTAGCGTAATCCAGAAATATTTGTGGGCTGCCAACTTCATTACTCACTCCAATAGCATTAAGACACTTAATTTTCTCATTGTTATCCTTAGATTGTCTTTTCATGCATTGTCTCCTGAAGGTGAACGGGACAAACCATGCAGCAGCATATCTTAGAATATCCTCTTCTACAAGAGGTATGTTTGTTTCCTCAGAAATTTCTGAGTGCAATGGTACACTAGATTTCCTAAGCACCATTTTTTGAAACAATTTTCGTACTAACGTTTGAACGAAAATTGTAAAACAAGGTTGGTGCAATAGGGTTGGACGAAGATAAGAACTAAATTCCTGAATAAAATCCGGATTGGAACAAAATATATGAAATGCTTGCCACATTTTCTCACTTTGATCAGATGGAACTTTTTTTGAATCCCCAGATGTGGCTGCCTTTCAAACCTTTGATAGGATAGTACAAAACTTTTACACATCACAAATACTTCGGTTTTCAAGGAAACACTCGGCATTAGAAATTAAGTGCGAACCATGTTGAGACCCTTTTATATTGTTGAATGGAGCTGTTATTATATCGTTTATAGTTTCTTTCAATAACAACAGCTCACCATCAATATACAGTTTCGAAAGAGAGTACTTTGCACCACGATTTTTAAAAATATCAGATTTTGTATACACAAAAACAGACATGTCAAGGCTAGAATAAATTCGGCCAAGTATCACACTATAAAGTAGTTCAAAAAGCGATTTAAAACTGCTGAATTATGTTATAATGCGATTACAACTAAATGGGGTATGTTCAGGTCAAACAAATATGTTTGTTGTAGACATAGCGAATAAAGAGAAAACTGCATGGTTTCTCTCAATTGTCTATGTTGTGGATCAACCACGAATATTTGTATTTGCAACAATATGCGAGGTCTAACTTAAAGTATTCCATTTGTCAAACAATTTTGCTTCTAATACAGAAATTAAATTGGAATATATTTACAGCATCAGCAAAATAGTTTCTACATTTACAATATATGCAGAGGTCAGTAGCCATACATATTTGGTCTCAGGTTATAAAGTTTCCCCAGTATAGCCAGGCAAGCTGTGGTAACATATTTCAAATTTACTTTGTTAGCCCATCAAAGCCCAAGGCATATTCCCCTTGTTGTGGTAAAATGTTTGAAATTAACCTTATTAGTGCATCAAAGCCCAAGATATTCCCCTTGATGTGGTAACTTTTTCAAATTGACCTTACTAGCCCATCAAAGCCCAAGACATTCCCCTTGTTCACTGAAATCATCTGGCATAATAGCCAGCTCTGTGTCACATTTCTGGCAGCAATAATAGCCGCAAAAGGCCAGAAATACGGCTCATTTCCCAACTTGGCACCATTCATCCTCACGGTATTAATGAGCGCTTCTCTTACATTTAAGTCTTATCTGTTTATGCCTGCCATCAGCAGACACTCCACATCTCACTTCATCTCATACATAATTCCTTAATTCCTGACTTTTTTGTTTTGTTTGCTTCTCGTTACATGCTAATATATTTTGTAATGAGATTTCCATATTTTGTTTATAGTTTGTTTTGATTAAATCCATCTGATTGGTTTATTTTTTATCACGTGATCACTTTTGTAGTCACTATAGAAGCACATGTTTTTCCCCGACCCATTCTACTAACTTACAGACGAAGGGACTTCGCTCGAAACGTTGAAGTTCTTATTGAATTTTTCAGGTATTCTACACAACAGTCAACCACCCAATAATAGACAGTTGCTCCATAAAAAGGAAAATCTGTTTTATTTATATAAGAAATAAAAAAAGCTTTTAATTGCCATCTTTTAAGATCATTTACATAAAAGCAAACAATTTTCAATGCTTCAAGGTGAAGGGCTAGTAGCACAGACCTTTACTATATCTTGACGGAGTGCTCCGCAAGGTAAAAAAACTTGTGCTATTGTTTCTACTGCATGTTTGTGGGCAAATTATATTTTTGAAAAGACATGAGGTTGTTTAATTTTTTGTTTAATTAGCTTTAGTAATAATACTATTTTTGATGTATTCTTTAGTAACAGATTTGCGAAACTAGTAATTGGAGCCTTTTATGAACGCAGGTGCCTTGCTTCAGTCAAAATAGATTGAGCACTCAGTCCATTAAGTGTAAGTAAGTTGCTAGAAGATAAGTGACCTAAGACCATATATTGATATATTTTCCTAACATCTTAAAGCTTAACTATATAGGCTTTACTATATAAACACAGGCCATGATTGAGGATGAACCCACATTGTTATTGCTAGTATTATTACAATTTATAGTAACGTTAACACAAGACTGATTAAGGTATAAATTGTAATAATGTTAATGAGCACAATATGGTAAACTGCTTATCCCTTAAGCATTGCCTTACAAGTTATAGCAAGCCTCAACTATAGATTATATTCTCTTCTGACAGAGTATCATTTAACACAGTACGTAATTTACCATAAAATATTTCTTCAATGCAATCTTTCTTTGTATTGTCATCATGTGCTGTTGATGCAAGTGCCTTATCAGTGTTACTTTTTGATTAACAGTAGGGTTGTTTTGGGGAGTTTAATATGTGTCGGTCATCTGACCATCAAAAGCAGTTATGCCAGAGTTTCAAGGTTGCCATGTCCCTTTCAAGAATGAAACCTGATAGGTCTCTTTACTAGAGGGTACTTCAACTTCAAAACCTCTTCATATAGCATTCTAATAGATTTCAAATAAAAACAATGAAAACACAGATGCATTATTATATAATAAAGCCTTTATAAAAAGTAAGATTAGCATGTAAACTTGATGTTTCAGACTTCAAGTTTACAATCCGTATAGTACTGCTGATAGCTATTTTCTGTTCAAATTCAAAATACATTTTAAAATTTACAACTAACTGCCTGAATTCAAGCTTGCAATGCACCACAATTGACTTGGATATTACCACAAAATGAATATTTATTGTGCATTAATTGTATATGTACATATGAAGTGTAAAAATATTGACAAGTGAAAACATGCAAAAGTAGTTTAAAATCTCGCCTATAAACATGTTTTCTTCAATCCTTGAACCTTCATCGTCGTGGCTACTTGAACTGTCTTCGCCTGGCTTGGCAGAAATTTGCACGCAAGTCAAACTCGTTGCAAATCTAATGTCTACATTTGCCTCATGTTTGCACGCGGGCATATATTAGGTTTGCAAGCGTTCGAGTTTGCCACAAATCTGCGACAGGTTTACACGCGTGCAAACTTAATGGTTTGCAAAATTTGCACCCTAGCAAACTTGCGGCAAACATAACGTTTGCCCCAAGTTTTGAAAATGGGTTTAAATATATAATATTTTATTGAAAAGTTAGTTACAAATTTGGAAAGGAGTTTGCGAACGTGAATTTATGAAGTTTGCAAGTTTCCGGTTTGCTATATATTTGCTAAAGTTTGCACGCGCCGGCAAATTTAAAGGTTCGCTCAAAACTATATACGCTAGCGCACGGTGGTTAAAAAGTGGGTCAATCGACAAGTTGTGTCATTTCAAGAATCCCACGACTATGTTATAGTTCCGAGCGAGAATGGACAATTCATCTTAGACATTGACGCAAGTGCATTTGGAATTGATGCAATACTGTCCCAGAAGGATGATGTCAGTGTGACGTTAAAGAACCCAATGTGGATCTCGTCACAACTGGTGTAAGAGGGGATAGGAATGTAATAATGTGGTCTAAAGATGAGGATCCTGACTTGATCTGAAGGTGTTAGTCGATTTGCTAGAAGCTTGTGATGAAAGACCTGATTGGGGTAATACACGAATCGCGAAATTCGGGCAAAAATCACAGTTAAATTAAAGAAAACATGTAGCTGTGACTGGATGATTTAAAATATGCGTATTAAAGTATTCAAATGTTCAGTTATGCATTCGTGATTACATATCACAACAATAAAAACACGAATGCATGACTGAACATTTGAATACTTTAATACGCATATTTTGAATCATCCAGTCACAGCTACATGTTTTTCTTCAACTGCGATTTTTGCCCGACTCAGAACACGTCATTTGGATGCGCAGCCGAATTTCGCGATTCGTGTATGTTTCTCCCGAAAATGAGAAAATGAAAGTCATGCGGGCACTATGGGAATCTTTGAAGATAGAGGATGGACTGGTTTATCATAAGTTCGAGTCTGTGGATGGATAAGAGGCAAAGTTACAATTGGTAGTCCCACAGTATCTGCAAGAAGAAGTGTTAAAACATGTACACGACAACATTACGTCTGGTCATTTGGGAATTAAAAAGACACTAGTTCAACTTAGAGACAATTAGAGATTATTGTCGGAAGTGTGACATTTGTGCTGCTCAGAAAGGCCCAAGAGAAAGAGCGAAAGCTGCATTGGGGAGTTACGTTGTTGGATGCCCCTTCAGGAGGGTAGCAGTGGATATCACGGGACCTTTCGTGGAATCTTACCAAGGGAACAAGTATATCTTCTGGTTGTTAGGCATTGTTACACTAAGTCACCACAAGCGTATCCATTGCCCAACCGAGAAGCTGCCACGTGGAAAGAACACTTGTCAAGGAGTTTGTATGCCGTTATGGTGTTCCCTTGGAATTCCATTCCGATCAGGGACGCAATTTTGTATTTGCTGTGTTTAGGGAAATGTGCCATTTGTTGTGAATTAAGAAAACAAGAACAACTTCATGTCATCCTGAATCGGATGGAATCAGCTGTTCCTCTTCGTCGAACAGCCAACCATGAATCGACAAATATTACGGCAGCCAGATTAACGCTAGGAAATGAACTACGCGGACCAGGTGACCTTGCCTTTGGACGACCTGAGGCATCGTTGCCAGTGCAGCCTGACTTTGTCCAGAAAATGAAGCGTCAATATGCCACCGATCATATTCCAACACAATTTTCTTCTGGAGACTTTGTTTGGTACTATCATCCGCGAAGGAAAAAGGAATTGTCGCCAAAGCTTACGAGCAATTGTGAGGGACCGTGTGAAGTGTTCGTGCGAAACCAAAAGTGGTGCATCGAAATAATATTTGGGAGTATGGTGATTCTAAGAAGGCAGATTGGTAAAGCCAAGGACGTGAACAAGACATAAATGAGCCAAGTGAATGTAGTGAGACAGTAGCAAATAATGAAAGTGGAAGGTTGAAAGACTTGACTTATGAACATGTGACAGTTAATATAGTATACTTAGTTCTTGCCTTCATCATCTTTCTAAAGAATGACAAGGGGGAGAGCCGTGTTATGTATGCAAAGCAAATATTATGGTAATAATATTGTGTAAATTATGTGTATATAAGAAAGTGTTGATCAATGCTATAGTGTAGTGTAAAATAAAGCTTTTTAGAGGACAGTTGGTTGTTAACCTTTGTTTTTGAGATATTTCGTTTAAGATCTCAGCCCGTATCAATTGTTTCATTGCTTTTATTATTGGCAAAAGCAAATTTGAATAGTCTAGACTATACTATTAATTAATGTAGATGGACATTTCATGTATATGCTTGGTCACAACAACAAAAATTCAATTTTGTTTTCATCAGTACCGTTTGCCGTATATATGTAAAGGGACATTAAATATATGAAGCCATACATTTTAAGTAAATAAGTTATTAATATCTGTTAAGAAATATTATTAATGATGTTACAGCAAAAAGCAATATTCCAACGCATGTTTACTTTGAAAATATTCAACTGAATTTACGAAATATGCCTTATATTGTCAAATCTTAGTACTATGTTCGTAAATTTGCATGAAATCTCACACGACCATTAAAACCAAATAAAAAATATTACAACAGTCTTGCACAATCTTTTGTTTGTGTATTTTGTCCACTGCATTATGCTGGAAGACCAAATGCACTGCAACGCATTAAAGAAAATTCATAACATAGCACTACATATTTAAGAATGCTGCCTTGCTGGCCAGCTTAAAGCGCCCTCGCTGCGGTAGACAAGACACATGGCAATTGGCAAAACAGTATCAGATGGCTATTTGACCAAACAGCGTTTGAAAACTCTGGTGGCATGCATCTTTTTCATTTGATCATGTGACGTTCATGGCCAACTAATATACAGTCAGTCATATAAACTAATAATGTTTATAAGTTAATGATTTTCACACTAATATCACGTCTGAGTCAGTGATGCACTCCATAGTTTATCTATGACAATGTGTTCATACAGGAGTATACAACACTGCAGTTATCACATAATTATAATTATTTCCGGAGATCCTTTGTGTTTGGATTCGATTTATATCTTTGTTCATAATACACATTAAATGTTACATTAAGTAAGCGTGACAGTAGCTGTGGTACTCCGAAGAGCAAGATGTTCTTTCGCCTGATTAACAAGAGGGTAATTTAAGCACCATCGTTCAAACGAAGATTGAAAGTGACTACCATTTTTTCTATAAAAATTGTGATATAGCCACATAGCTAAGATTGAAGCGAAATATATGCGGGAAGCGAAGTCTATATGAGTACATCATGATAATACTAAACTTGGTTGCTTGATACTCTGACCAATTTTGGTCATTTATATACTGTATCCGAGCAAGGCATTTTACTGCATCAACGATAAGATTCTGCTGCTAAAGCAGAAGTTGAATTTTATGGTATAAAATCTGGGTATAAAAGTTGCATTTCCCCAATATATCAGATGGTACATATTCATTCAACCGTACTACGGTTTACCTCTTTCAAGTGGTGTCTTTCAAATTTGCGGCTGCCATACAAGAAGTTTTACCTCCGTTGCACACCTCTCTGGGGCGGATCCAGGGGTAGTCCGATCACGCGACTAACGTAAAATTTGCAATTGCGCAATTAATTAATTCAACCAGCAGTTCAGTTATCATATTTCATGCAGTTGCAGCTTATATTCAAAGTTCCTAGCAAGTTATCAAGTTTCATACAGCGGCCAGGCCTTCAATGCATAACGCGCAGAACAGCGGTCTAGTGCGTGAGCTTTGCTCCCTCTGCAGGCAGATTCCAGCTATCTGATTGGCCAATTTGCTTTTTGCGCGATCTGTGGGGAGTTCAGTGAACAGGGGCTAGTATACAAGGTATCTCATTGGCTAGATTTTTTGATCGATCAGATGCATCAAGCTTCAGTTTATAGGGCATGATTCTATGACCTTTCTGATCGCAGCTTTGACCGCAAAGGTTCAATCGAAGTATCTCGGAAAATATAATACGAATATACTGCAATGTCTCGTAGTATTTACGAGGCCGTTCACGCAATGTTTGAGAACAACGATGAGCAGTGTCTGGTGGAAATTCAACTTGAACTGAGGAAGCGAATCGACGTTTCGCCGACGACTTCTGTCCAAGAGCAGCTGTTGAGCGCTATCAACAACACAATTTGGTGCCGAATCGTAGATTTCGAAGTATGTTCGGGAAAGGAACAAGTCTTGTACGGCTACGACCGTAAATATATTCTATTTTAACTACATTTATTGTGGTGATTTTCGACTTTTATTTACAGAGCAATCTGTGCGCGTGAGCCGATGACCCGCTGGCTATGTTTATAAAATTTGCAATTTTTGCATATTACTGCGGTCGAAAACCAGCTGATTAGGCGAACTGTATATAATATAGGCATTAAGGCATTTTTTTATGCTTTTGTTGCTTGATATTAATCGCCTAAGGTTTGGATATATATTATCGACTTCGGCCGAACCAAAATATTCTTATATAAATATGATGTATTTTTGACTTGATGTGTTGGACCGCATGGCATGGTGATGGAATTGTGTCTGTTAAAAATAGAATATAGGCAGCAAATTGATCCTATTCTGAAATAGCCTTTGGCTAATTGGCTTCCAGACCAAAATTGGCTTATCCAGGACTAAAACTTTTATCTTTTACTTAAACAATGTTTTTAAATATTGATATCATGTACATTGTTTGTAAGTATTGCCAGCACATCACTATTATAATATAATTTTCCTCGTTTCTGATTGAAGAAACATTAAAATTTTCAATTTTTTTACTAGAATTTGGGATCAAAATTTTCTTAACATGTGGTATCTTTTCCCAAATACCCTTTTAGTAAAATTCGAGGGAGAAATACCACATGTGGTATTTTCTCCCAAAATAATTTGTTCTAGTAAAAATTGAGCAACGTCAATTGAGTAAACAGTGAAATAAAATTGTTAAATAATATTAATATATGAATAGACCACTTATTCTGTAGAGCACGAAAATTAGCAAATATTTCTAGGTTAAGTAAATATTTTGCTGCTCAAAGCTGCACTCGCGGTATTACAAATACCTTCCCGGTATTACAAACGCGTGCAATTTCCTACATTAATACGCGTGCAATTGAACCATTAATACTTCGAAATCAGCTATTTCCATACAAAACTATAAATATTTGAAATGGAGATTAATATTTAACTCCATGTCTGGTTTGTTTATTAGATCTGCTGGTGCTGGGAATTGCTTGTACAGCTCTGCGTCCTTGGTACTGGTAGGTGATAACAGTCTAGTCCAAACGTTGATAATCTTGACATCAATTGAGCTTTTTATCAATGCACCCAGGTGGGGGGAGGGGGGCAGGGAGGGGGGTAAATGGTTGGAATTGACTGGGATTGGTGTGAAAATTGAGCAATTTCACATTTATAAAGGGTCCCATAAAGTCCCCATGGCCAACAAAACTCCTATTGCTCTGGAGCAAAGGTGTGAAAGGCGGGTGCTGGTGCCTTAAAACCAGTCTAATTCTTTAGGTCTTTTTAAATAAGGGCTGTCCATGTCGGAATCACAAGCTTGCTATGTGTTATTATGTGTTTCTTAGGCATGCTGATGAGCCCAGATATTGGGCGAAACAGTCATTTTTGGACATCACGTTTTATTTACAGAAATAATCCAAAAAAGATATAGTGGCAGCCTTTCAGCATAATAACTAATAACCATCACCCCTCGAAAAAATCGGTACGGTTGTGTACCAACGAAAATTTTGACTAACGTACGAAAAATCCTGGATCCGCCGCTGACTATATTATATTATAAGTAGTATTTAACGAGCAATTTGATTGGCTAATGCCGCGTGCTTTATGACGCAATAAAGCACGGCCACTGTTTTAATTTTTCTCCCTTCGTCTCCGCTTGTTAAATTGTCCTCGGAATTGTCAATATAATATGAACAATATAATATCAAAGAGCAAAAAAAAGACCTAAACGATATGGAAAAACCCAGCCAACAAATGACAACGGTTCATAAACGCCGAAGAAAAATTTGTAGCTGTTTCTGAATTTGAAAATACTTTTTTGCTTGAAAGTTCGCATCAATGGCGACAAGAAACCCAAAAATCTGTGCTATTTTTACATTCAAATATACAAAAACTCTATTTAAACACAATCCAAACCAAATCAAATTTATTCACAAATATTTGTGCAAAAAATGAAAATTAGCCATTTTGGCATTCATTTAGATAACATATGTCTACAGTTTTTAAGCTGTCAAGATGCAACGACAAAAAGTCAAAAACCTACACAAATACGACATGTTTGTGCATTTCCCGCCAGTTTGTCTGAGAACATTTTTTACCACCAACCACTGAACAACAAAACAAAACACAAAAAATATTCAAACAGTACCTTCAAGCAAAAACTGCCTGATACATTTAGGTCAAGTATTCAAGATGAAAAATCCAACTTGACAGCCAAATGTCGTCAAAGCAAACACCTTCGCTTTTATACCGAATCCAGGACAAAGGTGAAGCAGAACAACGAAAACCCAATCTGTCTATCAATATGGACTATTTTTGAAAAGTTTTCAACAGATTTTGTGCTTTTTTGATCCCTAATTTTTGTTGAGTTGCACATTATTCTCTTCTTCGCCAGTCAGAATTCAAGCTTGTAGTTGTTGCCAAGCAATGCAAACATTGAAAAGCTTGTAAGTGACGTCAATGATTTCATGTTAGGAGAATATCAATATTGATCTCTGTGCAAAATTGCTTACTGTGCCTATATACTACTTATAATATAAAATAAACTCGTACTATAAAGGAAATAGAAAAACTCGTCTTGTACCTTTATGGTGTGATAAAGCACTCGGGGAACGTTGGGAAAACACTCGAGAAGCGTGTAAAACACTCGGCTACGCTTCGTGTTTTACACGCTTCTCTCACCTTCTCCCAACAATTCCCTCGTGCTTTATGACACCATAAAGCATGCGACTCGTTTTATTTCTTAAATATATTACATATTCGAATAGGTTATATCACACTGAATCCAAGTCTGAAACGTTCTTGTGGACTCATTCAGCAGTTTCGGATATAGTTTATGCCTTTGATATTAAAGAACTCGGAACAGCATCAGTGTCTTTCAAGATTATAGACTGTTATAAACATTACCTAGCTATTATTTTGTAAGAAAAATAACAATGCGTACAGACTCTGAATCAAAAGACAAAAGTCTTGAAGTTTTGTCTCAACTACAGTTTGTAGTCGATAGTCAAATGTTGTGCTTCAAGGTACGACTTTACTTAGGGTTTCGCACCTAATTTTATGACGTTATCAGTATGCAATGCTCCAATGTATATTAACTGGTAAACCAAATGTGAAATGGAGCGTTTCTGGTTAAGTAAACTGGCCCAGTCATTGGTGGGGTACATTTCGCCCCGCCGTACATTTGACCTGCACACTTGTGCGAAATGGTTAAGCTTGTTGCACAGGTAACAGATTTGTCTTTTTGCACGACAATTTTCTGATCTGCGGTGCTTTCGACGACAATCGCCACACTGGCTTGCTTGTTGGTTTTTTTTTGTTGGATTGATTGCTTCCTTCTTTGACTCTCCTGGTTTTGCTGTCTGTCTTAGTGAATAATTTACTACATATTTTCGGCAGACATGCCTTTATGTTGGGCCCGGTTCTTGCAATCTGTATGGCTTTGTCTTGTGTGAGATCGGCCTCTTCCTTTATCACTGCATTTTTCAGCTTCGTTTCTTTATTTAAGCGGACTAGAGGACATTAGCTCGATATTTAGTATGTTTTCGTTTGCTCCTCACACCATGTTATAGTCTTTAGACTTTATATTTTCGAAATATATGTATTTGTGTGTGAAAAAAACAACAACCTAAGAACAAACACGAATCCCTCGTTGGAGGTCCCCCACCGGAAGTATCATTACAACTTCAAGATCAATAAAATATATTTCATCAACCTTTATATCAACTACTACAGTTACTCTAACACTAAAAGTAAAAAACTGATGTTTCACTATTTTAACACACGTTAAATTAATGGACCAATATGTGCACTCTGTATTGCAGTATTTAACATTTTATTCCCAAGCTTACGACGCTCTGCGAGATAATTCGATTCGGATATTTTTTCGGATATTCGATTTGATTTTGCCATAGTTTTTGATAAGTTTAAAATTTTTCATAGGATTTCATAAAGTCACATAAAACAAACTAAACTACAACGACGAACGTACTTGATCAATATTGTTGCTTCGTTGGATTGTCATGTTTGGATTGAAAATAAGCATACAGTATTAAAACATTGGTGGCTGTCGAAGATGAAATCCGAACGAAGATCACAAACATGAAAACTTTTTACATTATTAACAATGTCGTACCTTGGTAAGCAATGAACTATAAAATACTTGACTAATATCTCATTATCTGCATTGCGGTAGACTTGTGGTTTTTGTGCACATTTTGTAAATTTTTAGACCATTCAACAATGATTTGTTTTTATACGAATTCATGCTCATATACTTAATAGTAATTGTTCGTTTCGACAATTCACCCGACGGTTTTTGTTTTTATATCGTGTTTTTAATAGTCATTTGGCTTTGCTTTGTAACTATGCCATGTGGCTTGAGCAAACCAAAACTTCTCGTGATCAATATATTTCATAGTGTCTCGACTAGGCCTGAAAGGAATTTACAGTGGCGTTTCATGAACATATTTCGAAACGTTTTACAAAAGGTAGCATGATGAATTTACCTTTAATTGAAGCTTATTAAATACCTAATAAAAATAACTACGTGTGCAATATACAATTCTATATATAATTCAAAATATTAATCCTTTCACGTTTTTCCATTTTGGACCAATTTTAAATTTGTATTACCATGGCAACCACTGGTTGCGCTTGCACATACCTCACCACGAAGACGAAGTTTTTAATATGATGATGATAATATTGGTAGAAAGGGCGAGGATTGCCGCATACATGTATTTCTAGTAATGTTCATACATTTGAGGTGATGTTGGTGAAAGTTTCAAACTGGGTGGCAGATATTCAACAGTCAAGACATTTTATGAATGAATTCTATGATTTATCCTAAAAAAATTATAGGAAAATTATGATGGTTATAGGTCCTGTGATTCTAAGTATGGCTGTTTTTCGGATTGTTTTCTCATTAATATAGTGGTAATTAGAACAATAATCATTATCAATACTGTTACTACAGTATACACCTTGGACTGCTCTATTTCAACAGTCTTGTTATGCATTAATATTAATAGTAACGTATTTGTCTATTTATTAAGTAATTATATAATTCATTTAAATGTCAATATAAGAGTTACATAGTTCTTACTTAGCTACTTAGGTACCGGAAGAATTCTGGTAGGATATAGCTTAACTATATGTTGACGTCCTGACATGAACCATAACTATAAGAATTCTTATAGCATGCTAGTAATTGCTAATAAATAATTCTATTAAAATTGTTACGGAATCCTATTGCATTCTTACAAGATCTTCAACTATCTTTATAGGAATTTTTGTAGTGTCGTATTGGATTCTTACAGGAGTCGTGTAAGAGTTGCTATACGATCCCATTGGATTGTAATAGAAATTCGTATAGGATCTTATTGGATCGTACTAAAATCCCAATAGGAATTTGGGCCGAAGTAAAAGCTACAGGATGTTCTACAGGATTGCTATTGAACATATTTGAAAGAAGGTTAAGCTGTTGGATAGAGTATGGAGTATCTTTGAGATATTCTAAAGTAGCTTTATCTTTTGCATGACGTAATTTGAGAGCACATGGGATATTAATGAATTAGTTTTAAAGAGAGAAATAATTTGACATTTTGTTCATTTAGTTTTGTAAATACATTGTTATAATTTGGCAATAAATGTTAACAGTCCAAACCATCGCATGGGTGTGAACCTTAATCGAATCAATGAGAAGAGTCTGACCTGAAATTTATCCTATATTCTACAGTATCTAATTAAAACAAGATTTCATAAGCACAATAGTAAAGAAATGGGGATGATTTTGGGGAGAAATCCCAACACCTAAAATATTGTGCAATTATAAAAATATTGTAGATTATAAAAAATCGACTTTTCCTCGCTTGAAAAGGTATCTTCAACCTTTTTATTCATTTGCAGTTTTGTCCAGTTCGAGCACGCCAAAAAGTTGCTGTTATCTGAAAAAAATCTTTCGCTTGCAAGGAATAAATAACTTTCATCTGTTGAACAAATCCTAAATAAATATAAATATTACATACCAACACATTTTGTTCCATTTAGGATAAACCCTTCAGCACATACGCATTTGCAAGAACCTTCGGTATTGATGCACTTTTCATTTTTTGAAACTTGGCAACCACAGTACGAGGACGAATTGCATTCATCAATATCTAGGAGAAAGGTTGAAGAGAAATGTATTAGCGCGCATATAACCCTACGCCAGTAGGGAGATTTTTACGATTTGTCGATATTTTTGGAGTTAAAATTACCGTTTATAGCGCATTCACCTACAAAAATCCGCTTTATGGTCCACCCTTCAGCATGACTCAAACTTAAGCACGGAAATTACAGGATGTTTACGTATAAACATGCACATTTTGTCATTGTACTTAATACGTGCTATTAGAAGGATGTTCACAACTTGATATTTTTGGAGATAAAATCGCCGTTTTTTGCCCATGCGCCTATAGAAATCGGGATAAAGGAGCACCCCTCTATATTAAGAATCGACCACGGAAACAGAAGGAAGTAAGATGCACATATAACATGCACATTTCGTCCTTGTATTTAATATTCGACACAAGAAATCGTGAAAATTTCATATAACAATAAACTTCAAAATAACTGTTTCTTAATTAATATAACGGAAGCATTAGATTTGAAGTTCCATGGGATGAAGTATTATAATACCAAGAAATATAAAAATTCAAGTTGCGAGTATCGTTATAAAAGAAAAATCAATAGAAGTATTTTGACGAATGTCGAATACAACAACATTGTAGTAAGTTGAACCACTTATTTTTGTTCGATCTTACAATTTTGGCATTTTCTTCAGGTAACAGACTGTAAATACCATTAGTAGCTATGTATGTTACATTTCATTCGACAATGAAGACTTACGGAATCCAGGCTTCAGTTATTTGCAATTATCTTGCAGAGATGTTCAACAAGTTGCAAGGACTGGATATCTGGTAAAGTGGTATTTGAAATGAAATCTCAAATTCACAAATGAATCAGTATTTTAATATTAATTTGGTTTAAGGTGGGCGAAATTCTATGCTATAACTTAGATCACATATCGAGTAGCGCTCACAGTACAGATTTCCTATCTATTATTCATGAATTTGAGATATGTGCATAACACGACACCGATCTAGTAGTCAACTTTTGTTCGCAAACTTTGGAAAGTTTTAGTAGCATTCATGGTATTCAACCAAAATATTTTGCTGTAAAAGTTCAAAGTGAATGTCAATAGATGCTTGCCATGGTGATCATTGAAGATTTCCAGAAATGTCTTTTTAAATAGGGTTTTTCAATTCGGTTATATCATTTTTTGCATATTTGCCAATAAATTTTCTTATTAACACTCTGACTCAGTCAATTCTCCATCAGATCACAATCCTATTGGGCAATATCTATTCTAGAATGAAAGCGTACGTGTCATCTATGGTAATGTAAAAACGAGATTTTAGCTGTCATTTGCTGGCATAAATGTTCTCATAATTATACGAAACTAATCTATAACTGGCAATACTGAGATATAATTGCTTGGAATATTCCTTATTTCTTGTGACAGCCGCTGAAATTGAAACCAGCACGTCCCCAAGTCTCAGACACTCATGACCTCTACATGGATGTTACTTTTGGTAAATCTTATTGTCAAGGCCACGTTTAGCCTGCGCCGCAGACGCCCGCCTTCAAATACGTAGGTATTACGGACGTCTACGAAGATTTGCGTCATACCGTGTTCCATAATATATTTCATAGTGTTGAAAAATGTTATTAATGGAGAAAGAACAATTCAAGACTTCCTATCATTGTATAGAGGATGAATGATGTAGAGTTGTGATCAACGCCTTCCGGCTAAAACTGGCTTTAGTAGATCAAAATAGAAATACTTGCTTAAGGGATAAGTTAAGAAAACTTGCCGTTTGCATTTGAGGGCTTTTACTTCGATATATCTCTCAATTCAGGCGAGTAATTGCGCTCGTATTTTTGCGTGCTGTGTGTTAATTGTCACCCGTTCGGCGTGCACGTGCTTTCCACAAGCAAAGCAATTTGACACATTTGATAATTTATATCTTAACAACCAATCATAAACATAATTATATATTCCACCAACTGTCCCCGGAATCCGTGCGGACGGCGACATGCAATTATAAATTACAAATTTACGTATATGTTTCGTAGGCTAAGCCACGCTCAATGTGTTCGAAATTAAAATTATTCAAAAATGATATTTATTATATAAACATAAGTGTTATATAGAGTTTTATGCCACTGAGAAAAATCGTATTTAAACACACGCCAATCAAAAACCTATTACTATTTGTGTACTATTTACATATTTGTTTTGAGTTTCTATATGAATTGTCGTTTCTTTATAATTTGTTTATAAAATAAACAGAATAGTACATGGTTGCTTGGAAATATGGAATTTATTTCTAGTGTTGAAGAGAATATTGCTCACTCGTGAGCAATATTCCCTTCAACAATCGAAATAAATTCCATATTTCCGCGCAACCATGTAATATTCTCTCTATTTTTTGTTATAAAATTACCACCGGCAAAGGTTTACGGAGAGATTACTACCGCCATCTCCCAAGCTAAATTAAATAACCCTGCCCTTTTCCCGCGCCTCCTACCCGCGACCCGCGCAAAATGTATTATCTCTTAAAAAGCTTGACTTTAGGTAGACAACATCAAAGGAATAGTTATAAGCTAAACAAACTGCGAGAGGAAGGCTTGGTTATGTCTAATTATACAAACCTATTTTATAGATTCTATACTTATGCAGTTAATTCAAAAAAGGTTGCCCTTTGCACACCGTAAAGTGTAAAACCCTAAACCTTAATCTCTAACCGCGAAAAGCACAATTGGAACGCAACTTTCAAGTTTAGAAATTCAGTATGGCGGATATTTGTGAGCGCTATACAGATATTAACCATGTCACTCACTAATCACCGCCATATTGAATGTATAAACTTGAAACTTGCGTTCCCATTAATTTTGCTTTTCGCGCTTAGAATTTAAGGTTTTAGTGTTTAAGGTTTCCAAAGGACAACCTTTTTTGAATTAGCTGTGTACTAATTTGAATACCAGTTATGAGTTATCCTATTTACTCGTTGCAAATTTTCGTTTTTGTACATTTCCCGCACCGATATATTCGTTAAGGATGCCGAGTGGAAAATTTGTGAAGCGAATGTTGTAGAGAACTAGAGCTTAATATAAAATTTAAATGAAATATATGCTGGCGAACTTTAAAATTGCTTAGAGAAAAAGTACAATGTAACACAGGCTAATTAGGCAAATTAACCACATCCATAGCCGAGAAAAAATCTTGATATTTACTCATACCTAATACTGCATGGCATCACTCCCACCGAACTTGCAGTTAATGCTTAGCAACTGGATTCTGTAGCTCAGTTGGTTTGGGCGCTGCACCGGAATCGCAGGGCCGCAGGTTCAATTCCTGCCAGAGGCCAAAGTTGCATTTTTCGCAACTGCTCCTGGCTAGGTTTAAAAAATGTATATAAATTTTCGTTCGAGTATTCCATCTACAAACGCCTTCTACTATTAGTTCGAATATAACTACTATATAATTATTTTGTTAATATATACTGATTTTTTGGAGTTGAGATTTCACGCTATCTAAACTAAATTGATTACACTAGTATTTTAACCAGATATTACAAATCTCACACGTCCGCTCGTTCGATATAATTCCGCAGATTGCCTGTAAATAACATACAAACTCGCAGATTTCTGACCCAAGATTCAGATGATTCTTGATAATTTAGCCACCATGCAGCTGTGTCGTAAAGTAACTTCAGTAGCAGGTAGTACAAAGAAAAAGCAGCGGCTTTGAGATCGCCAGAGAAATATAGTGGAGACACAAATGATAATTATAGTTAACATGCTAATACATACGAGAATACATACCAGCACATACCGCTCCAATTAAAATGTACCCTTTCTTACACTTACTACATATGTAAGAACCTAGGGTGTTGTTGCATGAAGGAGTGTCCTTAGGACCACATGGGGATGATAAACATTCATCGATATCTAAAAAAAGCATTGAAATAGAAATTAGAGAATTTTGTGAGAATATTAAGCAGAATTAGGCTATTTGGGTATCAATCTGGTTTCGGCAGGGGCGTACATATCGACTTTGACTGGGCAGGGGTGAAATCTCAAAATGAGATCGACCCATGAATTTAGACCGACTTTTAAACCATTTAGCTACATATAGGCGCGGTCTGAGCCCCCACAGGTTTGAGAGAGCATTTATATTTTTTTGCCAGCAGTCATACAGCATAGAATCATGCTCAGAAAGCACTTTCATAAATTTTCTGTTCAATTCGATGTTTGAGCGAAGTTGATCGTATATTTGGATAGTTTTGGTGTGTTTTTCGCCGAGTTTCGCGGAATTAAAATGCGACGTGGCGTCTGCAAGTACTGGCTGCACGGAAGAGCAAGTTATTTGACTTCTTGATGAAGAAAACGATAAAAATATTGCTGAAACGAGTGACCAAATATTGCTGTAGCCTGTCAGACCCGAGTATTGGCGCAATATTGCAATGGCTGAGCTTATTAGCCAAATCAAAGAAGAACCCTGCTTCAGGTAATCCATTTTATCGCTCAATCAAAATGTCAATAACTTGGTGAGTCATTTCGCATATAGCGTGAATGATAACTTGAAACACTTTGTTTTTCTAGAAAATTGTCTTGGTTCATCATGTCAGTAAATCATGACATAGTAGAAGTGTAATTGAGAATGGAGGAATTTTCAATTTCGTTGGAAACACCGCCAAGCACATAATAGATCTATCTATCTAGAATAATACCTGACTAAATGAAAGACTGCAAACTACTGATTATTGGTAAAGTAACTACTTTGAATTATAGCCTAACTTATATAGGTAATTTCCGTGAGAGTAATTTACTCTAATTGCCAAGTACAAGTCTATAGTTATATAAACAAGAATGTAAATGCTTGTGACCAACAAATATATAATAAATAATTATTTAATTGCCAGTGTGTTGCAATTATGATGTGTTGACAAGCTTTTGATGAACATTGCCTTTGGCCCTTGCCTATCATCTCCAAACAGCCCTGGCTTGTAAAGTCAGCAAGGTAAAGTAAATTTAGGTTGCCAATCAGCCTTCATTATATACAGCCGAGTGCCGAATTGTAAGGGACAGAGTACAAATATTATTCTTACAAAGGCTAATACTATGCTTCCTCTTGCCACAAAACAAACCTGGAGAAGAATCCACCTCTGACATGCAGTGGCAGGCTTAACTCGATGTAAAAGGCAGAAATTACGCCTATAAACCAGGCAAAAACTAATGAAACACCTACTAACAACATATTGTTCAGGGGGAAAGGTGATTTTGTATATTTTTAGTGATTTTCATGTGTTTCATAAATTTTTCCCAGGATTGTAGGCTCCAAGATCTCCAATTCAATTTCCAGATAACAAATTAAAGAAATTACACCAATCCAACAAATTAGCAATCATTGTAATGCATAACATTTCATAATTACCACTAATAAAGGAAATATGAACACATAATACATTATGCTGCTTCACTGCGTTTCTATATAAATAGTATGTTAAGGTGGCTCCCTAGGTTTTTTTTCCCGAGGGTAACGTTTCTCGTATGCATGGCCGGAAATAAAAAAAAGTCGTGTGGCACTCGCGCGTGATGTCTCGAAATACGCGCGAAGACCTTGCCTTCGTTATCAATTTCACGAAATACGCGCGTGATGTCTCGCGCGAAACTGTGAATTTTGGAAAATTTTATGACGTAACAGCTCGAAGAATCTTTCAAACATTACTTTGAATTTTTTTTATTTCCTTCGGTGAATTTTTTTTTTTTCACATGCATAAAGACATTACTTTCGTTAATTAATCTAAATACAAATTTTCACAAAATTAAATCGATACATTTTTTTTAATATCAATTTTGAACCTTTTCGTACATTACTCGAAAATGTATCGATTTAATTTTTTTAAAATACAGCAAAATAACTATTGAAACACGACTCTTTGATTTGCAAATTTTCAAAAAAATTCACCGAGGAAAATCTTCAAAATGGCAAGAAGAATAGAAAAAACGTACTTTATTGAAGACGTGCTGTTGCCATGGTAACAGAGTTTGAGCGCAAATTTACTTTTGTAAAATCTTCAAACTAATGTAACGCATGTTTGGCCAAAATATCGTGCTCATATCACGCAAGGTAATGGTTTGGGAGTCGTTTTATTCATCAGTGTTGTCTTGAGTAAAAACCCTAGGGAGCCACCTTAAATACTAACTGGCACCCAATCTATGATAGGATTTCCCCTTCAATGATAAGATTGTGCCTCGCCAAGGGTAAATTTATAAACAACCAGGAAACTGGGAGACATCCCAGTGCTGGTGCATGGACTCTTAGTATCAGAGTAAGAATACGAAATGCATTTGCAAACATATATTAAGTCCGCCTTTGAAGAGCCATTTTCTCAGCCCAAGTCAGAGAGTGACAACGCACATTAAAACCATATTAATTGCAATTTGCAACTCCACTGGCAGTTGAATTGCTTTATTATATTGTTTATCACAAGCATTGAAATATCGTGCAAAGCGATATTTACTACCACCAAATTTTATTTTTACCATAGTTGACTTCGAAACGGTGAATATTTGCACAAGTCTTGATGTTTATATTTTATACAATTGTTCCCGTCGATCGCTGTCTTTATATTTGCTGTTTTCATCGCGCTACAAAATATTCTTTTAACCGCTAATATTAAAAGTTCTAATAGCCAAATATATATTCTTGTCGTTAAACCGAAAAATATTTCCAAGCAGCAGTTTAAAACATCAACATAAGTCAAAATTGATCATAAATTGAAACAATTCAAGCCTTTTTACTTTTTGCACAAAATATGCTGAGTCAGCATTTTTAGTTGCCGTAGAGCACGTCTACTTCCGGCAAACACCAAGCTTTCTGGTCTTCCGTTTTAGGTTGTGCCAGGGCTTACGACAATACATGTAGCCGAGAAACCCTGGGTACGAGCATGTTCGCATCTGTTCGTAGTGTCGCCATTTTATATTGTACAAACAATTTGCTCAAGCAAAATTAAACAAGACAAGTTTAAAGGAAAATTTCTTTCATTATTGCCGTAAGTTGTTCTGTATTTTTAGTTACACATTGAAATACACGCTCTTGTATAGTTTGATTTTAAATTTCTATCTGTATTTTAGTTTAGTAACATATTTGATTTATAGAA
Source organism: Trachythela sp. YZ-2020 (assembly GCA_016169945.1). Lineage (NCBI taxonomy): Eukaryota > Metazoa > Cnidaria > Anthozoa > Malacalcyonacea > Clavulariidae > Trachythela > Trachythela sp. YZ-2020. The sequence goes on along the minus strand of JADLSH010000081.1, from coordinate 306,619 downwards.
ACTAGAGTGTACCCCACAAAAGCGAGTTTGAAATTACGAGAGAAATTACGGGGCAAAAATACTTAATAAAAGGTGTAAATCATGCACGTTTAATTACGCCATAAGTGATCTACACAGATACTTCAACATGATTGGTTAACAAAGAAACATAGCAGTTTTTATTGGCAAACGCTTAACGCAGTTTTGCAACTTCTTGACGTCATCTGTGTATCTATACTTTAATCACACATAATCCTGAGCCAATCAAATTGCTTGTTAGACTAGTGCTGTTGTATAATCTGTAGTAGGGAGTTTGTGATGCTAATAATGTTTGAGCGGTTTGACTGCAGTGTTCCCGTGCCCCGAGTCTACGCCCAAGCGGGCGTCTTGTTTATGTGAAAATGTTGTATTCTCAATATCTTTCAATGATATTTTACGAACATATTTCATCTTCTATGCGGTACTACCACTAGGACTGAGCGGATTATGCTATGGAAGCTGCTATTAACTAAAGTACTTAGGAACATATGTACTGTAATTGTGTAATTTTTGTAATAGCGCTAACTTTATTCAAATAAAATGGTCATTTCGTGTAATTCTTAATCCGCATTAATCTTTTTTCTCTTTTCCTCTGCATGAAATCCCGGTAGACGCATGTACGCTGTAGCGTACCTATTTTAACACTTGCAACCAATATATTCGAAAATGTTGTTAGGTAGAGGTAATTGCGGGTAAGTAATTTCTTGTTAACAATATGCAAACTATTGTTACGGAACATCCTGCGGCTCCTTTTAGTATAGTATATTTGAGAAATAACGGAATATAAAAAGTGACGTCATAGATTGAACTCCTACAGTTTGGGATTTAAAACTTCCTGAGTGTATATAATTTTACCTTAACCTTGCAAAACTGCAGGGATGCGAAGTACAATGAAGGTCGCACGCAATCGACACTAAATGTTCTCATAGTCTGTCATTACTTAAAAACCTACAATCCTGGTCAAAAATCCTTGGAACACCCAGTAGAAATAGAAACTTCCTGTATCACATTTCTGATTTGCAGACAGAATTTTGCCAGTTGAAATCAAAATTTAATGTTCAGATCTCCCCATCCCCAAAATACAATGTTGGGTAAACCTTTGCAAGTCTACCACACTAAGAACGACATTGTAATGGGGAAGGAGAGGGTTGTAATCTTTTGATTGCGGTGGGTGTCATATTCAGCACTGTAAATATTAAGGCAACATATTTGACTAGGATTGTAGTTTGACTACCCCCAAATCTGTCCCTGATTTCGTTTACTATAAAGTCTACATCAATATTTATTGGCTAGTTCATTAATCATTACTTGTATCAAGCCGTTTCCTTTTTTTGTTGTATTTATGATGCTATTTTACAGTAATAATGCCCGATCTTGGTAAGCAATGAACTAAAAGTATTTGACTATCATCTGAACTATTGTCATTCTTTAACTAATAAATCTATTATTATTCTTAAACAATAATTTGTTTTTTATTTTTGTTTTTGTATTGTGTTTTAAATAGTCCTTTGTAACTATACAATGTGGCTTGACAGGTTCCTGCATGCATGCATGCATTTCAAGTTAAATAATAATAGCTAGAATACTAATTAACTAATGGTACAGACTACATCAGCTGCTAAGCATATATTATAACAATCTCTCTTATTTTGTTTTCAAAAGAAAAAAATCTTAATACGTGGTCGCAAGTGTAAAATAGTTAGGAAGGTCAATATAGTTAGCATGCTATTTGAAAACAAAATCCTACAATTTTGATGGTAAACGGCGCTACCTTCAGATGAATTCTGTTTCTTCGAAGTACGCCAGGCGGCGTTTGTATTTCATACGATCTTCCACCTAGACGTCTCCTCACTGATTCTTTTCTCTTATCTTTCTTACCCAGCTGTCAGGGCTTAAAGTGCTTTTGAACCCAAAATGGGTTTTTATTGATTCGGATAGGGCAAGAAAAGTTAATTAGTAAGTTCTAGATTAGTTTCTGGCTTAGACTTTTAGTTTCGGAGATATAAAGGCTCAAATTTTCTGAAAAAAAGTAGCTCGACCAAAATATCACCAAGGGGCCTGCATCCCAGGAACCCAACTTTGATAAACAACCAAGAAATATATGGCGAAGATACCGATATCTTGCGTTTTTTTTGCATATTTTGTCTAAACGATGTTTCGTTTGTGCGTGATCTTACACAGGAAGTACCAACAGTAATATATCTAGCTATGTTACACCTTTGTTGTATAGAAAAGAGGACACCGAAACTCATCTGAGACATTTGCCTTCGGATTTGGTGGCAAATACAGGCCATATAGTTAATAGACCTATAAACAAAGACTAATGTACCCAGTTGTCCCAACATAGGACAGGAATCAGAATACAGGTAAGCTGTGATTTTAACAAATGCAATGTCTATTCGCGCGTATGAACTTTGGATATTTAAATATTAACGTTGAATCATGTCACCTAAATTTGCATATTATTTGCTTAGTATACAATGTCATTGAAGCCAGTATGGAATGAAAAGATTCTGCCCGGATATGTCCTGTGCACGAGATTACATAGTGCTGTTATAGAATAATATATGTTTCAATGTGGAAATTATCACAACTTTATGGTATTTAACTAATATATATTAATAGGCCATTCAACTTTTAGACTTCAACCTACTTTATATGTGAACTTTCAGTGTCTTGTATTATTCTACACATGTGGTCAATGTCAAATGTTTTATATGACAGTGGGATACTGATGTTAACTGTTTGATTGATACATGTATTTGGCACAAAGTTGATCACCAAGTGCAGCACTGTCCCACTAGTGGAACCCACATTAACCTGAGTATCAGGCGTTTCTGCGGTTAGGCGTTGGTTTGTTAGCCACCTATGTTGAAGAGCCTTGGGGAGGCTAAGAGAAAATTCCCTGAATAGAGAGATACACTTCAAAATTGTATAGCCCATTAAACAATTTGTTTGTGTTTTCATCTAGATTATCAGTAAAGTAAACTGGAACCATCAGTGAAATATGAATTAACATTCTTAATTAAATATTTATTAAACATCTTTATCAATATATGTTGTAGTCTGACTCTATTGTCTCTTGGGTGCAAGCAGGGGCGGCGCTAGAGGGGGGGGGGGTGAAACACCACCCTCCACTCGTCAGTGACTCGGAAAATTGTTTTCCCAGTCGGCAAAATGTGAATTGGATAGGAAGAAAACAGAAACTAAAATAAAATATTTGAATTCTAACCATAGTTACCGAATATCACGGACGAAACATCTGTGCGCTTTTGGCATGTAGAAGAATGTCAGAATGTGCAGTAAATCCAGATATTGAACAGATCATAGGCAAATGTTTTAATGAAGAATGAATAAGATAATGAAAATTTATCGTAAAAGACATATTTACATCCGCCATTTTATTTGCATTTGAAAATGCCATCCGCCTTATTCTGAAATTAGGATTAAAAAGGCTACGAACACGATACGATTAGGAATTTGACGGATGGAATTTAATAAAAATGATACCGTGGCAATAGTTATTTTAATTTCAACGTCACGTGATCATAATCAACCAATTAAATGGCGAGAATCTACTAAGATGTTACATAATCAATACTAAATAGTACTGATTGATATTTGATGGAACGTTTCAACTACGAAAACTCATTAGCATTACAAATATATAAATAATTCATTGAACTGCATACACAGTTTTGTGTTTAATGGAACAATCACAAAGCGAGCCGAATAAGTCTCGCAAACGCAAGAGAGCTAAATTAGAATGCCTAATAAGTCAGAGTCGGCAAAACTACAAAATGACTCGGCAAAATTTCATTTACACACCCAATAAAACAGGGCTAGCGCCGCCACTGGGGCAAGTGCATTTTTAATAGCTTAGGCCCTTGGTTGGATTGGCTTAACCCATTAATTGGCAAATTTAATTCATCAGTGGTAGAGTACTGCCAATTAATGGGTTAACTGCGCTTGATTGGTTCGGCTAAACTTTAGCTGCTTTTTGGGTAATGGGTTACCTAGAAAAGAGACAGACTCCCACTATGGAGGAACTTTACCCATCTGGAAGGAGAGATTCCACATATAAAATGTGCAAGGACATCTGGTAGGGGAAGGGTTCAACATCCATTTTCCTCCATTGGGAAGAAGTCGTTTTACCTGCACAGAGAAGCACCTTTCCGAGTCACTTAAATCAGCTATGTGGGCGTGCCAAGAACGTTGGATGTGTGTACACTAGGAGTAAAGCAAACATCACTCTCACACCAGACATCTAATGTGAAAGTTGAAGCATGCTTGCTCTGCCTACACAGGCAAAGCTACTGCAATAGAAAGCATGATGTTTTACAGATCACATACTGGCCTTATGGCTTGTTTGTTAAATTAGATATGTTTCCCCAATAAAACATTCTCAAAAGATAAAATATTATTCTAAGCCTATTTATGTGGCAATTAATGTTTTGCGTTGTAGACCTAAACCTACACGTATATATATATATATATATATATATATAGTTTTTCGCTTACCTCAAAACTTGTCTGCAACAGGCTGTTTCATCTGTAAAAGAATCATGTTGTTTCATCTGTAAAAGAATCAAAACTGCCTGATGATTCTTTTACAGATGAAACAGCCTGTTGCAGACAAGTTTTGAGGTAAGCGAAAAACTATAATTTGCTCTAACTATATGTTGTCGAGCACTCTTTGCGTTTCGTAGACCTAAACTACGTATATATATATATATATATATATAGTCTTCTATATAGTCTTCGACTATATATATATATATATATATATATATATATATATAATTTGTTACCTCAAAACTTGTCTGCAACAGGCTGTTTCATCTGTAAAGAATCATCAGGCAGTTTACAAGTATCGAAAGAAATGACTGTTATATGCTTCCTGCCGGGGCGTGGGAGTGTGTGTGGGAGACAATGTGTGCATGCATGGCTTTGTTTGCGTTGTTTACGCGAAAATTGTTACGATGACGACATCGTGAAATTATCGTTGAAAGAGCTGAAATAATTTCACGATGTCGTCATCGTAACAAATTTCGCGTAAACAACGCAAACAAAGCCATGCATGCACGCATTGTCTCCCACACAAACTCCCACGCCCGGGCAGGAAGCATATAAGCGGTCATTTCTTTTCGATACTTGTAAACTGCCTGATGATTCTTTTACAGATGAAACAGCCTGTTGCAGACAAGTTTTGAGGTAAGCGAAAATCTATATATATGCCAACAAGATCATATATATATACAGTTTATGATATCTGTGTGTTGATCATCTTTCAGTTACATGGACAAAGATGACAATCTGTCAATCAATCTTTCTATGAAAGGTGCTGTGAGAATTTATAATATACACGGGGGCCAATTTCATTAGATTGTGGGTTGGCCAGTTGCAGTTAACCAGTTGTTATTCTTGAAAATGTCCAAATTTTGGGCAAATTTGGATGTAAAATTTGTAGGGAAACAAGCTTGCTTGCTAAAGTGAGAACCAACTTTAAAGCAGGTGTAGAAATGAAATGCACCCGATGCCCATGTCCACGAAGGCATGAAGACTATAAAATGCAGTAAAAGGTTTAAATTCCATTCCAACAAACTTCTAACCCTTGCATTCGTTCAATTATTTTCTTCTTTCTTTATTTGATACTATACGAAATAATTTTATAAGCAATTGGTTCGCCAGAAGAGGCATCTATGTCCCAGAATTTATAGACATAAGTTACTGTCATGGTCATCTCTACGATCGACTTTGAAACCGCATTTAAATCCATTCCTTCGTCTATATTCCACGATGCAAACCACTAGAAGGGTTACTTTACACACTCAAAAATGTGTTTGAGTTCAAAAATGTGGTTTTTCCTCAAGAAATAGCCGAATTTTGAACATTATTTATTCCAAATTTAATTGTTTTTATAGTAAAATTAAATACACACGTCCCTGGGACCCAGTCCCCTGGAAGACGCTACTTTATTTCCAAAATAGCGACTTTGAGCCTTTATATCTCCGAAACTAAAAGTCTAAGCCAAAAACTAATCTAGAACTTATTAATTAACTTTTATGTTCTATCCGAATCAGTAAAAATCAATTTTGGGTTCATAAGCACTTTAAGCATATATTATAACCAATCAAGACGCAATTCTCGCATTCAAGTGTATGACTGGGTATGCGCCAGGTTACCTTACCTTAAAATTATTAAATGAAGTGAAGTATGCAAGAGTACTACCAGTAATGAACAATAATTGAGCATTCTTAGTGCAAGAGTGCTTCTGGCCATACGAATTTTTATAATCGTATACCGTTAATTTATGGAATAACCGTCCAATAACCGTATTTCGCATTTGAAACAAATTAACTTTAAAATCTAGGCTAATAGGTGACTTTTTATTGTCAACATAAATTTTATTTTTTATCTTATTTACTTAACTATAGAAATAGTTTACAGTATATTGGCACACTGGAATGAGTAGTACACTGTCTGTTACCTGAAAATCTCACGTGATCTCCTTGGTCTTGGCACAAAATGTATTTCTATTATATGTAAAGTTACATGTTATTAAATATGGGCCAAATATTCGTTACGGTATCGAAACTCAACATTTAAGTGACTATCCGATTAACATAAATTATTTGCTGCGCGACCGCAGAGCGAGACACGAAGACATGAAGATTTCCAAAAACAAAAATTTGCTGCTGAGCATGTATCCTAGCGAGTACAGTGGCGCCGGCAAGGGGGCGAGGGGGCGGCCGCCCCCCCAATACTTTGCAGAATGGGTTTCTAGATTCGTCCAAATCTGGTGACAAAGGGGGGGTGACGGGGTGTATAGAGAATGAACTGTGCTGCGTAAGTGCCTCCAAAACGCAAAATGAAAGTGCTGCGTAACTCTCCAAGTACCTCCAAAACGCAGGAAATGCCATTTTAGACACCCAAAATTCAAAATTTTCCCTGGGAGCATGCCCTCGGACCCCCCTACAATTTGTTTGCCCCCCCAAAAATAAATCCTGGCGGCGCCACTGAGCGAGTATGATTTGAATAAGTTGAATTTTGAGGTTAGACTAGTCATCGACGGCGCATTGCTACAATCCAACGAAAATACAAAATTTATGCATCGAAGTCAATAATTTATTGCCGCTAAATCCAACGGCTAATGCCTCCTGAAAAGCATAAAGCGCGAATGCAATGTCATTTTTGACTTCGTAGTCAATTCTCGTGGTGCTACCGCCGTGCTCTCATCGTGGCCAATTCAGCAGTATGAATCGGCGAAAGGGAGCAGAATTCAGGTATCCGCATATGATTACCGAGTTAATAATATACATAAAAATATTACTCGACTGTGATTGATTGATTTCAGTGCAGTTAATCCCAAACAGCAGTGTAATATTTTGTAATCACGGTGCAATTTTTTGTAGTCACAGTGCAATTTTCTGTAATCACAGTGCAAAAATCTGTAATCACAGTTCAAAAATCTGTAATCACTAAGAACCAATCAAATTTGAGCTAGGTTCTGTGCAAATTGCTCAAAACAAAACAACATGGCGCCCGCTCGCCTAAACTTAATTTGGATTTTCGGGACGAAAATGACGACTTAAAAGTTATTTAAAAGGTGGAAAATTTAGTTTACATGAAATTTATAAGAAATCCACATGGTTCCGTTCACATTCAAATGCTTGGCAATTCATACAGATAAAAATAAATGGAGCGAAAACTTTATATCAGTGGACGGTTCGCCGAATGCCCGAAGCTAGTAAGTTGAAAGTATAATTGTCTCGAACATTTTTATGCATATTATTAATAAGTAATAGCATGATTTCTCGTGAAATTTGGATATAACATGCACTCGTGAGTTTTTCAAAGACCCCAAATAGCACTCGTCCTTCGGCCTGGTGCTATTTTGAGGTCTTTGAAAAACTCACTCGTGCATGTTATATCCAAGTTGCACTCGAAACCATACTATTTCCTATACTTCTTTACTGCAATTAAATTATCAATTTTTTCATAGTACATGCAGTTTTGTCTCATGCATCGTTTACACATATTGTTTTCACAGTCATAAGTTTGATATTTCTTTTTAAACTACATGCATGGTTTGCAGCGAATCAACGAGTGGGTTGTTTTTGTAGTTTGCATATAAAAGAAACGGCATTTGGTTGGTGAACTTTGGAGGAGTAAATACTTTCATCACAAGTTATATCATTAATTATCTTTTATAGGTAAGTTAAATTCCGTAAAGATGTGTTACGTCTTTGAAAGAAAAAATTCGTTCTTAAGTGTCTTTTGGTAAACTATTACTGATGTGACTGGAAAATAATTGTTATATATACATTACATATACCTTTACAAGTCCTTCCACCGTTCATTGAGGTGAAACCCAATTCACATTGACATGACAAGGAATCGTTGATGTTTCTACAGTAACTTAAAGCACCGCATGAAGCATTTGGGCATCCAGCTCCTGTAAAGAAATTCGCAATTTTTAGCTTTCATTTTACTTCGAAGAAATTGTCTGGTAGTAAACTTTAAACGTTTAGATATCTCAGTAGATTTCTCTACAGAGTACAACTACATTCATAAGTGGATAATTAATCTTGGATTATCGGATATATAATCTTGACTAGTTTTCCTGGACAAGTAGTATTTGCTCGTAACTAAGACAAAAAATGTAGGCCTACAATATTTTTATCAAGGAGCCTTGTTAAAAAGTTGGTCGCACCAGCTTTAGAACAAGAATAATTGTTCCTGTGTACGGCCGAAAATGAAAACTTTACAAAGAATGCACAGTTCGCAACTGCGCACTAATCTTCGATCTAAACATGAAGTATTCAGTTGTGTCGTGAATATGAGGGCTCGTAAAACTTTCCAAGAAAATTTGCTCCTGTGTTTGGGGCTTTTTATTGTATTTACGTTTAAATGTTTTGAACAGTCAATACCTGTAATGCCCAAAAATACAGACGTTTTAAGCGGGAAGTTTTCATATTGATTTACTTGGTAGAATTTAAGAGGTATTTTCACGTACGAAATGCAGTTGGCGAATATGTGAAATTCCAGGCAAATGAACCAATGAGGACATAATGCACTCTAGCTACTTTGTTATTTTACTCGTCAAGGGGAAATGTTGGACATTAATAAACCTAATCAGGATGCACGTGTTAGTTTGTTGTGAAGAGGGAGAGGGTTACTTAATTGAGAGGCTGCTTAATAAATTTATCCCCTTTATTAAGGGACTATCATATTTTAACTACATTTAATTTTGTCAAAATTCAAACAATGAACAGTGAACCTTTGATGAAATGTGCACTGTTGGATATGGAAAGTATCTTGACCCTATTTGAAACATTGGACTAAGCACGTTGTATAATGCAGATTTGGAGAAATCGGGTTAAGATTGTTATTGGATTGTAGATTGCTTGGGTGTGAAGTTTGAATATAAATAAATGTGAAAGAGTGAAAGATACAGTCCCATTTGATTGTTTTTGAACCGCGTTTAAAATTAAAAACCACGTTTTCAAATGTGTAAATTATATTTTATAAAACGAGTATTTAATGCCGTTTTTGGCCGTTCATAATCGACCTATCCAATACAAAATCAAGGGAATACACGCAGTAAAATTGTTATCATCCATAGCATTGCTCTTCTTGACGTTCTCACTGCTCGTCCAGTCTATGTTCTACAGGAGGGTCTTAATGGGGGTCTTGCATGTCAGTTGCCAGCTAATATTTAAGCCAATTGTCATTTGTCAGCAAGACATTTTGCCAGATGTCAGTTCTAAAATTACTGATTTGTCAGTTGTTAAATAAAGAAATTTGTCAGTTGCTTGTCAAAAATACGAGCAAATGTCAGTAGTCAGTGTCTCAAATTTCCAACAATTTTGATACGCGTACAAAAACGCAATATACCGCAATGATTAGTAATTATTATTATTATTATTATTATTATTTTTTAAGCAATTGATAAATTACATATCAAGTGTTACAATAATTTTCTTATAAAATTACAAGTTATAACATTATTATTAAGTTACAATTGCAAAACTAAGTTATATCTAAAAATACATATATTAATAAAACTATTTTTAAATCGCTCAGTAGAAATTTTTGGCCGCTGTCTCTCTTGTGTTCTAAGCCTAACTATATATTCTTTAATTTTCGGATCAATTTCTCTCAACGGATGGTTATTCTGTTTACACAACTTTTCAAACAGTTTTTTATCTGTCTATTCTAACAGTACATTAATATCTATTTGTTAATTCTGGTGGTGATGCAGCAATAACTGACAAGCCATAAGTAAGTTGTGACAGGACTAATGACCTAAATAGAAGGTATAATTCGTCTTAACTATGTCCAGTGGCAGATTACCAGTTATGGGGCCTGTAGGCTAAGTAAAATTCGTGGACCTTGAGGATATTTTCACGCCTGTAAACGGTGACACATCTTCTAGCGAGGTCCGGACCATGTTTCGCCCGAAATATTTGGAAATTTAAGGTCTCGGAAATGCTATTTCCCACTTTCTGGGGCCGTTTTGCTTAACTAAGGACAAAAATAATAACAATTTTAATAAAAAGTACATTCTCTGAAAATCGCGGGCCTCTTGAAAGCCCGGGCCTGTAGGCTTCAGCCTACTCTGCCTATTGGGTAATCCGTCACTTACTATGTCCTTCTTTCTACAACTTTCGATTTACAAACAAACATTTATTTGGTTTCACCAGCTTTTTCTTAACATGTTTTTCAAATCTGCTTGTCATCTCAATAGTTAATCCTAGTATTTCTAGACTAGAGTACCGTTCAAAACCATGAACTGGTGCAACACAATCCTCTGACGTGCCTCTCCTCAATATAATAATTTCTTTGCATTTATCTTGATTTAAAGGCAAATAGTTTGATTCGGACCAGTCATTAAACTCATTTATAGCTTTAGAACTACAATCTAGAGTATTCTTCAAAATCGGCACCAAAAGTGAGGAATCATCCGCGAATTTAACAAGAGGGTGTTGGGGCAGTTTTTAATGAATGTGGTCCAGTTACACTTCCCTGCATAATTCCCTTGTTAATATATTTCCACTCACATGTTGTTCCTTGGAAAACCATTCTCTGTCTTCGATCTTTCAAGAAATTTAAGTAGCAATTTACCAAGTAAGGGTTCATAGAACTCGATTTCAATTTTTCACTCAATTTAACGTGTTTTACATTGTCAAAAGCTTTTGAAAAATCCATTACAACTAATCTCACAACATCACAATTTGGTTTTTCAAGCGCTTTCAAGTACATATACTGTAGTTTAATTAAGGCATCTGTGCTACACCCTCCTGTACGATAAGCAAACTGGGAAGATGATAGCTCAGCCTTGAAAGATCTTTTAATATGATAATGATAAACCATTCTTTCGAAGCATCTACCGACCACTGGTGTGACGTTTATACTTCTAAATTCACAATATTCATTTGGATTCTCAACTTTTGGCAATTGATCTATATTAGCAGTTTTCCAAGAGGTAGACCGTGTAGATGTAGAGAGAGATGCATTCCATAACTTGGTCATAACAGGTGAAAATACATCAGCGTTTTCTTTCCACACCCAAAATGGAATTTCATCAGGGCCTGTAGCAGTTTTTCTTATGTTAAACAAGGTATTCTTGACCTGGTTTATGCAAAACTTAGGAGCTTTAACTATACTTGGATCTATCTCCGTCAACGTTGGCTGTTCATATTCTTTGTTCCAACATAACTCTTCAAAGTAATCATTCAAGTTATTTATGAACTCTTTATCAAGAATAATGTGCGGTCGATTTCTTCTCTGTGACAAAATGTTAACGTTTTCCCACCATTGGCCTGTACCTATACACTCTGACTTTGGCATTTTTGTTCGATTATAAAAAATAATATATATTCATTTTTTATACAGGTATGTTGTTTAATAGATAAAATATTTTTTTAAAAATTTATATACTGCTCAAATCAAGGACCTGTTGTGAGATTATTCCAGATATTCGTTCTGATAATTCTGCCGCGGTAAATATATTTCCCCTTAACTTGATCTTTTCCTGATTAAATACTTTAAAAGTTGCGACATCCAAGGAGGGTCACGTGAGGAAAGAGTGACAATTTTCTTTGGAAAACACTGATCTACCATATTACGGATAATGTTTTCCAATACTTTGGGTGCTTCTTCAACTGTTTCTATTGACATAACTTCAAACCGACTTTTTTCTGCAAGCTTCTTTAGAAATTTGACTTTATTATGTGCACAGTAGTCTCTAAAGTTATAACTCCCAAATCGTCTGTTTTCATTTGTATTTGTAATGGATATGCTTTATTAAAAAGTTCCGATCTATTTGTTAAGAAATTATCAAGGATTGCTTGCCCTCTAGTGGCAAATTCTACAAAGGGTAACATACCAGACATTGTGGAGAGCTGGCTAATATTTAGATGAGTAATGTCTCCACCGAAGAGAGCCAAGCCACTTGGGTTAATGTTCAAAAAATCATCAACGACTTCGACTGCCTGGAGTGGATATTAGACAAAATGCTGAAGTTCTTGTTGGAAAAATCGAACTGAGAGAAAATCAAACAATAGTACACGCTAACAATCCTTCTGTTACTCAATCGACTCTTGATTCTATCAATTCATGGGCATCTAACAATTGGATGAAACTGAATGCCAAAATGTGTAAAGAGCTCCGCGTCTGCTATCTTAAAGAAACCCCGCAGTTATCGCCATGCATTGACAATCAGGGGGGCACATTCCAAAATTTGGGCGGTGTACATTGTTCAGGGACCGACTTTTTATATTTGTTTGACCACATCAAAACATGTATTACGAGTTAATGCAAAAATATGAGTAGTGCCAGGGTGTAGAAGGATTGTTAAAAAATAGGGTGCCGACTCCCACGAGGCGCCACCATGGTTGGCGCCGATGGTTGGCGTTGGCATTTTGAGTCTGTAGTTCGTCGAAAATGGCATTTTCAGAGTCTTCTCTACCTCTTTCGTTATAGGCCCTTTTATTAATATATATAAGATTTCAAACACTCTAGTTTCGAATGCATATATTTCGCTGCAATTTTCTTTAAATGCAGTTATTTAAAGAAAACGCCTCCCAAACGTAACCTTCAACATCATAAAGACCCAATTAGAAACTGCAATTTTACAACAGAGTTGACTTAATTTTACTCGAGAATACTGACGTGGAAGTAGAACGCACAATGCGGCAGAGCAAAAGTTAGGAGGTTTTGCGCAGTCGTGTATGGCTATGTCATCTTATATTTGAGTATATTACTTTAAGAGGAATATATATCTCTGGGTTTTGCAATGTTGATTACTTTTATTGACAATTTTTGTACCGTTTATTATACGTTTTTTAGACAAGATGTTTCGGACCAACTCGGACCGAATTAAGTGTGTAATTTAACAATTTGGGACCGACTTTTGTGAAAAATTCACAAATGATGGGGGGGGTGTCACACCCTCCCCACCCCAGCAACCCTACTGTGCGCCCCTATTGATAATCGATGGATATGTGCTACAAACGGTACAATCCCACAAAGTGTTAGGATTAATCGTTCAAAACAACCTAAAATGGGATGAGCAAATTCGTGCAATCGTCACTGAAGCATCCAAACGGTTATACGTTCTTCGGATACTATGCCGCGAGGAGTCCCTACTGCTGACCTATAACCAATATATATTATGCGCTCATTTGTTCTATCTTAGAATACTGTTGCGATGTGTGGAATAACTCGATACCTCGCTACCTGTCCGACGAACTGGAAAGAGTACAAAGGCGAGCTATGCGCACTATCCTTCCCGGCCACCCATACGAGAAAGCAGTTCAATTAGGTAATTGTACAAGACTAAGCGACAGAGGAAACGAAATTTGCATAAAGACCTTACAGAAGATTGCTAAAGGTGGCCCCCTTGCAGAACATGTGACGCAGTCCAGAGCTTGCGCTCATCAATATTATATTAGGAATTTAAATAATCTGTCGCTGTATAAGTGCAGAACTGAACGTTTTAAAAACAGTTTCTTTCCAAGCACAATTGAAAAAATGAATACTATGAAATAGCTGATTGAACCGTATCTTAAATTAAATAATTTGATAATTTTACCATATAATAACAATTACTGTAACTCTTATATCTTTTTAGCTTGGCAATTATAACTTTGTAAATATATATTACTTAAATTTGATTTTGTAAACACATTGTAATAAATTTTATGCGATAATGTGTCATTAAACACCAAATAATAATAAAAATAATAATAATAACAACAACAGAGAAAAACAAGAACTTTAGCAAAGAGGCACAAATGGAAGAAATACGAGTCATCGAAAGAACAGGCACAGCTAGTGCATTGGTAACGTCGACTCAAGGGAGGCATAAACATGAGAACTGCAAAATATCATCTATCAACAAAAGAAAAGAGCTGATTCGTAAGTAGAGCATATGCTCTATTTGTTTAAAGTGCCCATGTCATAAAATGAGACTTTGCATTTTTGAAATCTATGGTTTAAATAAGTAAGTAAGTTCTAGAACAGAATTGAAATCGGAATTATAGTTTAAAAGTTATTGTCGTTTAAACATTGAATTTCGTGTTGTGAAAAATCTGAAAACCGCGCAAAAGAGACTGGTACGAAATTGTGCGTATGACGTCGTAGGAACTCGTACAAACACTATTACGTGTACTATCATATTGAAGGCAACAGTGCAAATAAAATCGCGAATAGATGCCGAATAGATGTGTAGTATGAGGTTGATCCAAGGTTGGTCTTGTAACAGATACAAAGGAAGGCATTTTGCTTTATTTTATGCCATGCATTTGCTGGAGATGAGAGGTCCGAAGCGAAGAGGAGACTCTAGTGTGCAAACAGTGGATTGATTTCGTGCGCTTAAAACAAGCAAAATGGGATCAAACTCTTTCGTTCTGCACACTATACGATGGAGGATTCTACTGAAATGTTTTCTGGTCTCTCTGGCAAAAACCGAGGTTGTAAAACTCTCCTTGTGTTTGTTGGTTATTTAGAATAATGATATTTCAACTGAAACTAGTGGTTGTGTTGGTTATACCTATTTAATAAAGGAAGAAAAACATGGAACAAGTTTATAACAATAAAAGCAAAATACGATACAATGTCAATGATTATAAAATAATTAAAAACGAACATATAATATTTTATTGTATTTTGTCTTTTTTATATATTCTACAGGGAAAACCAGTCTAATGTGTCAGATTTCTTCACAGATAATAGAATGTATACTTGCTAAAATGCTTTTATACTGTTGTTATCTATCACGGTGTGTAAGAATTAAAGTAACATTTTTGACAAATGTTTGAAAACAATATTAAATTGAAACTACCATGAAATGACTCAATATGCAGTGAAACGAAATGCAAGTCAGAAGTAATCCTACACGCCATGTAACACATTGTACAAATATACCCACACGCACGCACTGCAGGAAAAATCTCAGATACGAATTTTAATTTCAAATGCTATTGATATCTATACAGAGTAAGATATATATATATATATATATATATATAGTAAAACAAAATAAAGTACAAACCCGAACTACTTCATTAAAACTTTAATTCACTACAAATCTGTTTCGTATGGCAAGCCGAGCCTACCACACTCATCAGGTGAAAATTGCAACTGATGTTTTAACGCTAAGAAATTTGAATTAGGATTAATCTATAAAACGGATGACTCATATTACAAATACGTACACATAGCTAACTGTGATAAGTGTCTGTTAATTGTTTGTTAGTGATTGCTTAGTAAATGTTTCTTCCTGTGTCTACAAGTGGAGACAAGTTCATTTCTGCGGTTAAGTGAGCTTAGTTTCGGGTGACAAATAATGATGTATTTTTCATGCAGGCATAGATTACATCTCTTCGTTATATTCGAGTATGGTTTGCATTGTTTTAGTATTTTCCAATTGATGGCGCAGTGGACATCTGATTCTTTCAATGTCCAGACATATTTGCTAAGCTCGGTGGCAGATTTATATTTTAGATTTCTAAATGAGCTAGTGTGGTTTAGATATCGGGTTTTAAAAGTTTTCAGTCAGTCCTACGTAGGTTTCGGATTCATGTTATCTTGTCTGGTGACTGTGGCTTGATAGACTATTCCTTTGGTTTGGCATTTTTGGTCGGGCGGCATTTTGGTCGAGCTGGCGACAATCTCATGACAATTAGTAGTTGGGTTTGGGTTGGATTCAGTTTCATTCTTAATTACGGATTTGTTGTGCGAAGAGATGATGCTTTTCATGTTGGGCATGCAACTATAGCTCAACTCAGAGTGTTCCTATTGAATATTTCGAGCGGGTGAGACCTTGAAAATAAAATACTATCAATTGGAAAATACAAAAACAATGCAAACCATACTCGAATATAACGAAGAGATGTAATCTATGCCTGCATGAAAAATACATCATTATTTGTCACCCGAAACTAAGCTCACTTAACCGCAGAAATGAACTTGTCTCCACTTGTAGACACAGGAAGAAACATTTACTAAGCAATCACTAACAAACAATTAACAGACACTTATCACAGTTAGCTATGTGTACGTATTTGTAATATGAGTCATCCGTTTTATAGATTAATCCTAATTCAAATTTCTTAGCGTTAAAACATCAGTTGCAATTTTCACCTGATGAGTGTGGTAGGCTCGGCTTGCCATACGAAACAGATTTGTAGTGAATTAAAGTTTTAATGAAGTAGTTCGGGTTTGTACTTTATTTTGTTTTACTATTTCGCTCTGCCTTGGTATTGAGCACTCTATAGTCTATATGATTTTGAACTTGACACTTATATTCATATATATATATATATATAGTCAAATCTGCAGACATGCATGTTTCGCCGTTCAACGGCTCGTCAGTGCAGCTTGTAACGCAGTCTATATATATATATATATGTGGCTCATAAACCACATAAAAGATCAAAATTAAAAATATATGGACATAAACAGGTATATTATAACAATAGTCTATGGTATCAACATATATAAGAGCTGTCCTCCTCTAAAAATCCTACAAAGTCTTCATCAAGAGCAGGCATAAACTGCCTCCTTATTTTCTCATACTATAGCTATTAGCTATAGACGCCCATAAACCATCCACACAAAGCTTCTATTTGCTGTGCTCCGTAAAAATCTACAAATCAATATATAAGTATTTTTAATAAAACGTGTATTTGTGTATTGACATGTATAAATATATATAATCATAATTGTATATATACAGTCGATATATCAATGACAACGTGTTGATATCAAATAAAGCATTATTTACCTATCTTGTGTGCTTGTTTGGCGATATCCTGGCTTCTTTCTTGCTCCGAGGGCCCAGGTATCGAGACATATGCTATTTTAAACCAAGGATGCTTGACAATACATAATGGCGGGACTTCAACTTGGCGGGACAATGTCACTGTTTAAATACTCGACGCACTCCTCATTTTCCATACAACATTGACATCTTTAGCATATGAAGCGTCTCATTGCGACATTTGCCACATTTACACCTGAAATATTAGATTAATTTTCTAATTTGAATATTGTACATGTAGAGACAAATACACGAGTCGCGAAACCCATGCTACGCAACAAAGTCAAAGTGAAATATTTACAATTTTTTATTCTATACCATCAACTCTTCGCTGCATGTAGTTCCTTGAGACGTTCGTCGTACAATTTGTTGCTCTTTTTCCCGATATTTTGCGAGTCATTCTTCGTCAGCAACTAGCTCATTATTTATATACGGAAGACGTCTTGTTCGTGATCGCTGCTTGACTTCGCGTCAACGGTATTTTCATCGATTTCACTCCGTTTCACGAGTTGATACTGCCCGGAATATAGTTCCAATCGGAGTCATCGCTTTGGTAGCTATTATTTTCTGTACTTGAACTCGTTTACGACATTTTTACCGGGCTTGATCGCGATTCTTCCTTTACATTTATATACTTTTCACTTTCGTAGGTGATGGGTTCCTATTGTGACGTATTAGTTACCAGTTTCCCACCTTCGCGGTTTTCAAAAACTCTTTCCGTTAAAATGTGAAATTTTCAAATTTCATTGCCTTATTACTCCATGAAAACAAGTTCAATTTAAAATCTGCTTTGTATTTTCATGATCTACGTGCCAAGGAGATTCTATGATTTGTTAAAGAAGAGATGATGCTTTTCATGTTAGGCATGCAACTATAGCTCAACTTCAGAGTGTTCCTATTGAATATTTTACGGAGCGGGTGACCCTTCGAAAATACTAAAATACTTCAATTGGAAAATACTAAAACAATGCAAACCATACTCGAATATAACGAAGAGATGTAATCTATGCCTGCATGAAAAATACATCATTATTTGTCACCCGAAACTAAGCTCACTTAACCGCAGAAATGAACTTGTCTCCACTTGTAGACACAGGAAGAAACATTTACTAAGCAATCACTAACAAACAATTAACAGACACTTATCACAGTTAGCTATGTGTACGTATTTGTAATATGAGTCATCCGTTTTATAGATTAATCCTAATTCAAATTTCTTAGCGTTAAAACATCAGTTGCAATTTTCACCTGATGAGTGTGGTAGGCTCGGCTTGCCATACGAAACAGATTTGTAGTGAATTAAAGTTTTAATGAAGTAGTTCGGGTTTGTACTTTATTTTGTTTTACTATTTCGCTCTGCCTTGGTATTGAGCACTCTATAGTCTATATGATTTTGAACTTGACACTTATATTCATATATATATATATATATAGTCAAATCTGCAGACATGCATGTTTCGCCGTTCAACGGCTCGTCAGTGCAGCTTGTAACGCAGTCTATATATATATATATGTGGCTCATAAACCACATAAAAGATCAAAATTAAAAATATATGGACATAAACAGGTATATTATAACAATAGTCTATGGTATCAACATATATAAGAGCTGTCCTCCTCTAAAAATCCTACAAAGTCTTCATCAAGAGCAGGCATAAACTGCCTCCTTATTTTCTCATACTATAGCTATTAGCTATAGACGCCCATAAACCATCCACACAAAGCTTCTATTTGCTGTGCTCCGTAAAAATCTACAAATCAATATATAAGTATTTTTAATAAAACGTGTATTTGTGTATTGACATGTATAAATATATATAATCATAATTGTATATATACAGTCGATATATCAATGACAACGTGTTGATATCAAATAAAGCATTATTTACCTATCTTGTGTGCTTGTTTGGCGATATCCTGGCTTCTTTCTTGCTCCGAGGGCCCAGGTATCGAGACATATGCTATTTTAAACCAAGGATGCTTGACAATACATAATGGCGGGACTTCAACTTGGCGGGACAATGTCACTGTTTAAATACTCGACGCACTCCTCATTTTCCATACAACATTGACATCTTTAGCATATGAAGCGTCTCATTGCGACATTTGCCACATTTACACCTGAAATATTAGATTAATTTTCTAATTTGAATATTGTACATGTAGAGACAAATACACGAGTCGCGAAACCCATGCTACGCAACAAAGTCAAAGTGAAATATTTACAATTTTTTATTCTATACCATCAACTCTTCGCTGCATGTAGTTCCTTGAGACGTTCGTCGTACAATTTGTTGCTCTTTTTCCCGATATTTTGCGAGTCATTCTTCGTCAGCAACTAGCTCATTATTTATATACGGAAGACGTCTTGTTCGTGATCGCTGCTTGACTTCGCGTCAACGGTATTTTCATCGATTTCACTCCGTTTCACGAGTTGATACTGCCCGGAATATAGTTCCAATCGGAGTCATCGCTTTGGTAGCTATTATTTTCTGTACTTGAACTCGTTTACGACATTTTTTACCGGGCTTGATCGCGATTCTTCCTTTACATTTATATACTTTTCACTTACCCAAGTAGGTGATGGGTTCCTATTGTGACGTATTAGTTACCAGTTTCCCACCTTCGCGGTTTTCAAAAACTCTTTCCGTTAAAATGTGAAATTTTCAAATTTCATTGCCTTATTACTCCATGAAAACAAGTTCAATTTAAAATCTGCTTTGTATTTTCATGATCTACGTTCCAAGGAGATTCTAATAATGTAAACTCCCATTTTATGACATGCATGGGCACTTTAAAGAAAGGCCATTAAACGAAGACCTCTAAGGAAAAAATCATGTATCGATCTGCCAGGCAGAAAGCCCTAAGGAATAGTGAAAAACTGATGTAATGGGTAGTAAAGATTTTATTAGTCAGGAAAACTAAACCCACGATCCGTGATTTTCAGATAGGTCCTAACAATTTATCAACACAAGGAATTAGAAATATTAAAAATAGTACCTATTCAATATGTAACATTGTAATTATTCAATATGTAATGGGTAATGATGTAACCAGTGGTAGTACTAATAATTTTGCAGGATCGATTTAATTGCGGAGAAACTTTACGAACAACGCAGACAGTCATTGAAGTAACGAAGATTGATTCATTGATTCAGGTAGCGGTCGATCATTTTCATCAGAAAGAGCAGTCTCACAGGTAGACTTAAACATTGTTAAGAAAGTGTTGATGGAGATTAGACAATTTCGACAGGCCGGGCAAGATGATAGGTTGAAAGAAGTGTATAGAATAAATGCTTTACTTGTGAGTGGAGGAGAACCGGGAAGTATTTGAGGTGTATTCAATGCCTACTAGAAATCTGACCAATGATAAGCATGTAGAAGATAGAAAGAAAGAATATCCTCATTTAAAGAGGTTGTGATTATCAGATGTGTGTCGAGATAGGAAAGTTTTGATATTTTAATATGAGCAGACTACTTTTGTTGTTGTATGGTGGCAGAAGGATAAAGGGAGGAGAAAGGTGATCCTGTGGCTGTGGATTTACATGTTATTATTGCCTTGAAGATATTTCAGATTTGTGCTGATAATGCAATTCACAAACAAATTCAGTGGATCCCTCGAACAGATTTGTCGCCAGAGACGAATCGACTCAAGATGTTGGACATATTTTCTTTTTGCTGGAAAGAGGCCCTGGAGTTGTACGACTCGATTGAAGTATCGGATTTATGTCCAGTGACTGCTTTGATGTGTCTAACCTCCACGTTATGACCCGACAAAACTGTGACAGATGTGGCTCGAACACAATGGTTCGTTAGATGTGGGACTATACCGGCTGCCTTCGACATGCTCTTCGTCATGTTTGCCACTCGTAGTACCGAGTGAATGGTACAATGGTAAAGCGATGTAACTTTAAATTTGCTACCGTCTTTTTGCATCACAGCAGCGTAAAAATACTGAAGGCAAAGACTAAGCTCGTCATCTGGCATCTCTTCCACGGGTGTAGTAAATCTTGACTGGCTTGCAAACCACTGTGAAGGTAAAAATATACGATTTTTGTCGAAGCGAAATATAGAAAACTGAACCATGAAAAATGGTTTTGTTATCAATAAATTTCTGAAATATATTGCTATATCTGTATTCTTACCATTAAAAATTTCCATGCCATATTTTGTGGACGTTTTCGTCTTTTTCGGTATAGAACTATCAAGTAAATTATTTGATTTCCCAACTAGCTGCCTATCACTAATAGACCATTAGTAGGGCAGCCAATCAGAACGCCGGATTTGTAATAGACAGCTAGTATGTTTATACTAAAGTGTGTTATGGTTATGTTGTGTAACTTGAGCTGTCACATTAGATCTGGTAAGTTATTTATATACTTCGACATTATAGAGAGCGTTGTGACGATTTACAGCTAGGATGGGGTACCTGCATTGATTGTATAAGACAACGCGAAAACATTTAAAGCAGCGCATAAATACGTTAAGAATTACTTGACGGATCCCGATTTGAAGGAATATTTAGAAAGTTAATCTTTATAACTGGATGTTCAATCTTGCTAGAGCACTCTTTGAACGCATGGCGGGTGCATTCAAAAGTGTATGAAGAAGGTTTTAGACAATCAAAGGTTAACGTTTGATGAGCTTGTTACTGTTTTGTTAGATGTTGAACAAACAGTACATTCAGGCCCTTTAACTTTCAAATATGACGAGGTAAGTGGAGAGATCGTTGATTTGCGTTAACATCACAAGGTAAATAAAAGGAAGAATGGTCCAAAGGTGAAAGTATCTGACGTAGTCTAACTGGAGGAAGTTAATAACAGGAGGAGACAATGGGAAGCATGTGTTATTTTGGAGTTAGTTGTGCATTAGGTCAGGATAAGGAAGTTACATGAGCGACTGTGCGATTATTTGCAAAGGGAAAGCCATTCTCTTAGAATAGATCAGTTAGAAAGTTGTATCCGCTAGAAATAAATTGTTCATTTAAAGGAAATTTGGACGAAGTGCAAGGAAAAGGAAAGGAAGATGCAGTGGAGGGTGAAGGATTGGAGAAGGACCTGAATGACGAATTCGAAGTGGAAGGTGAGCAGCATGCAGCAGTGGAGGCACAGTGAAAGACTTAGCCTCCTCCGCCGGAAACTCCTGGTAAACGGCAAAATTGTGCAATACTTTGTAGGAATAGCGCTATGGATGGGGAAGTAAAAACTTTAGTGAGTTGCCTGCCAAAATGGCCTTGCGCTGCGACAAAATACGATATTCGTGTGGGAGATAAAGTGGGGAATAAAATATAGCGGATTTTATAGAGTGGGGAATTAAAATGGACAAGAAAATCATATTTTTACGCTTTTTTAAGACGAGTTTAAACGTTAAATATTCAAAGAAATAGATTTGGCACGTTTCCATAAAACTATAAAAAATGGACAACATTCGACTGTTGGATTTTAAGTAGATATGTGGCGATATACTTAATATGTTATTAAACATGAAATTCGATGAAATTCATGTGTATGTTTGATGGAAAAGGGCTGAATTTATGAACAAAATCATTGTATTTAATTTCGAATTTGTTTGAAATATCTGACAGATTTATTCCCATTAACATATACACTGCATAAGATCTAATATAATCTGAAATCGTACTCGCAGATTTAATAGGCACCTGATCAATGTACCATTATTCACGTTGTGATGTTGTCTTGGTATACTTGCTCTATCTGAGAAATGACTAGCACAAACTAGTAAATAAATCTTTAAGTTTGTGATACTATTAATTATTCTCAAGCAAGCAAGCAAGCAAGCAAGCAAGCAAGCAAGCAAGCAAGCAAGCAAGCAAGCAAGCAAGCAAGCAAGCAAGCAAGCAAGTAAGCAAGCAAGCAAGCAAGCAAGCAAGCAAGCAAGCAAGAAAGCAAGTAAGTAAGTAAGGGGGTGTGCTTATTATCCTTACTTGCAGCTGAGAGCTAAGCTGAATTGCGAAGGACACAGCTCAACGTGACCAAGTCCAAGGCTTTCTAGGCGCATATGGCAGCCACCTTTTGCTCGCCATCACGGAGCACAGCTACGGTGGAAGGGCCAGTTAGGGGTTAAACCCAACCCACCCTGTCAACATTCCCTGCGGGAGGAAACCGGAGTACCCGGAGAAAACCCACGACTTTCGGCAGAGCGTTGACTCTTTTCGCACAGCTATCATAAGTCGTCCCCAACGGTACTCGAACCCATGATATCAGAGGTGAAAGGCGCGTGCTCGGACGATTGCGCCTTTGTACAGTATGCTGTGTATGCTATAGATTTAAGAGCTTAAATTTCTAATGCTTCTTATATGTATACATAAACTAGAAATACATGCTTGCAGTAACCCCTCGCCCCATGCACCCGAACATTGACAGACACTACATTCCAAAACATTACTACTACTAAGCTTTTTCATCACAAAATCTGCTATGCAAAGGTGGTAGACGAGTCAGATATCTGGGTTCAAAGCAAAATTTTGACTTGGAAAACTGAATTGGATCTCTGGGCCTCTGGCTTACACCCCTCTTCACGACGCACTCAAAGGCTATCGCCATATGAAATGTTTTACTGGACGTAATCATTGAGTTTCCCTTCATTTTAAATGTGCCATTAAAATTTTGATCATTACTGTAATAGTTTGGAAAGAAGAGTGGAAGGAAACAATAATATTTTGGGAAATCTATTTTGGGTTGAGAATTTTTGAAAGAATAAAAAATGGAAATTTTGTTGCAAGAAGAGGAAGCACAGTAGCCATGGCAACTCGATTAATATAAATTTCTTTTCTGGAGTAGAAAACAGTTTACAAAAGCTGCAAAAATAATTAAAATTTTCCCAGAAACTATAACATTTACAATCTATTTTTAAGCCCAAAATCCGGATATTTATCTTACAAATTTATATAATATTTCTATTTTGCCCGAATATTCGTGAACCATTTACCAGGTGCCCCCCCTGCCCCCACGTCCCGTACGCCTATGCCAATTGACGCAAAACTGCAAAAACAAGTATGCAAAATAAACACTTACCCGTTTAATTTAAAACGCTTTAAAACTCGAAAATTCTGTCCTTTCTCGGCTTTTCGACTGCTTTATTTTCTTATTGACTTTAGTAAATAAAAGTCCTCTAAAACATTTGCACTTCTCTTGTTTTGGAGACTTAATATTCGTCTGAATTAATGTCCCGACTCCAGAGTACAATTTTGAAAAAAGTTTTCATATATAAAATGCATTATATTAATTAAATGCCAAAAATAAAATGCCAAAATGGCAGTTATTTAATTTTCTGACGTTTGCATATAAAAACAAAATCGTTGTCTTAGCCAATCCTGATGTAGCTAGTTACCAGTTTTCTCTCGGCTTTAACTCGCGCATGCGCATAACTTAAAAAACCGTCCATGACAAAAAAAAATGGTGGACGACTTTGCATTCCACAATGTTTTCACATACCCGGGTGTAAATATCCGAGCGGAATTAGTACCCTCGCACGGCTCTTCGCGCCGGCTCGGGGATAAGACAACACCTATCCATTTTTGTTGTCAAGAGAACAATTATTTTGACCAAAGTGTGAATTATTAACAACTGGTTATGTTGTGAAAAAATGTAATTTTTTACACCTCGATATATGGTATTTTATGGTATACACATTAGAAACCGTCCACACCTTGTGTTTTGGTAAGACAAGTATTTCAACCCACTCAACACACGATGAACCTTACCCCTGCTATTTTTCTGTTTCCAATAAGAGGATTTTACTTGTCAGGGAGAAGGAGTAGTGAAAATGGATTTATCACATTGTCTGCACATGTCTATTATTATCCACAGTGCACCCTTATTTTTTCATCTTAGTCCAACAAATCTTTAAGCAAAGAGTAAATTCATGCCCTTTAACTTTCAAATATGATGAGGTCAGTGGAGAGATCGTTGATTGGAGTACACATCACAAGGTAAGTAAAAAGAAAAATGGTCCAAAGCTGAAAGTATCTGATGTAGTCTAACTGGAGGAAGATAATAAGAACAAAGGGCTTAATTTAACAGGTGTTATTAAGGAGTTAGTTGCACAGTAGGTCAAGATCAGCAATTATAAGATTGTGTGCAAAGGGAAAGCCAATAACTTTATCTGTGGGAGGTAATAACCGCTAGGAATAAATTGTACTGTAGAAGGACTTTTGGACGAAGTGGGAAGAAATGAAAGGGAAAGGATTGGAGAAGGATGTAAAAGTGAATATCGAGGAACCCGAACGACGAAAGCAAAGACGAATGAGAGCAGTAGCAGTATACGTACAGTGAAAGACTAGATGTTTGCCGGACCCATAAGATTAAGGGCAAAGTGTGTCAGATTTTATTTATTTTCAAATGTTCTAACGTCAAAACAATGAACAATGAATGTTTGATGAAAGAAACGTTGTACCATATGTGCCAATAGGTCCCTCTTTGTAACATTACGCTAAGCACATTTTATATGCGGATTTGGGGGGATCAGTTATATATTTTTATTGGACGAGATTGTAGGCTTAGTTTGAATATTAGTTTGAATATGAAGTTTGAATTTAAATATACGTGTAAAATATGGCCTATGTGATTATTTATAACCGAGCCAGCGCTACGATTATAACAGGGACTGTTCGTATGAACCGATCTGACCCAGATGGTCGGGCGACTTCACTAGTGCTGAGAAGCGCCACGTATATCGTTTCTATATATTTTTGGGATTGCATTCACAACTGTTCCTTGAAAATGTTACAAAGTTAGTTCCACTGACAAGACGAAATTCACGGTAAATCTTCTCTAGTTCAATTATTCCAACGACTCCCATTTATCATGACACGCACTTAAGTGATAGACTAGAGTATTATGGAGAACGTACCGTATAAAGTTATTTACAATCGTTAAATGTATGATTGCAAGTGATTTAAATTTGATCTTTATGATTTGAGTAAACTAAAATAATCAATTTCCTGTGCTTTATGTAGGGGGGGGGGGGCAAAATTCCGCCAGGGGGGGACACTGTCACTGGACAGGACAATTTTATTAGCGTACACTGTTAATTCAAAAGAGTCGTTTCGACTCCTTCAAAGGAGTCGTTTTTTTGACCCCAAGACGACCCCTTCAAAGGAGTCATTTTGACTCTTTTCGTGGCGACACCTTCAAAGAGTCATTTTAATCCTTTCAAGAGAATCATTTTGACTACCTACAGAGTCGTTCAGAAACGACTCTTGGAAGAGTTGAAATGGACATTGACTCCTCAGAAGAGTCGTTTTTCCTCCAACTTGGTGTCATTTCTACTCTTGTTTGGAACAGTTAAAATGCACATCAATTCCTCAGAAGAGTCGTTTTCCCTCCAATATGGTGTCATTTTGACTCCTATTTGGAAGAGTTAAAATGTATATTAACTCTTCAGAAGAGTCGTTTTCCTCCAATATGGTGTCATTTCGGCTCTTGTTTGGAAGAGTTAAAATGCATATTAACTCTTCAGAAGAGTCGTTTTTCCTCCAATATGGTGTCATTTCGACTGCTGTTTGGAACAGTTAAAATGCACATTAACTCCTCAGAAGAGTCGTGTTTCCTCCAATATGGTGTCATTTTGACTCCTATTTGGAAGAGTTAAAATGTATATTAACTCTTCAGAAGAGTCGTTTTCCTCCAATATGGTGTCATTTCGGCTCCTGTTTGGAAGAGTTAAAATGCATATTAACTCTTCAGAAGAGTCGTTTTCCCTCCAATATGGTGTCATTTTGACTCCTGTTTGGAACAGTTAAAATCCACATTAACTCCTCAGAAGAGTCGTTTTCATTCAAATTGATGTCATTTCGACTCCTGTTTGGAACAGTTAAAATGCATATTAACTCCTCAGAAGAGTCGTGTTTCCTCCAGTGTGGTGTCATTTCGACTCCTGTTATAGATGGTTAATCATTCAGTGAGTATTAACATATACCACATACTGTCAGTTCCAAAGTATATTAAAAATATCTCAATATAATAAATAACATTTCTATAAAATATATAAATATATGATAACGATCAACGTCCTGAAAATAAATATTCTATCAAAGTAGACTTTAAAAACGTCTTGACCTTGTAAAGGTAATAATCATATGCTCAATCTGTTTGGCACTGTATGGCACTGAAAATCTCAGTGACCCGAAGTGGTATTTTGGAGCCGTCATCAATATCTAACATAGTATGATCTAAGAAGATCATTACATTCCTTTGCAAGGAGTAATCAAAATTATAAACATAGTAACAACATAAAAATGAAATTAACGTATCTAAAAGTTTGTCATCTTTTGTCATGTCGCATAGTATTCTCTTTTCTCCAGCGACATATAGGAGGTTGAGATTAAATAGATCACCACTTAATAAAATGATGGGTGCAATTGCCATTTTTATCTTTTCATCAATATTGTCTTCTTCCTATAACAGGAAATGCTAAATTACCACTAGAAAACTAGTTTAGCCATAGGGTATATAGTGAATATTGCCTATGTAGCATTTGTAGTATATTTTTGGATTCCAAAACTTATGCTTAACGAACACACGGTTGGCGTAACAGACTGTGTTCTAATGCTCTATTTACGTGAAAGATATGTTGTACAATATATTTCTGCAATATATTTCTAGCATAAAAGGTCTTTGTGACCTGTGGGTTATAACCTTGAGACTTGCTCACGAATGTGCAATTTCATTCTCATTGAAAAATATACTCCTGCGCCACAGACCTCTTCAAGTGTATCTATCTTCATCAGCATCTTCTCAGCAATTATTATTTTAGGCATTTTTATGTAAGCAATACTTACACAACAAATTTGGTAAGAAACTATAATTTCACAGCTAAATTACTGTAAGTATCGTTCAGGGATGGATCCAGCTTGATCTGATAATGGGGGGGGGGTGCGCTAAGCGGGTGGTGGTCATAGAGCAGGGTGTGACAGGCATCCGCAGTAGGGTTAATCATTATTGAGGACGCCACAGGGGCCATCTTGTCAGAAAGGTCAAAAAGGCCCATCAATGACCGGATATTTTATTTTTGTTTGACAAATGCCGGTTCCCTGTCAAATCCAAAATTTGGATTTGATATTGAAATTGGCACCTCTCCTGCACCAAACATAAGAGGGTTGCGCACCCCTCCCCCCGTAAATCCATCCCTGATATCTTTGTTTCACTATCATGCTGGCTCGCCTTCATCGGGCGTTATGAGTTATGGAACAGTTAAACTTGCACGGTCGCTGCTGCAGCAATCAGGGTTTCGAGTATTTTAATACTTACTTCTTATAATTTCACTCCATTCGTTCATAAAAAAAGGTAGAGGGCTAGCTAGCAACCTCACTTAAACTCTAATGTTACTATTACTGTTATTACCGTACCTTCAGAAGAACGATAATTCTTTCTTCCCCGCTGTTCTTTCTTCCTCCTCCACTTCGCAATAACTCATTGCAAATTGCCCAAATTGCAGCTCGTTGATGGCATTCTAAGGATTAAAAGCAAAAGATAAAATAATTTTGCGAAAGAGTGAAAATGTAAACTACATATTGCTACGCTACCCTCATTGCACGTTGTACAAAAAACGGTGCTTACCTGGTCGCTAAATATAAAAAAGCATGGTAGATGTATACAATGCTTTAAATTATAAACAAATTATGTTCATACTGTACCTGCAGGATTGAGTTTGTCTAGAGAAATAGCAGATTCCATCTCTCTAATAAGTTGCTTTATAGATGTCTTCTCACTCTTTCGAGAATATGCCAGAATTCGTGGCAGCCATGTGTCCACCATACGCTCCTTCATCAGCCTTGTAATATCTCTGTCTTCTAATATTCTACACATTTCTTGCTTCAGCTTTAGACAAGAAAATATAGAATATGTTTTGCCTTTTTCATTTTGTGAATGTTATGTCGAAGTTGTAATGTTATTTTAAAAAGTTGTAAGATAGCTACAAGCCTGTGAATACACCCACTACTTTTCGCTTATTTCGCAACAAAATGTATGGTATTACTTACATGAATGTGATGCAGCAATGGAGGAAAGTGTTTTATTAAACCTTCCATGCTTTCCATCCCTTCAATAACCAGTTTACGCCTAACAGGATATGTTGATGCCATCAATGACTTCACCAATGTTTGATCAGGACGTGCTGTCCTGCAGATTTTTCTTAATTGTTGAGTCTTTTCCTTCATGGTAGCTTCAGTTTCCCCTTCGTCAAGCGGTGGAATTATGAGCCAAGGCTTACTTGATTTGAATTTCTTGACTTTGTTTGATATTCCTTCACCCTGATCATTGGTTTCCTGGGTGTTTTTTGAAGGATTTCTCTGAAGACGTTTCATTCGGTGCTTTATTTTCTGCTCCCATGATCCCTAACAAGTTGACAATAAAATAATTTAGATAGAAATATTCAAACATGCAAATTCAGCATCGGCTGGGTGATGAAATATATATACTGTTCTGATTAAAAACATGTCAGCCAATGATTCAGGGGACTTCATCTTAAGGGCACCTCTCTACTAGAAAAGGGCACTTTTCCCATTGTTTTAGCTGGAGAAAAGGGCACTTTGAAGAAAACTTGTCCCTGTGCCCCCACCCCCTCCCCGTGCCGGCCTACGCCACTGCTTTGGCTGCATAGATATACATAAATTAAAACTTCTCTAATTTTACTGTTTTCTAATGAATCATTGGGAATAATTTCTTTCTTATGACTCATGGCAAAAAAATATTTAAAAAAACAAACAAAACTCCAGTATTTTGTCTTTATTTCATTGCTACATCGTACAGACTTCAAATTTGCTAAGATATTTAACAATAGATCGTAAATGATTAAGCTTGTTTCACAGCAACTAGCAAAAATTGAGTGCATTTCCTGGCTTTCCCGAGGGATCATGCCCCTGGACCCCCCCAAATTCCTTGTGTTTTTGACACTCGTTCAGTGGATGGGTAAACTACGAACCCTGGCTAAGTCTCTGAGTACAGAATGATGTTTATTGTCATGATTGTATTATTAACATGTTGTACTAGTTGTTACTTGATCGTACCCATTCAGTTGAAGTGGTGCCAATTTTTGGATCTTTCAGAAACGGGTATTTCGTGATAATCTTTTGGGCGATCAATTGCCTTTCTGCCTCTGTTGGGTATCTGGTATGGGTTGAAATGAGTGTACAGATATCTCTGTTAAACTCGTTACGTTGGTATCCATTTAGATTATTTGACGCAAGTCCAATCTCAACATTAACCGAAAACTACAAGATACAATCATGTATTGTGCAAAATTTGATTAGTTTGAATGTTTTTGCTGATGAGACATCAACTAATAATCGTAACCACTGATCTAAATACCAGGATTGGATAGAGCATCCTTTGAATTGAATGAGTTGAATATAAAAGTCTATTCAGCACTCATGTAAGTATCTTCGCACAACAATAGACCAAGAACGCTACGAAACTTTAGGCAAATACTCTCTTTGTTTGTGGCATTAAAATATATGTTTTTAATCTATATCTTGACTTCATACTGATTTCAATAAATAGGTCAATTTACATATAGATTAAGATAGATATGTAAATCGCTTTTTCAGATAAAGTAACCCAAGAGCATGGACACTGTTACTATTTTTATCATCCAATGCATTTAGTCACATGTGGTTTGTTATCAGTGATTAGAACATTATACAGTAATAATGTATGAAAACACCCTTTGCTAGAAATTACTAAGAATACAGTACCAAGTACCAACCCAACCTTGTCAGGAATTTCGAAGAACTGTGCCCATCCAAACTTGACATTTTTCTCACGAGATCTTCCTCGTCCTGTTGAGGTTGGAGTCAAACATTGAGCCTAACACAAAGCAACGTAACATATCAACGTTATTTAATGCACAGTATTTTGTATCATGTTAGAGGTATTGCACAGCATGTTCCTTTTGTAAATGTATTGCAAAAAGTTCTAGTGGTACGTCAGCTGCTTTCACATTAATTACAATTGAAGAGATAAATTGTGTGGGGGCCATTTCTTACAGCTGAACATTAGGCATACAGATTTTTAAGTGATTTCGTTTGATAATAGCAAAGTTTGTAGAACTTCATCCTGGCAAGTGGAGTGAAAATCTCCATATGAAAACACAATAATTGGTCACACTAGCCAAGATGCATCTGTAAGCAGGTTAATATAAGTGTGCCCTTACTGATAGGGGTAATATATTGTAATCAGTGAATTATGTTAACACTGAACATGGTAGAGTACAGTATATACATAATTTGATATACCAACTGTCAGTACCTTGGTGTTGTCATCTTCCATAAGGTTTGATGGAGAAGCTTCTGCTATCTTTGGAGAAATTGAGAGAGTTGTTCTAATGTCTGTTAAAGGAGGGTCTATGGTTGTGCAGGAAACGGTTCTGGTTTCACCTTCAGCATGATTGTCTATGACTATTGAAGCACAGGATTCTTTATTAGGAATAGGCATACCATTTCCATCAAAAGTCTAAGAGTTTATATGCAGGATTCACTATTAGAAATGTGGCATAACAGGAAATTTCATTTATTATGTTTAATGTTGTATTTATACACAGACAGACCATCTGTAAATAAGAAACATGCACTGCAAGTTTGTCTGAGTAGGTAAACTATGCAGATAGTTTGCATAGATGGGTTGATGATGGACAATGCATTAGTTTTCTACATTTACACACAAACAAATTGGGCAAATATCAAGGATTATCTATCATTCAAACCGGATGTTTTTTGCGAGCAACATTGCAATATTGTCACACAATATTGCAATTTTGTTTTGGAGATTGCTCTGAGCAATTTGCAACCAGTGCGAACAAATTGCAAATTGAAATTCACAACCAGTTTTGTAAACAAAGCCTCTGATTGTCTACTAGCAAAAAGGAAGCTCCAATCCAATTGCTCGGAGCATTTGATTGGATTGGAGCATTTGTTTGCACCAGTTGCAAATTGCTCAAACCAATCTTCAAGTCAAAATTGCAATATTCCGTGACAATATTTCAATGTTTCTCGCAAGAGAACATCCGGTTTGACTGTAAGTCTTTCAACAATTGAGCTAAATTTGAAGAGCACTTATAACTGTATAGAGCTGTTGTGCACCCTCTCGGGCATAATCAGGACATTCACTTTGGACGTGTGTAAATTCAGTGTTGTCCCAGTCACCGGACAAAAAAAACATGGTGAATTCTGCCAACCAGGAATTAATCCACCATGAAAATGTGTCATCGTGTGAGTTCCTGCTCACTCCCTGTTAATCGTGGCAGTGAGTCAGTGACAAGTGTATTTCCGGCCTACCGGGGAATGACAAACTTGTACATATGAGGTGATTGTATCCACTTTCCCCTGGCTATGGTACATTTCATATGGTAAAATGATATGCTTTATGTTGATTCACATGACCTTGTGCACTCAACAAGTGTCTATTGTATTTTCAATGACTTATCAAGGAATACGAAGTTCACAAAATATTTTTGGCAATGAGAAGGGATTGAATCTTTAAAATTTACTTAAATCTTTAACAAACTCATCTGTCTTTGAAAA
This sequence comes from Trachythela sp. YZ-2020, assembly GCA_016169945.1. Classification (NCBI taxonomy): domain Eukaryota; kingdom Metazoa; phylum Cnidaria; class Anthozoa; order Malacalcyonacea; family Clavulariidae; genus Trachythela; species Trachythela sp. YZ-2020. Next base: position 273,731 of record JADLSH010000081.1, on the reverse strand, counting down.
ACCAACTAATTGAGTAAGTGTAGTATATTGCTGTAAAAAAGTTTGGTCAAAGTTCAGTGGTTTAATAATACTACTGACCTGATTTGTTTCCTGCGACCATAAAGTTCGGAATCTTTTTGTTTCCTTTATCCCTTTGATCAGGCGCTCAACCATCCACATTTCCATATTAAAGAAATCATCTCCATTGATGGACTCATCTGTTTTTTTTATTTTATAAAGAAATTATCAAATGAGAGAATGAATAACCGTGTGAAAAACTGTCTGTTGTATATATTTCCCGTCAAACACTTACCCTCAAATCTTTTAACAATAGACACGTCGAACTTTCTGTCACGCAGCCAGTCAATCACTTCAAAAGAACATGAGTCTTTTGAAAGTTTGACACTGTTCTCATTGCAAGTCATTTTCAATCCCGAGATAGAATATGCAAATGATAAAAACGAAGACAAAAGACTCTTAAAAACTTCGACACGGTTCATTTCGCTTCAAAAGTTCAAATTGTTCAAACCATATCCGGGACTCTTGAAAATGGTTCCATAAAAGGTAATATTCTCCTTTTATGGGTATCACCTTAATTTGTGCCGCCTGAAAATGCCTGAATCTCGCAGGCAATTTCACTTTTTTCCCGCCAAATGACTTAATGACATGCAAGGACTTTGTCAAGGCCAAGGTCACAAGGAACTCACCATTATTATTATTCTATGATACAGCCTGGATACAATTGTCAAAATGTAACTCACAATTTTATAGGATTATAAAAATACTTCAAAAATGCTTTACAGTTGTGAGATGTGTTCAGGCAATCGAGTGCCATTTGTTGCGCTTAATATGGCATTGATTGTTAATCATTATGGCCGGTATCATCGACACGACCCTGATTTTTATGTTACGTGCAAGATAGAAGGCTGTACCGCATCATACAGAAAGTTTGAAGGCTACAAAAGTCATCTTCGACGTTTTCACAAAGACATCTATCTCTCTAATGAACAAGGAGAGGTAAGCGTTCGATGTATAAACAACAGTGCCAGTGAATCAGAGGAGGATCAATGTCGGGAGCAACCAATGATGATGGACAATGAAGACACTAATGAAGCCAGACCTGCAAGCCATGACCATGCTGACTTACAAAGGCAGAACGCATTGTTTTTGCTAAAAACTAAGGAAATTCATCAGCTAACACAAACGGCAACAGATTCAATAGTTTCTGACACAACGTGCATTGTGAAAAACTCTATGGAACAGTTGAAAGTTGGAGTTACAAAATGCTTAGACAATGCTGGACTGCAACTAAATGAGATTCCTGGGCTGGAAGACGTATTCAGATCTGATAGTGATGAGTGCAATCCCTTCAATGGCTTGCAAACCAAGGCAGAACAGAAGCTTTTTTTTCGAGAGAATTTTGGACTTGTGGTAAGTCTATAAACATGGTGTTTAGTCCTCCATGGGGGGGGGGGAGGGGGGAGCCAGATAAATGATTATATATTGTGTCTCATATTACTTAAACACCAGGGGCCGGTTGTTCAAAAGCCGGTTAACTTAACCCAGGATTAGCGCTAACCCCTGGAGGGTTAAAAATCCTTAACCCTGGGTTGGCTAATCCTGGGTTAATTTGGCGTTGCTCAAAGGTCGGTTAGCGGTGCGATTAGTTCACCCTGGGTTAAGACATTTAACCCAAGAATAAATCTATGTTAAAATATATATCTAATATAAGAACGTTTTTGATTGGCTGAAAAGCGTGCGTCAAAACATGAAGCAACTGAAATTGAACTATTCAGACATGAATTTGAGCATTTTAGAAAGTTCCGAGATAAAATAATACTTGATCAAAACCGATTATATAGACCAAACAAATGAGAAATAGAACATATAAAATTAAATTTGCTCATTATAAGCCATAAATTTTGGAATTTTAAGCAGTGCTTGAATAATTAAACTTTTGAGAACAAAATTAGACTTATGGCAGCCAATCAAATGAAATTTCATTTTTGAAAGTTGAAAAACAATTGTCAACGCATGCGTATTGCAGAAGATCCTAACGAAACATGAAAATAGAAAAAAGAAGCCAAAGCAAAGTTGTTTTACAGCTTTCAAAAACAATGTTTGTTAGTAATACACTGAGTCTGCAGGCATTAGATGTGCAAAAACTTGTGATGTTCAAGAAAAGCAAATGGGAATTAAAACTGCTGGCAACCGAATTGTTTGGCAAAAGAAAAAGGCTTCTGAGTAAATATATTTTTCAAACAAACCCGAAGGCGTACAAACAGCAAGTTGTTTTTGGTGGCAATATTGAAAGATGGCATTTCAAAGCTTTCGTGAGGTAATTTGTTTTACTTCATTGTACAATATCATGTTTACGGCTTTATGCCAAACAGAAAACTATATTTTGAAAACCATTCTAATAGCTATAGCCAGGCGTAGTACTTCTATTGTAGTATTAACTATGATATCCATGCTTAGACCATGACAATCTAAATTGTTGTGCCTTTAATGCTCGTAAAATTTAACGCCAGCATGTATAGGTAAAGCAACTCAATGGGCTCGTACAGGACGAATAAGAATCTCAATAATATTCAAAGACTTAGAATTTACTGTTTGAGGTTGGTTTTCATCCATTAAATCTTTACTACACTCTTTATTTCACCGAGATTTTTGTGTGTTTACGTGTTTTCCACTCCTTTCGACGTCCATTTTTACGAATTAATCGGCCGATTAGCAAGTTAACCCACCTAGCGAGGTGGGTTAAATTTAACCCACTGTTTAACCCTGAGTTACGGTTAATCTAGCTTTGAACAACGCAAACAAACCTAAGGTTAAAATTTAACCCTAGGTTAGGCAAATTTAACCCTGGGTTAGCGTTAACCGGCTTTTGAACAACCGGCCCCAGGTGATATATTGCTTCTCAGGGGGAGATTCTTTGGCATTAATGCGTTAATCTTTGGTTAAATAGGACCCTGAACGACATACTCTGGGACACAATCATGTTCAGATTAGATCTGGTGTTCGTCGAAAAAGAAGTGCAAGGTTTGATGAAATGGTAGTTGTTCCTTTATTAAAAAGTCTTGAAGCAATGCTGAATGAACCCTCTATTCTTTATGAGGTAAATACTGTTTATGCCTACAGTATTGTTAGCTTTATTGTACTCATAGGCTTACAAGGTAGGAAGACATATGCAGATTTACTGGGAGTGTACATGCCATAGTATATAGTAATGTCAGCACCTCCACCCCCCCTCCCCCCAGAAAAAGTCAGCATCAACAAGTGCATACTGAATATTTTATGATTTATGGCATTTTGACAACATTTGTGATGGCGGTGGAAGGGTGTAGCCCCCCCCCCTAAAAAACCTACACCTTTTCTGTCAGATGAGCTTGATCACTCCCTGCTGGAGGGGCAGCTGATATATGACAAAAAGATAATATGGATCTTTTAATACACAAATGTATAATTTTTAATACATGCATAAACAGCATTGTATTACATCTGCACTTTTAGATAGAGAATTCTCATAAAAACAGACAACTTGGTCGAATTTGTGACTTCTGCGATGGTGAGGTATTCCAAAGCCATCCGCTATTCTCAAGAGACACAAGTGCGCTGCAAATTATTCTCTATTATGATGAAGTGGAATGTGTCAACCCTCTTGGAAGCAAAACCAAGAAACACAAATTAGGTATAAATCTGTATTTATTTATTTGCTCTATTTGCCCAAATGTATTAAAGAAATTATTTAGGACCTTAATTAACCCTTTCAACATGACATTTGTTGTTTACATATTCTGCTCTGGCTAGTGCCAGATGATTTTACTCTTCAACAGAGAACTAACAGATCTCAGGGCTGAGAGGGTTAAAATAGTGGTTTCAGTGCACCAAAATTTTTTTGTCACATTTCTTGCACTTTATGTTTCAGAAAATAATGAAGAGAAAGCAGATTATTAGATATTTGCTATTTTTTCTTTTTCTGTAGGACTGTTTTACTATACATTGGGCAACATTAGTCCTGTATATCGTTCCCAACTAAAAACCATTCAGTTGTTAGTCATTGTGAAAAGGCCACTGATAATTAAATATGGTATGAATGCTATTTTGGCACCCATTATGGAGCAGGTCTTGGAGCTTGAACAGGATGGTGGTTACCAGTTCACTATACATGGTGAGAAAATATATTTTGCTGGGACAATAGCATTTGTTTCCGGAGATAATTTGGCATCACAAGAACTGGGGGGCTTCAAAGTTGGACCTGGTTCTCATCTCAAATGTAGAGACTGTTTGGGTGCAACTGAAGATATAGCAACAAAGGTAGAGTATGTATATACTACAGTAAAGTATATGATATTCCAAACAGTTCACTGTTTGACTGCAGTCATAATGTACTGTCTGAAACAAAGCAATTCTTAACAAATTGACTTCGTTACTTGAAGATGAGAGAGATTAAAGTTTCAGGAAAATTCTATGCCTAAGCTGTAAAACAGTTATCATATATTATTATATATTTATCTTGAAATATCTAGAATTTTTCTAGACTTTTGTAATGTCATCTGCTTCCAACAGTGAACTCCATATTAATTGGGACTGGAACGAAACCTTCAAGTCTTCATGGAGGCTGACATATAGCCATGTAGGTGGCCCCATACTGTATGTTCTTGCCGTACATGCAAGCGCCGGGAGTTTGGCTCATATGTATGTAACACAAAACATTATTTTTTCAGTTTGGCGAACACCAATTCGTTTTACGGACTGCAGATAACCATGATGATCAATGTGATGAGATTGATGAAGATCCTGCTTTGGCAACAACTTATGGTGTAAATTATCAATCAGCTTTGTGCCAATCAAGGTACTTCCATGTCATTGGTGGATTGCCAGGTGACGCAATGCATGATATATTGGAAGGATGCCTTCAGTATGAGGCGAAAGAAGTTTTGAAATATCTAATTCAGCAGCAAAAATATTTCACTCTTCAATACCTTAATTCCAGTCTGGAGAATTTTGATTTTGGATACCAAAACGACAAGAATAAACCATCGCCAATTTCAGAGAGAACTCTCAATTCAAATAGTAACACTCTTCATCAAAAAGGTTTGTAAAACTTTATGACCAGAATTCAATTTACAGGGATTATATTGGTAGTGGGCAACTGGTATCATTTTTAAGGGCAGCTACATTGCATTTTGTGCTGTCATATATAAAATAAGTTGCTAAACAATCTCAAGTACCATGGCGCTTGTCCAATACTCTGCCCATTTTGCTAATGGCAAATTGTTAGTGTGACACAAAATATTTTTGCGATGACTGTTATGTTAAGCCATTGAGCTGCAATGAGCCCAAATGTGCCCTAGCTATTTTGGTATTTTACTCTGTCTAACGCCAGACGATTTTACTTGTCAAAGAAGGGTCTTGCACATAAATGGGTCAATGCGCTCTACTGTACTTTAGTATTTTACTCTGTCTAACGCAAGACGATTTTACTCGTTAGTGGTAGGGTACTGCCAGTTAATGGGTTAACAATAATGAAGTTCAAAATGATTGATGATTGCCATATTGACTTTTACCAAAAGATCTGTAAGTACTAAACCATGAGCTATTCTTTGTTTTAGCGTCTCAGATGTGGTGCCTGGGTAGATTTTTACCGTTGGTTGTTGGAGCTAAGGTTCCTGAGAATGATGAGAAATGGCAGCTATATTTAAAGATGCTGGATATAACAGACATGGTGTTCTCCCCTGTAACAAGTGCAAATCAGGCTGCTTATCTGGCTCAGCTAATAGAAGAACACCACAAAGAATTTAAAGCATTGTATCCCAATTGCTCTATCATACCCAAGATGCATTACATAATTCACTACCCAAATGCTATGATGAGGTATTAAAACTAAAAGACATTGATATGTGTTTGTTGATTGATAGTGTTTCATTAAGTGGGTCGATCGTTGCCACATTTTTTCAATGGGAAACAATAGATTTCCTTTTAACACTCATTAATATAACTAATGTGGGAAATTCAAAATAAATTGATGTTTAATCAGTAGTTGCATACTGAATCTGGTACAACAGAGCCACTCATATTGAAAATATAGTACTAAATATGTAGTATATTAGGAATTATATTGTCATTTACACTTGATAATATAATTATATGATTTCACCACTACACTGTACCTTCATATATATTATCAAGCATAAATGCCAATATTGTTCTTAGTAATAATAATCCTTGTCCATCAATGGCATTTACCTGCATCAACTATACCGGAACTCGTGACCAAGCTCTCTGCAATGGTCTTTGTGCCCATTCGATAAGGGCAGTCGTCTACAATATATTCACAGTAATTTTGTACATTTTTAGGTTAGGACCAATGATGACACACTGGTGCATGAGGTTTGAGGCCAAGCACCGTTATTTCAAACAATTAGCAACTGCCATTGGTAATTTCACCAATCTGCCGTGGACATTAGCTGAACGCCACCAGAGTCAGCAGTGTTATAACCTTAATGGCATACAAAAACCTATTGAATGTGGAGCAGGTAAAATCGTGCAATATATTAAGCATGAGAAAGGGCTTTTTCCAGTATCAATGTCAGTAAGATGCTGGTTTTGGATGCTTTGACGATTATTGGGTTGACTAATTTAGGGGGTGGGCTGGGGCTGGATGAAAGCAGAGATATAGTGTTGTCATTAAAGCAAAGTGACACCCTGTAATATTGTAAAAAATCAATGTGGGAAGATGCCCACCCCAAAACAATTTCTGCCTCTGATAATAGGAAATTTCATGGAAATTCCACTTCAAATGACGGTAATATTACTTGATATTATTTAATAGCTTCAGTATCTTCACAGAAGTTTCTTTTACATCCCACAGGTAAACAACATGAGGCTGGCACAAGAAGTTACTTCGAACTGCTTCAAGAGAAAGATGTGAACATATACGCCCACACACTTGTCAATGAGTAAGTTTTTTTGATCAACTAACATGTATTCATCGATATTTTGGGCAATTTCTTGGGCAAAAATTTTAACTAAATGCTTGTGTGGCACCCATACATGCTACCATGTTAACATCAAGCATTGTAAACATGGTTGTTACTTAATTAACAGCAAGTTTCTTAGCTTTATTTTAAAAATGAAATAGGGAAATATTCCACACATAGAAGCCTTATGTTATTAATTGCTCTGACATAGGAAATATTTTGTATAAAGCCATTTCGTGCACATAGGAGAGATTGGGGAAATATATACTGAATTTAGATTTTTCCATGCATATATACTGCTCACATATTCACACAATTAAAATAATTTGTGCATCAACTATTCTTAGACTATTGTGGATTACAATATTGGGAACAAAGTACAAAGTTGGGGCTGTAGTGCAACATGGATTTCTGCATCTGCTACCAGCGTTTTCAACTATTAAGAAGATTGTTGTTGTTGATGTCAAATTAAACAGGCATTTTTTTATTCTTGAAAGTCTGGATACCATAGAGTTTAATGAACATTACCATGCTTATAAGGTGGACAAACCTAATTATATAAGTTTAGGTATTTGTACACAAGATGAACTTGTATCGTTCCTGCCAATGCATTACACAAATCCTGTAAATTCGAATGGATCCTTTGTAAATATTAAGTATGATGTTGATTTATATCAGTTATAAGATTTATTAAGTGTATAAATACTGTACAATCCAGTTGCAGCAGCAATTTTAAGAAATATAAAACAAAACATGCTCCGAACAGAAGGATCTTCTGCACTCGAGATATATACAGTAGTTTGAGGACATCTTTTTCGAGTACAGTATGTTTTGTTTTATAAATGTGTACAATTGTATATTAGACCTGCATTGTTTCCAAATATATGTATTATTGTTAATGTGGCAACCTGCACCTCAGTTGATACGAATTAGGATATAGACTATATATATATAGTATATCATGCAAGAAAACAGTAACCACTAATGTCACACCTGCATGTATTGGACGTATTCCCTTAAGACTTAACAGAAGCAGGGAAGGTTTCTCACTATATCTGGCTTCAAATATATTAAATAAGCTATTTTCGATGCTTGGAGAATGACTGTTATAAAGCCAGGCACAATGACTCCAACAAAGAGTTCTATGACTCTAACAAATAGCTCCATGACTCCAAAAATGAGTTCCATGACTCTAACAAATAGCTCTGTCACTCTAACAAAGAGTCATATGACTCCTTGCGTACTCTATTCAAGAGTTCATTCACTCTTCGAGGAGTCTAGTGACTCCTGGAAAGAACTAAAGGAGTCTGCCGAATTGTACTTTTGATCCCGTATTGGTGTCAAAATGACCCTTAGAGTCGAAACGACTTAATGAAGGTGTAAAAATGACACTTCGAATAAAAGTGCGGAAATGACTCCTTGGGGTCAAAACGACACTTTTGAATTAACAGTGTAACTTCACTTTTCTATGGTAGATTACACTATGGGGAACCACCCATTGAAAACAAAGTGCCGCACGGACATTGGCATAGGCCTTGATTGAGAATTGCAAGTATATTATTATGAATTTCGAGCCATTAACGTAATTATAAGAGATAGGATAGCCGCGATGACAGATATATTTTATAGTAAATAATAAGTCTAGACCGTTGTTTTAAAATAGTAAACATTAGATTAGAAATACAAATAGGCAAAAAATTAGAAATAAAGAAAAAATAGGTTGAAAACAAATCTCTCGGGGTTTGGAACATGAAAGGGCATAGGCTGACTTACTGTTTCATTGAAAAGAAGTTAGGGGTGTTACCTGATGTTATGAAGTATGGAAGTAGTAGTTCTCAGGTATGTCCTTGCTTTTATACTATTAATATTTTAGCATAGTTTTATAACTCAGTTATTCCTCTACGAGATTTTGCTTTAGGTTTTCGCCGTTAGTAGGACTTCGTTCATATTCGCTTTAACTAGCTTAACCTTAGATGTAACTATGCTACCTTTTTATTATCCGTATCAACACTGTATGTCTTTAAATTTGAACAATAAACAAACAATCAATACTGAACTATGTTAGCTTAAGTAGTTTAATATTCGAATCTGATGTGTTTGCGAAAAATTATTAAGTACTTTGACTCGGTAGTAGTTGGTACAGAACCCTCGTTCACAGAGACTATATTATGCCGAGGGCTAAGATCATTTTAAAATGACTCCATTTCATTTAAGATTTTATTCAGGGATTTGGATACTTTTTCCAGGATATTTTTAGACTGTCTTTCGCTTTTTGGAACATTGAAATATATTTTAGGGGCTGTTTTGATAATATATGCCGTATTTAAATCTCCTTACTTTCATAGTAAAAATTGCTTTAAACAAGCGAAACTGGTATATTATAAACATTGAAATTTAAAAGTAAGGACATAAATGAGGACTACAAATTCCATACCTCACAACATCAGAGTAGCTTGTCACCCTCAAACAACAAATATTGTAGATCCCGATTTTTCGATGACGAGTTTCCTGCCGATATATCACTTATAACACCATCTGGTTTATCTCGAACGCGTTATGCTAGTGTAGGTGGTTTTTAACGGAGATTTGGCGGATGAGTAGAGTAAAACGACCTAAAAAAATAGAACAAGAACTTCGACGTTTCGAGCGAAGGCCCTTCGTCTGGAAGTTAGTAGACTAACTTTCAGACGAAGGGCCTTCGCTCGAACCGTCGAAGTTCTTGTTTTATTTTGCAGGTAGTTTTACACAACTCAACCGCTGAACCCTCAGGTTTATATCTGCCACCACTAATGGAAATAGTCAAACGACACTCCAGACTTTGATTCCTGAAAATAACGTATATTTGCAAATTGTCGATTTCTTGCTAAAAAGGTGGAAATGTGCCACAAGCCTTGCCAAATATAAACAATGTTGAGCAAATTTGCATTACTAAAACTTGGTTAACTTGCAACATCCCAGATCCCGCAGTTTCCATGTCTAATTTTATTATGTTCGAAACAATCGAATTTCCTCAGTTGTTGGCGGTGACTGCGTTTATGTTAGTTCGTACATTAAAGCAAATAGAAGAAAACCCAGCAATTGGGTCTTTATGGATCTCAACTGACCCAAATTCATTCCAAAATCGATTCCTTGCATGCCTGTTTCTGTTACTTCCTACAATCCTATGTTTGGTGCATTTAAACGCTCGGAATTGTATAATCACATTCATTCTAATCTCGATCTTCTTGCCAACCATCCCGAAATCTTTGTCATGGTAACAGGGATTTTAATTCTGCCTGTACTGGTTTAGCGAAAAGAATGTTAAAATATTATGGTTTAATTCAAATTAATAACGTTCCGAAATGAGGAAATATCACATTGGGCTGGTGTTTGATTAATACATAGAAATGACCTAAATTTCCATTCAGTTAAATAGGCACTACTAATCACAATTCAATATTGGTGAAAATGTTTGCATCGGGACATAAGGCTCGCAACTAATTACACAAAACCTAACAGACAGCAGTGTCATATCCTTTGGCGAGTAGATTATTAGATTTCATTAGAATGGTATCCAATAAATTTTTGCTGCAAAAATAATGAGAGAATAACCGACATGATAGACTACCTTTTCCGGCTATATTGGCTGGAATCAGGAAATGCGATGAATAAGTCCCTAAACTCTCTATCAAAAAACGCCAACGTAGTTTACATAAGAGTGGAAAAACATCCCGAGATTAATTTGGCACATAAAGTACAATTTGAAATTTCGACAGTTTGTAGTAACATTTTTAACCACTTGGTAAAAAAATCAATAAATGCTTATTCCGCAAGGTAATGGAAGGAAGTTAATTCTTTGGGAGGTCCCATAACAAACATACTTGCAGGGAGGTGCCTCCTGGATTGACGAATCGAGAGGGTGTGGTAGCTCCCCGAACCTACCGAATGAAGCGAGGTGGGACGAGAGGCTACATGACTTCCGAGGTGCGTCAATCCCTGACGCATCGAACCTGCAAGTATGTTTGGTTTTTATTAGATATCAACTTTATTTAAGGTGACTCCGTGCTGTTTTTAAACAATAAAAAAGTTATATGAACTTTAAAAGCTCCCATTCTCCTAAGATTTGTTAATGCAAAGACGAAAACAGTTTCAAAGCTATGATTATTATTGCATGCCACTTTACTTAATGTAGCTCCATTCTGTTTTAACAAGAGAAAATAGTAATATAAACATTTAAAGCTCCCAGTCTCCTAAGAATTGTTAATGCAAAAACGAAAGCAGCTTCAAAGTATGATTATTATTGCATGTCACTCTAAATAAGGTGGCGCAATGCGGTTTTTTATATATAGAGAAAGCAAATTGGAGGTTAAATAAATAAACAAAGTTATTGACATCACCCAACATTTTTGCAAAATCTTTGCGAAAAGATTTGATTGAATTTTTTTTGCCGTAAGACAAGTTTGAGCGGAGATATTTGACTTTGAAAGCGATGCGGTCGGGCCGAGAGTAATGAGCCTTTACCTTTTAGATACATATGACGAGCAACACACAAGTTGACACAACATATAGGCCACTGAAAAGGTTGAATAAACCGCTTTAAATGAGCTCATCGAGTAATTAAAAGAATGCAAAGGCATTATACTATCACGTCAACTATATTTTATTGTTAAAGTGTAGTTATTTGGCTAATTTAAGAATGTTTTTAGAATTAGTTTTGGTTGAGTATAAAATTTGTTTATAAAAGCCGTTAAAAACCCGCAACTCGTGATCATTCACCCTGAAATTGGGCCGCCTGTGATTAGCCTATCTGTTATGCCTGGGTACTCGGGGGATTAGACAGTGTACTTTAGATATGTGTCATGATGGCCGGGGATTATGGGCCGTGAATCAGCGGGAATTCGTATGTTTGGGATGTATTATTAAGTCTTGTTCATGGACATTTACCCTGTACTCTATATTCAATAGACATTGTTTTACTAAAAGTAGCTTTTACAGGATAATGTATTGACTTTGTATACATTGCAAGATACAGCTAACAGACAAAATGTAAAATATTTACCTACTGTACTTTGGCAAAGTTTTGACAAACTCTGGATTGCATGTTTGGCCTCCAAAAATAAAAATTGGGGAAATTTTACAATAGTTTGTTGAATTTTAAAAGCAATTATTATGGTAGCCTTCATTTTTGGTGCCCGGGTAGCGGGGGACTTTAGTCATGTTTAGAGAAGGCCATGTATAGCGGGAATTAGAATTAATTAGGACACAACCTTTATTTAATGCTCCGCTGTTCCCCAGGTAGGGGGGTGTGGGACTTTCCAATGAGTAGTGCATTACTGTGTTTCGGCTATAATCAATAAGCATGCAACTTCCCGTGTTTCGGCTAAGCCCCCTCTCTCCAGCAAGCCCTCTTCGATAAGCCCCCTTCTAATCTTATCTGAAATAAACAACCAGAACCCCCCTCTCCTGGGGAAAGGGTGTTTACACTTAATATAGATAGTATTTACTATTTTCAGCATTTTAATTTGGTTGGCGAGTTTAGGCGATTTAGTGCGAGTTTAAGGTAGCTCGATATAGTAATCACGAATCCTTATGCAAGAGTCGCGAAAATAGACTTTATTCTATAATTATGTGCATAAATTGTCACGCGGGAATATTAACGAAAGAACTTCCAAACAGACCTGACGTGAGCAGTTGCTTGCGCCATCTCGCGACATTGTGCGTGTTCGATTGCGTTTTCATGTCAATTGGTGACGTCATTAAAAAATTCCATTTTTGAAAAACAATGCGCTATATCTCATTATTTTGTCTGGTGACCTATGTTTAAATTTTGCACGCTGTATTGCAACACAAAAATCTTTCATTACATCAAAAATAAAAAAAATTTGTAATACCAAAAAAATTTTACTGAAGACAGCGACATTTTTGCCTTTTTTTTAAAAATGGCATTACAGAATTTTTTTATATCTTGCTTATTGTTAGTCTGTCTTGCAAGTAAGATAATGCACGAAAAAAAATTGGGAATCACCGTGCTCTTCCAACTACACGAGGCAATAAGCTATTATTACTAAAACTAACATAATTTGAAAGTAGAAACATCAAAATATATGAAAACCCCGATATCTGCTGAATAAGACCTAAAAATACGGAGTTTTAAAATTTCAAAATGTTGTACGCTTCAATTTTTGAAAACTGTATCGAGCCACCTTAAGCGATTTAAGAGAATCTTTGCCAATTTTTATCCGCGATTTAAAGGCAATTTAAGGCGAGTTAAGATCCCAGAGCAGGCCAAATAGGTAAGGTTACACGAATTGGAATGTTCTCACTGGGACCCATATTTATTGCCGCATTTTGATACGGACAGAAGTCAGGTTATTCTGGTAGCTTTGAGTTCGTTTTCGTTTCCCAATCACCGGTTTTTGTGGGGAAAAATATCTTTGATATTTTGCCCGCTTACCTCTTACCGATCTTTTAGTCTGGTTTGTCTTAGATGGCCTCGGTAAATTTATTTCAATTAATGGTAAATAACTCATCCAACGCAGTTGACAGCAATTATTCTGATTCATTGTTTGGTCGGTATTTAAGTTTTCATAACATACTAGAAATACATGCATGCAGAAACCTCTAGGCCCATTAGAACCAAACAAGTATACTCCCCAAAACTTGTCCCCGAGCCGGCGCGAAGCGCCGTGCGAGGGTACTAATTCCGCTCGGAGATTTACACCCGTGTATGTGAAAACATTGTGGAATGCAAAGTCCTTTTTTCATAAATAGTTTTGCACTCATTTTAAAAGTAAGTCTCTATGTAAGTAAACAAGTTAAATGAAAATTACTTAGAGGACAAATTAACAGGAGGAAAAACAGTCGAAAGACCGAAAAAGGAGCGTTTTAAACAGGCAAGTGTCTATTTTGCATGTTTTCTTTGCCGATTTTTAAACATAGCATGCAGTATAGTTTGTGAATTTGAAAATGTGTAGATCATTCTGCGTGGTCAATACAACATTGATTGATCGTTAAGAGCAATTTAGTATCGATTCAAATATGTTATAGAAAAATAAAAAACATTAAATTTCAAAAACTTCATTGCAAAAGCAAGTGCGAAGTATAAAAATACTCCTCGAAAAGCAGTTGAAGTTTTTTGAAAATTTCGAAACGTTTTGTGAACGTCTAAGGTTGAATGTTACAGTAAATCAAAGCTAAAAGAGTACATAATAGCATATACCCACTTTATATAGTTGGCAATTGATAATTTTATAGTTAAAAAGTTTTATAGTTCGGGAGTAAATTGTTTGGTTCGAATGGGCGAGGGGTTCTGCATGCATGTATTTCTAGTTGTAACATGAATTATTGAGTTGATCACTATAACCGTGATAACGTACACGCAACAGGCCGCATATTTCTTTTATTTTTTTGTACAAAATGGCAAAATAGTGATAAGGTTTGTACTTTTAAGGTTTGTACTTTTAAGGTTTGTACTTTTAAGGATTGTACTTTTAAGGTTTGTACTTTTAAGGTTTGTACTTTTAAGGTTTGTACTTTTAAGGTTTGTACTTTTAAAGTTTGTACTTTTAAGGTTTGTACTTTTAAGGTTTGTACTTTTAAGGTTTGTACTTTTAAGGTTTGTACTTTTAAGGTTTGTACTTCGCGCTGTTGCTCGGGGATAAATTTTGGTAATTTGCATGATAAGGCATTTCTTGGACTTCGCTCGTTGGGACAAGCGGTTGATAATGGCTGTGGCATTCATTATTCTGATTCATTGTTTGGTCGGCATTTGAGTTTTCACAACCTGTCTGAAGATTTGCATTATATAAGAAACATGGGCAATAGGTTACCAAGCCTTGTTGCAAATCCAAGATGGCGGTAGTAAGAAAGTATTGAAAAAAACAAGAAGGAAATCACTTATTTAAATCTCGTACACCTTCGAAAAAGTCGTGGACAAATAATCACGTAATGCCCCGTGGGGCATTACGAAATTTTTAATGCCTTACAACAAAAAAAATCATATAATAAACTACTTATTTTACTACTTATGGTTGGGCCATATAATAAAATACTCATTAACCTGAAACGTTCGCTCTTTACGGTAAAATATTAAACCTCGGTCTTGCCGTATTGACCTCGCTATCGCTCGGCCAATACGGCAAGATCTTGGTTTACTACCTTACCGCAAAGACTTCATTTTAATAAGTAGTTAGTATTTAGAAATCTAAATTGAGATTTCTTATATTTAGGTTCCAAAAGAGTGACATGTATCGTCTTTTGCTTGCCTTGACACTACCGCAATATTATACTTGTAAACCAGGGACAGTTGCAACCTGGGCGCTTATATATAGGGCGGTGTAACCGCTGTGTTTTTGTTGATCGATGTGTGATGCGGCAGTGGCCTGGGGCGAGCATGTTTTCGCGAGAAATCCAAGCTAAACAGATTTTCATTTCTTGACAGTATTTGGCAATTTTTTTCTCATTTCTTTACTTATGAGAAGAAAATTATTGAAGTTTAAAAGTAAAATATTGCTTTCCTATGGATACCATATATTTCATGCTTTTTATTATACAGCTGCGTTTTTCGATAAAACATTAGCCAAACTGATCGATTAAATTTTTAATGACTTGTTTGTGGCATTCACGGTAAAGGACTGGGGTTTTGTTGTCAAAAACATGTGTTTATTTTGAAAACTAACACGCATAACCATTGATCTTTGTTAGCGTTCGATAGAAGAAACATTTAGCTTCCACAGCGTATTCCAAATTTCAAAAAGGATAGCGCGAAAGAATTACGCGCGGACAAACTTTTAATCAACAATGAGCTCAGTATATTTGCAAAAATTGGATTTTCCATAAATTGAGCTACAAAGAGGATCGGTTTGGTAAATACATTAATCCTGCTTCAACAGTCGTAAAACTTAAGCCACACATCAAGCGGTTTCAAAATAATTCTTGATATCATGCTCAGCTTTACCCAATAATTGTTTATTATTATTATTAATTTGCTTATTGCGTGAAACAGGCTGTAGTGGATACCTTGAGGTAAGCGAAAACTATATATAAACATTCCTCAAAAAATGGACGTTGCCATTACGGAGGGGAGCGGACTCGTTTCCGAACCAGTTCAGCAAACTCATGGCGTGACTGTGTCATTCTCCTAGCCGGATCAATAGATCGTTTCACGCTGAAACGTGTTTTAATTACGTCACAGCGTTACTTGTTTCGGACTCCCAAATATGTGAGGTTTAATGAAAATTTATATGTTTAAAGCTGATATCTTCCAAACAAAATATATTAATGAAAAACTATAAAATAACTTATAAGCCACCTTTTTCATGAGATTATTTAAGTAATTATTTAAATAATTATTTATAAATAGATATAGCAATTTCTGGGAGCAATTCTAGTGACAAACGACTACACATTTTTTACGTTAAAGATAGATGGATTGTTTAAGTAATAAATTGTGTGTTCCTTTGAAATCTCGAATTTAAAACATGCTTAATCTATTTTCAACTGACATCTATTGAGCCCACGCTACACTGGTCTCATGTTTCCCACCTTATCATGCATCGACAATCGTGCATATAATATAATAAGAGTTATTCGCTGAAGATTTTTTGAGCTAATATACGAAACATCACTTTGAAATATGAACTTCTATAGAAATCTGTGTGTACAGTACTGCCTAGAAGTAAGTTAACACTGCGGTTCGGTTGCGGTTCGTGCGGTTAGCGGGTGTGGTGCGTGCGGTTAGCGGGTGCTGTGCGTGCGGTTAGCGGGTTCTGTGCGTGCGGTTAGCGGGTGCCATGCGTGCGGTTAGCGGGTGCCATGCGTGCGGTTTGCGGTTGCGGTTCGTGCGGTAATCACACGTCAAACAGAAAAACCACTGCGTCGTGTTCCGACGGTTTACGATACAACTGTTATTATGCGGCAAACGGACTTGTTCCTATATGGATTAATTTGTTTACTAAATTACTACCTTCTCTAATAGACTGTATAACATACACAACTAATATGAATTTATATTATGAATATAATGAGAATGAGGAGTTAAGGAAAAGGTATAAACTCAGATCAACAAACGTGTCACCAATACAAACCCTACGGGTTTGCCGCATGATATTTGCGTGTTAGTAAACAAGAAACCGTAATATGATAAGCGACACTTTTATAAATCTATTCAATCGCTCTACAGCTCTACTATGTTAATTCTACTTTGCTAAAAAATATGACGCAACGGTTGATAAAACGACAAGCTTGTTACACGTTGTCGACAGGCTTGCTACCGAGTACGAGCTTGTTAAGCCAACAACTTGTGATCAAGATGTGAGATTTTTACATGCGTAAATAAACCTAGTAACTTTTTGTCATACGCGTATCAGTTTAAAAGCTTGTAGAAAAGGGTTTATATAGCATGCAGCAAATTCCGAAGTCAACAACGCATTAATTTATAAAAAAATATTTAACTATTATTGTAAGCGCATACCTTTACGTTTGCAAATCAGATTTTGTCGCATCTTTCCGTGTATTGTAGTTACGTGTATATGTAACAGAGAGCTGAGCTTATGCGACACAAACTCCCAAGTTATACACATAACATACGATAATAAAGAATCGATTTTGATAATTTAAGTCAAGTTAAGCTTTAATAGTTAAATGATGGATTTAGCTAAGATTATTTGACCTCGCAGATTTGTTATGGTAGTCAAATATATAAATATTTCTATTTACTTACTCTAGTGTGTCCAATGTGTATCAAATCCATCAATAATCTTCTTGTATTAAGAAAAGCCCGTATCAAACTCGGGTCTCAATCTCAGATCTCTCACTTCGCTTATATAAAGCTTTCCCGCACAATGTTTGCTTTGATTTTGCTAGCAAATCCCGTGGAAAAATACACCGTGCATGTTCTTTCAATTATACTGACAAATTTTCTTTTTGTAATCTGCATACTGTTTACAAGTTCTCATCCCACGTCCCGGAAATACCAAAATACTCATTAGCGCGCCGGGCAACGCCGGTGAATAGATAGCTTTAAGTTTGTATTTATTCTGAACGCATCCGTATATCACTGAGAGATTTATGGATCGAATATCTCTGCATTGGGGACTAGAATTTCTTCAACGAGTCTTTCCCATTGGGGACTAGCCTCCGGAAAAGATATGTGTTATTGTATATGACATCATCGCTTCAATAGTTAAAAGCAAGTCTAGAGGTATGAATATTTGCCATATATATTATCGTTGATTACTCTGAATTATAACTCGCAGTGATATATAGAACATATCATATGGAGATAGACAATACTCACAATTATATATCCTTACGCTACGTATACGCTAAACCGAATCATAATTAATAGATAATTTAACAACTTCCGTATTTGTATTACGTGCGGCAGCCATTCTTAGCAGTGTTTATTGAACTACCATATGTCATCGTCTGCAATACTATATACAGTATCTACCTCGCATTTTCAAGATATACAAATTACAGTAAACGGCTGAGATACGTACTCAATCATATATATATACGCCGCTACTACGCTTGCTCACTCAAACAAACATAGTATTGTCTGTCAGTCTATTTACAAATATTTTAATTGACCCTCTACATAACAGGTATATGTCAATATTGTAAGAATTATTTCTTCAAGAGTCAACTTACATTGAATTGTGAAACAAGCTGCATTACTTTTGCATGTCCGTCTATATTAGAACTTTGCCGAACAGTATTCGGTTGACCCAGACAGCATTCCAGAATTTTTTTTACCAAATTTACAGACTAGTTATTGGGAGATTTGCTTTGAGTTTTTGTGTTTGTGTTCAATAAGCGATTGCTGTGGTAAAATTGTGCAACACGTTAGCTACGTTAAAAGACTTGCTTCGTCAAAACACACTATTAAGCTTTATAAACAAATACGACCATTTACTAAATTATTAGGCTGGTTGCAATATACATGAAATTGTAATGCCAATGACAATGTTGGAAGTTAAACTGCCAAATTATATCGTGTGATATTCTGATTTCTAAATACTAATTTGCTCACGTAAAATTCCGAGTTCGCAAGTCGTACTGTTTTCGTCTTCCGCCGTGAGTTACGGTCAAACCTCAACACGCCCACACAACCGCGGGCGACCCGCGTGCAACCCCCGGGGAAACCGCGGGCAACCTCCGGGCAGACCGCGGGCGGCCTCCGGGCAGACCGCAGGCGGCCTCCGGGCAGACCGCAGGCGGCCTCCGGGCCGACCGCGGGGCGCCTGCGGTCAAACCGCGTGTGACCCGCGGTTAACCGCGTATTTGTGTTAAGTTACTTCTAGGCAGTACTGTATGGTTCTACTTTAAGTATTCTGAAGATGTCTTGAGCTAATATACGAAACATTACTTTGAAATATGAACTTCTATATATATCTGTGTGTATGGTTCTACTTTAAGTATTATGTTAGGCTATTATTTTCATTATCAGAATACAGTAAGAGTGCAAAAAATTATGACAGCGAAACTGCGAGAAAACATTGTCAATTATGTAAAAGTCAGTTAGTTACCTCAAAACTTGGCTTTTATATCCAAATACAGAATGAAATTTAGGGACTACAATAGTTGGAACTTGTGTTAATTCAACCTATGTTTTATCAATTTGCATAAAACGTGCGTTGTTTAATTTGAAAATATATTTCCGACTAGCTGGAAAACTGCGCTCGAAAGATACAACTTGGACATTTAAATGCCAACACCCCACCACATGCGAATTAGAAAACGTAAATTAATATTGTTGTATGGGTATGGAGTTGGGGAAAAACAAATCATTGCGATGTTAAAGACTTTCTTAGACGTTGTTTACCTTTGCATAAAAAATAGTTTTATAGCAACATGTCGCATAATTAATGCAAATGCTAAACGAAGGGGTTTGCTGCTAACGGCAATTTTGAAGTCTATTGTATATTACTTAAATAAATCCTACCTTCCGGTTGCCGAGATCTGTCGACGACGATAAGAACACGCAGGATGGAGCCCTTAGGTGACGGAATATAACGCGATATATTTGTGTTGAATACGTTCATTTCAACAATGTCCGATGACCCTTGTTTCTGAAAGTACAGTGAATTTTCAAATATGTCCAATGGATAACGATAAACTGATCTGAATATTTCACTCCTTTCCCCACCATCATAATCCATTGAAAACATCTCACCACCAAAGTTGATCAAGTACATTCGCTTCTTGACGTAATCTAGAGTTATAGCGGTAGACGAATGGCCGTTACTGCTTACCATTTTTTTGTCTTTTTCAATCAAATGTCTTCGCCAAACGCGATTAGACGCAAAGACAGTCCAAAAGAAGTATCTAAAATAAAGAAGAATGAAATTTAGAATGAAATTAAAAACTGGTGGTATCATGCATACTTTCGGAAGTTATTCAACAGAAACAGCGGTTCAAATTATTAGGTAATTTATACCAATTGAAATTAGATTATCTAACTGTAAGCAATAGTAAATAGGTAATATCCTGAAATACAAGGGGTAACTGACTGACAAAATTCAATATTCAAAATTCTTAAATATTATAAATTTTACATTACTGTCACGAACAAATGTATTATTCTTGTTGATATACGGCAAATTCATAAAAGAATATCCTTCGAGACCTTCAACTTGAAATAATAAATTCTGAGCGCGAAAAGCAAAATGGAAAGCACGGTGTTTGCTGCATGGCTGCATGCACGCGACATTTTGACATTATTACTCGCTGTAATTAAATTCGACAAACGCGCACGTGCATTCTCAGTGTCCTTTATGAGCGTAGAGTTAAAGGTTAAATGTTTATGGTTTAGAGTCTCGATGGACAAGTGGACAACATCTTTAATTGAATTAGCTGTATACAATACAGTGATAAAACATGCAAAATAAAATATTATTTTGAAATTAAATGGGAGTCTGTAGGAGATTGTAGGTTGCGAACGAATGCAAAATATCTTTTTTGAAGATGAAATGGCGGATGATGACAACTTTTACATCCATCGATAACTACACGGCTACAACCAGGTGACTTTAAACTCATGTAGATGTAAATTCATGACGTTCCGTGCAATAATGCCAAAGAATATGCGTTGACAAAGAGGACCACGCCTGGCATCTTTGCTCACGAAATCGCTAGTTCGCCATTCATTATGGGTTAGCGGAGGACCACACAAGAATAGTTAATTAGCCAAGATGGCGGACGCGTTTAATCTAAATTTTGGTCTTTACAATGTGAAAATTGTCGCCAGGCGATGTATCCGAAGGCCGAACTTTAGCGAGATTAATAGGGATTCTCCAGTCAATATATTCGCTAGTCTGTGGAGAGTTGTTCAGGGCCTAAACGGCTTCGTGGAACACTTTTTTTCGTAGATCGTAGTGACGACAAAGCAGAACTGCAGAAGTGACAAGTTGTATATATATTTCACTTATTTGTTCATCTGAAATTGCCTGGGCCCACCATGACAAACTACAAATTATGCATACAGCACAGGGTTGCCAGATTTGATGAATAAATAAGCCAAAAAATATTATCATAATCACTCTTTTCTTAGAATTTAACAATGAGATCAAAAGGCCCTTATAACAATGTTTGGCTTAATTATTCATCAAATCTGGCAACCCTGATACAGTATACTGTTGAAATGTCCAGCAGGTAGTGGGAATTCGAATTAAGTATTATTACGTATAGTTCCCAGATGACTAATGTTTTCATAAATATTGAAAAATTACAAAGTAAACAACTCAAATATGCTCTTGAAGTGAAACATCTGATTCTCATCGAATTAAATACATTTTATGGTGCAGACTCTTGGCTGATAGGCACTAGAACAACAGACAGTTGGTTGACAGGATATTTAGATGGCATTTGGTAGACAGGATACTTTGGCGACATTTGGTCGACAGGACATTTAACCAACCTTCAGTCGACAGGACATTTAACCGACCTTCAGCCGACAGGACATTTAACCGACATTCGGTGAACAAGACATTAAACTCATTAAGGTGCAGTGTGCCCTGGTATGCCTCATATTTTTATTTCAGTTTGTCTAATGCCAGACTATTTTACTTGTCAAGGGGAGATCCATGCGCTTTAATGGGTTATTAACCAACATTTGGTCGACAGTACATTAACTGACATTCTGTCGACAGGACATTGAATTGACATTATTCGGTCGACCACGTATTTAACCGACAATTGGTGGACAGACAGACAGACAGACAGACAGACAGACAGACAGACAGACAGACAGACAGACAGACAGACAGACAGACAGACAGACAGACAGACAGACAGACAGACAGACACACACACACACACACACACACACACACACACACAGACAGACAGACAGACAGACAGACAGACAGACAGACAGACAGACAGACAGACAGACAGACAGACAGACAGACAGACACACACACAGACAGACACACACACACACAGACAGACATACGGACGGACGGACGGACGGGCGGGCGGACGGACGGACGGACGGACGGACGGACGGACGGACAGCAGATAGATAGATAGAAATATGGATAGATCGCAGCCACAACTAGGCTGAATTGCATATTATTTACATTAATTGATTTTAGCTGATTATTTAACCCAAATTAAGGACAGTATTATTACGACATAAATACAATGCTAAAATTAGAAAGTAACTTACAGTATGTATTTATGATAAACTCTTATTGCTGACGCAGGGAGCAAGCTTGCAGCGAGCGAGCAAGTCAGCAGTTCTAATTTATATAATGAATTCTGCAGAGCAAGATGCACTTCCTTTTTGACAAAAATGCCTTGCTTGCGACCACAATGCCATAGCGCAGGGATATCGACAACGCATTGCTGGCAACCACAATGCCTTGTTGGCTTGAACCTTTGTGTTATAAATACGCGCGATCACACCACAAAACAAGTGAGAAGACAAGTTTCAATATTATTTTGATGCGATATATTAAATATCATAATAAATAAGCTATTAACTAATTTTTACGCTAATACTTGCTCGAACATGCCTTGACTGGCACTCTCTTCGTCTGTGTTGTTTATACATTTCTTGTTCGAACTGTTCTCAGTCGCTATTCTATTAATATTATTTTCAACATTAGCGGCTGTATCTTATACGCCTCCGTTGGTTCTCGTTGTCAGTTTGCCTATACTTTAACCACGGACATGTATGCCATAAACAAGTTAAGTATATTAAACTGCCTATCGCATTTTAAAATTAATTTAAAGGGAAATCGTTGAATACAAAATGGAAAGTGTAAATAAGGAAATTGCCCTAAACTTGTTCGAACGTGGGAAAAATAAAAAACAAAAAATAAAGATAGAAAAAATAAGAAAAATAAGACAATTAGGAACAAGTCAGCATTTAGTACTGATAAGTATACTAGTAGTAATATAGGGGCCGATCAACCCGGATTTTTAGGGAGCCGTAGGGGGCCACACTAATTAGTATGCAAGGAGGCCGCAAACAACACTAATTAGTATGCAAGGGGGCCGCAAACACTATCATAGGGGGGGGGGCGCAGGGGGGCCGCAGGGGGGCCGCAAACACAACTCATCATTAACATAAACATTCATTAATTATGTATTGACGTCATAATGATATGCAAGGCAAGTTTGGGCGAAACAGTCATTAAGCTGAGTTCAGTATATTTTGTGTGCAAAAATATATGGGTTTGTTGTCGCGAGATTTATAAACTCCTTCAATCTCGTATCTAGTGAAGTATTTCTTTCTGAGTAGACCAATACTAATAAGTTTTCAAGCGTTTATTTAGTAAAGCCTATACAAGTGAGATTTACAAACATTAAAGCGTTAGAAACATAAATATTTTGATGCATTTGTTGCTAATGTCAACTAAAGACACAATAGCTTAACTCATTAAAAGATTAAGTCAAAAGACTTGTTGGGGCGAAACAATCATTAAGACGAACCATTACAATAGCTAGACCTTTCCTATATATTTTGCCAAGCGTTGTGTTCCAAACACAGTCCGTTTCGACAAAGAGTAAATATATTCTCGTATATAATATCACCTTAAACAAGACGGCTTAGACAACTAATATAGCGACGCTTAACCTAGTAAAATATTATGCGAAATAATAACAAGTAGAAATATAGCGTTCTAAAACGAGAAAAGTCTTATAGTCTAAGAGAGGTCTAAGGTCTTATAGAGCAATACAAATATATGTTTGCCAAGCGATTGTATAAACATAGTTCTTACAGGGATTTAAACCTTACAAAGCTTCAAGCGTTTTAGATGTAGCAGAATGGGAAAAGCAGTGATTTTTAAGCGAGATTTACAAGCATATACAAACATTGTATATAAACATTTAGCGCTTGTTAGGTAATTACGGACAATTAAGATTTTCTAGCCCAAAAATTTGAATAAATTTAGAATATATTATTATCGGACGAGGAAATATTGTACAATATACATACCACACAAACAGAATTAATTTTTAAAATACATTTATTAATTATAATTTCTTTTACAGTGAATCATTGAATCCTAAAATTGAATAATTGAATATCGAGTGAGCCAACCTCCATATAGATCGAGCTTAGCTTCGAGCCGAGCTCTAAGACGTAGGGATAGGCCCGAGCCGAGCTCTATAACATATAAGGATAGGCCCGAGCCAAGCTTAGTGTATATCTCCGACGATATCCTAAGATATTGTATAATATCCTAAGATACTGTATGATATCCTAAGATACTGTATGATATCTTAAGATACTGTATGATATCCTAAGATACGGTATGATATCCTAAGATACTATACGATATTCTAAGATACTGTATGATATCCTAAAATGATATCTTAAGATACTGTATGATATCTTAAAATGATATCTTAAGATACTGTATGATATCTTAAGATATTGTATGATATCCTAAGATACTGTATGATATCCTAAAATGATATCCTAAGATACTGTATGATATCCTAAGATACTCTATGATATCTTAAGATACTGTACCATATCCTAAACTGACATCTTAAGATACTGTATTATATCCTAAATTAATATCCTAAGATACGGTATGATATCCTAAAATGATATCTTAAGATATTGTATGATATCTTGAGATACTGTACGATATCCTAAGATACTGTATGATATCCTAAAATGATGTATTAAGATACTGTATGATATCCTAAAATGATATCTTAAGATACTGTATGATATCCTAAGATACTGTATGATACCCTAAAATGATATCTTAAGATACTGTATGATATCCTAAAATGATATCTTAAGATACTGTATGATATCCTAAGAGTGAATCATTGAATCCTAAGAGTGAATCATTGAATCCTAAGATTGAATCATTGAATCCTAAGAGTGAATCATTGAATCCTAAGATCCTCAGAGTGAATCATTGAATCCTAAGATCCTAAGATTGAATCATTGAATCCTAAGATTGAATCATTGAATCCTAAGAGTGAATCATTGAATCCTAAGAGTGAATCATTGAATCCTAAGATCCTAAGATTGAATCATTGAATCCTAAGATTGAATCATTGAATCCTAAGATTCAAAGATTCACTCTTAGGATTCAATGATTCATTTTAGGATATCATACAGTATCTTAAGAGATCATTTTAGGATATCATACAGTATCTTAAGATATCATTTTAGGGTATCATACAGTATCTTTGGATATCATACAGTATCTTAAGATATCATTTTAGGATATCATACAGTATCTTAAGATATCATTTTAGGATATCATACAATATCTTAGGATATCGTACAGTATCTTAAGATATCATACAATATCTTAAGATATCATTTTAGGATATCATACCGTATCTTAGGATATCGTACAGTATCTTAAGATATCATACAATATCTTAATATATCATTTTAGGATATCATACCGTATCTTAGGATATTAATTTAGGATATCATACAGTATCTTAAGATGTCAGTTTAGGATATAGTACAGTATCTTAGGATATCATACAGTATCTTAGGATATCATTTTAGGATATCATACAGTATCTTAGGATATCATTCAATATCTTAAGATATCATACAGTATCTTAAGATATCATTTTAGGATATCATACAGTATCTTAGGATATCGTATAGTATCTTAAGATATCATACAGTATCTTAGGATATCATACAGTATCTTAAGATATTATACAATATCTTAGGATATCGTCGGAGATATACACTAAGGCTGGCTCTGGCCTATCCTTATATGTCATAGAGCTCGGCTCGGGCCTATCCTTACGTCTTAGAGCTCGGCTCGAAGCTAAGCTCGATCTATATGGAGGTTGGCTCGCTCGATATTCAATTATTCAATTTTAGGATTCAATGATTCACTGTAAAAGAAATTATAATCAATAAATGTATTTTAAAAATTAATTCTGTTTGTGTGGTATGTATATTGTACAATATTTCCTCGTCCGATAATAATATATTCTAAAATTATTCAAATTTTTAAGCTAGAAAATCTTAATTGCCCGTAATTACCTAACAAGCGCGAAATGTTTATATACAATGTTTGTATATGCTTGTAAGTCTCGCTTAAAAATCACTGCTTTTCCCATTCTGCTACATCTAAAACGCTTGAAGCTTTGTAAGGTTTAAATCCCTGGAAGAACTATGTTTATACAACCGCTTGGCAAACATATATTTGTATTGCTCTATAAGACCTTAGACCTCCCTTAGAATATAAGACTTTTCTCGTTTTAGAACGCTATATTTCTACTTGTTATTATTTCGCATAATATTTTACTAGGTTAAGCGTCGCTATATTAGTTGTCTAAGCCGTCTTGTTTAAGGTGATATTATATACGAGAATATATTTACTCTTTGTCGAAACGGACTGTGTTTGGAACACAACGCTTGGCAAAATATATAGGAAAGGTCTAGCTATTGTAATGGTTCGTCTTAATGATTGTTTCGCCCCAACAAGTCTTTTGACTTAATCTTTTAATGAGTTAAGCTATTGTGTCTTTAGTTGACATTAGCAACAAATGCATCAAAATATTTATGTTTCTAACGCTTTAATGTTTGTAAATCTCACTTGTATAGGCTTTACTAAATAAACGCTTGAAAACTTATTAGTATTGGTCTACTCAGAAAGAAATACTTCACTAGATACGAGATTGAAGGAGTTTATAAATCTCGCGACAACAATCCCATATATTTTTGCACACAAAATATACTGAACTCAGCTTAATGACTGTTTCGCCAAAACTTCCCTTGCATATCATTATGATAATTATACATAATTAATGAATGTTTATGTTAATGATGAGTTGTGTTCGCGGCCCCCCTGCGGCCCCCTATATGATAGTGTTTGCGGCCCCATTGCATACTAATTAGTGTTGTTTGCGGCCCCCTTGCATACTAATTAGTGTGGCCCCCTGCGGCCCTCTAAAAATCCGTGTTGATCGGCCCCTATATTACTACTTATACTAGTAATATGTTATATCGAACTAAAAGACTGATGAAACAAAGAATGTATTCCTAAAGCGAAAAAGCCTTCCATTGTGGATTGTAGGACATCGCGTTTCTAAGACTATAATGGAGTTCTCGTCTAGGTGGTAGGAGACTCCTAAGGCGATGGTTTTCGTCCTGTTCTATTCTGCTAAAAATGTATTTTCAGATTCGTAGATGATGGATATGTAATCGTTCCATTTCAAGATTACTACTGACAATGCTCTTTTTTGGACCTTCTCTACTTCGTTCACTAAATATTTTGGCAACGCGTAGGGAAATACGGGTACTCCATGATCTATCATATATATTACACATCTAATATAAATTTTTTTTAATGAAAGGGTAACCCTTTTAAGTTGTATCAAAAATACATTAATGTGTGCGTTCCATTTCAAATTGTTGCTCAAGGTAAGACCTAATAATCTCACATTGATAACTGGCTCAATTTCTTTTCCATTTTTCCATATGGGAGAAAAGTTCTGATTTTTCTTCGGAAACGAAATCCGCAGCTCTTTAAACTTATCAGAATTTAGCTGCATTCTATTCCTAACAGACCATTTAGCTACTTCGTCCACCATTGATAAAGATAGTGCATACTGTATAAGTTAATGATGTTAGTAATGCATAATATGCAGGGTTACTTGTATGGTATGGGATATGGGTCCTGACCGACCTTGTCTATTTTGAAATAATTGTTGGAGTAAATACGAAGCCCAGAATCCAGGAAATGGCATTTCCGGGCTTAAAATTTTAAAACTAGTATATTGGTGCTTTTGTTGGGAGTAAGCGATTGGCAATAATTTCATGTGGAATGGGTTTGTCTCGCAAAATGTTCGTGCTGCAATTAATAGATGTAAAATGATTGCAGCAAAATATAGAATGTGTTTATTCTGTTATGTGTTCTTTCGACGAATTAATTCACTGTGTATAGCTATATTAATTTCTACTAACACAACATTTCATCCATACATAAGCCATATAAAGCCAATTAAAAAATGCTTACCAATGAACATAAGCCCTGATATCTACGGTGTATGTTATGTCTATTGTTGAGAGAAAAATGTCAATATTTTAAATCGTTTCTTCTAATATGCAAAAATACTTTGAAATAAGACATAAAGGCATAATCCAACGAACTGATGCCAACCCACGAGGTATATTGTTATAATTATAAAATAACTAATTGCATGAAATATTGAATTATTGAACACCTTTCGTAATACCAAACATGAATTTTAGAAATAGAGTTTTGTATACTATTAAGAACGTGTTAAATTCATTGAAATGTAATATTGAAACTTTATTTATGAATACAAGGGAAGCACCCACTGTTATTGTTAACTGTAACATTTTTTTAAATAAATATCTATTTGGGGAGGGGCTGAGACCCCTATTATTTCTGGAAATTTCGCCGTCTTTATCTAGAAAGTTCATTGGAATTTCAGTCTTGAAATTTCAGCCATTTCGAACGAGAACGATTTAAACAATCTCTACTTTATCACTTTGATCCTAATATTTGATAATTTAGGTGTCTCCAACATGATTTGTATAAATTAACAATGTAAAAATGTTTACCGGGAATCAAACTCAAAATCTCAGACAGATATAGATATAACATCATATCGCCTTTGCTCTCGATACGAAGGCATTTAGTCAGGTGGCTTAACGAGTAAGTGCTACTGGTCGGATAAAAGCACCAAACTTTTCTCATACCTTCAACCGGTTATCAACTTTGAATTATGATAAGAGCCCTGAATTTATTTGGTTTGAAGCTTTTTCAAGAGGTGTTTTGTATTTTTGCCAATATATTTCCTGTGCAAATTGAATCATCCCACACAGTAATTTTTTTGGGGCCATTTTGGCCCCAGGGGGCCGTTTTGGCTCTATAAAAGAGGGACCGATTTGGCCCTGATAGGTAGGCCCTTCCCGATTTTGCTAGCATAATTTTCAGAATAATTTGGCTTCTCGAGCATATTTTTTGCATTTTTTCAAGAAAAGAATTGCTAGCATAATTTAGTAATTTTTCGCTAATTCATCTGAATTTTGGGTGTTAAAAAGCAAAACGTTTCATATTTATGGTGTTCATGCAGTTTTAGTGAGTTTAGGAAAACTATATTTCATCTTTTATTTCCCCATAAAGCCAAAATAAAGTACATTTTACTCATTTTATTATCTGATAATCCGATACGGTCATACGGAAATTCAAATCTGAAAGTGGAAGCACTGGCTAATTGAAAAAAACAAGATGGCGTCACCAAATAACTTACATTTAACATTTTAAAGTTAACGTTATATTTGCATGAAGCTTTAGTTAACGAAAAGCACATGTTGTGCCATATGTTGATGTGTAAGAAACACGTCAACATATGGCACAACATGTGCTTTTCGTTAACTAAAGCTTCATGCAAATATAACGTATAAAGCCAAGCATTTTTTTCAACCAAATGAGCATAATTTTGAAAAATGAGCATAAATTTGAGCATAATTTTGGGAAAAAACAAGCATTGCTATGTGCATAATGTGCCACTTTTACTAGCACAATCGGGAAGGGCCTACTGATAGGGGCCAAAAGACAACTCTGGGGCCGTTTTAGCCCCAAGGGGCCGTTTGAGCTCTTCTAAACAGGGGCCGTTTTGGCCCTGACAGGGGCCAAAACACAACTCTGGGGCCGTTTTAGCCCCAGGGAGCCGTTTGGGCTCTTTTAAACAGGGGCCGTTTTGACACCCTGACAGGGGCCATAGGGGGCCGTTTTCGGCCAATTTGAAAGGGGGTCGTTTTGGCTATGACAGGAGCCAAGGCACAACTCTGGGGCCGTCTTGTCACATTATGGGCTGTTTAGCCCCTTTTAGAATTTAGAGCTGTTTTTGCCACGAAATTTAGAGCTGTTTTTGCCGCTGATTTTTAAACACGGAGGCCGTTTTTGGCCAAATTGCCAAAACAGGAGAGCAGTTTGTTTACAAATCTCTTCAAATGACAAATTCAACGTGGAAATGTATTTTTAAAAATGTGAAGCTTGGTCACTACCAAAATAAATAACAAGGCTGTACTATTACTACACAATTACTAGAAAAATGCTATTTTGACCCCATTTGCTTCTCCTTATATGCTAATATATTTTGTGATGTGATTTCCATGTTTTGTTTATAGTTTGTTTTGATTAAATCCATCTGATTGGTTTATTTTTTATCACGTGATCGCTTTTTTATTCACTATAAAAGCACATGTTTTTTCCCGACCCATTCTACCAACTTCCAGA
The DNA here is from genome assembly GCA_016169945.1 of Trachythela sp. YZ-2020. Taxonomy (NCBI): domain Eukaryota; kingdom Metazoa; phylum Cnidaria; class Anthozoa; order Malacalcyonacea; family Clavulariidae; genus Trachythela; species Trachythela sp. YZ-2020. The sequence continues at coordinate 243,058 of JADLSH010000081.1, read as the reverse complement.
CGAAGGGCCTTTGCTCGAAACGTCGAAGTTCTTATTGTATTTTTCAGATAGTTTTACACAACAGTCAACCGCCGTCTTTGATTTTTATACAAATAATAGTTGTAGAAAATTTCGGATCGAAGACAGAAATCGTCCCTCTTTTTGGAAAAAATCAGGGGACCACCTTAATATATATGTTAATAATCTTATGCTGAGAAATCCACATGTATGCTATAATATTTCTACGAAAATATTGAAATATATCGGGAAATTTATATCGGTATGCTCAAGTTCGAATTTAAGAGCTCTATATGTAACACAAAATCTTAAACATTTACTGGTGATTGAAGTTTTGTCACTCCATCAAAGCCAATGAACGAAAAATGAATAAACTCCGCAATGCGCGCTGACTGACAGACTGGTACCTAGTCTTCTTACTACACGCGCAAAGGTTCTCGGGATAGAGTCATCACACCTCTATATTTGAAAATTTTTAATTTTTGTTCTGTTAATAATGGGAATCGAGCTCGAAATTTTATATTTTTGACCCAAGATAAACTGGATTTTCAGAAGCAATACATCGACAACTACTAAATAATATTCAGGTAAGGTTATTGTTATGTTTTATATGTAATAGAGCGATTTTGTTAGAAAATATTTGCAATCTTCGTTCGTGAATGTTAAGCAATTTGCCGCGACAATATATGAATTAAAACGCTGAAAATAATACAGTTCCAATTTAAAATTACTTCAGCAAATGCTACTATACAAAATCTTCAATTTTATTTGGGCTTTCCATGTTTATATTCACCAACTGTCCCACTGTATATGACAGATTGGCAGTTAAATACTCAGAGCCCATCTTGTCCTAAAAATCAGGTACAAATTTCATATAATATTTTAATATAATTATGTTGATACATATGCAGTGAAAATGGAGAAAAAATATTCTAAATATATTATTTGAGTTCAAGAGATTGCATCCTTGTGACCTTGTCATCACTAACTGGTATACTGTCAATCAGAGTCATGTATCTAAATTCTGCTGTATTTTGTAAGCTGAAATGTTTCATCGATACTATAAATAGGTCAGATTCGTTTGACTTTTATATATTTTCACATGTCCGAAACCTGTCCAAGAATGTAAAATCACTTCAAGTCCATTGTCCAACTACATGTAAATGTTCAAATGTCTGCTTGATATATTTTGATTGTGAGAAGCTTATGCAGCAGTCAATGTAAATCCATGATGCTCTCATGCTGCCGATAAGTGGATATTTGGTAGTACCAGGAACATACTTTTACACAAAAATAGTTTGCTTCAAAAGTTAATCATAGATGTTAAATTATATCATGCCTATGTTCCAAGAGTAGAGAGGACTAACACTATGCCCTACTTATCCATGTATCAGCAGCTTCCCCACCGGGGTCAACCCCTGGGGACCCAGAGACATTTGCCAAGTGTTTGCATCCCATGGGGGTGGGGGGAAAGTCAAATTTGGTTCTCAAGCCGAAAACCCACAGGAAAGTACCCAGGAGATTTTGATTTAGAAACTCCCGAGTGTGACTTTGATGCATTGAATTTATTATGAATTTATTGGATTTGTCTAGGGCCATTCATATTATACATTTCCTATCTTTTGCTACAAGTCATTGTTGATGTTTTAGTGTTGATGTTTTTAGTGTTGATGTTTTTAGTGTTGATAAGTCAGTCAATAAACGAGAGCTTATACCACTTGCAACTGGCTGTGTAACTTGATATAGGATTGAAAAAAAAGATGCCCTTGAGGGTGGGGGTTGTATTTAATACATCTATCTTGTACCCAGGGGAATTTCCTAAGGTTTGACTGGGTGAAAAGACCAATCCCCCTGCATCCCAGGGGGTCGACCCCAGGGGGAAGCCACTGATACATGCATTTCCTAAGGGCAATAATGGCTGTGGTACAACATATCTATTTCTCACTCTACACTATGTGGTATCGACTGGTACTTCCTTCCCACATTCTAATGGGGCCTGCAGACAGAAACAATGTGTGGATATGGATATGGAATTTATTGCCAGTGCCAGACACTTCGCGAAATATTGGGGGTGCGAACTTAGGTTGGCAACATATAACCATCCTTTTGTTGCTGCAAATCTCCATTCCTAAAACCTTTTTCACTTAAATTTCATGCAAATTTACTTAAATTATAGCCTATCAAGGCTTTCGTGGTTGTAAAATCATTAATTGATACAGCTTTGTTACACAGTTAACCAGCAATCATTCAAAGGCTTTGAGAAATTATTCAGGGGGCGACTGACCCCCTGGTAACAACTGCTTATTGCAAAATACTTTATTATTATATACTCTGTCTCAGTGATGAAGCTAGACATAGCAACTGGTTGTGCTATAGATGCATTTGCAAACTGTTGATTCTTTAATTATTGAAGCCATCAGAAATGCATTGTCTTTAGGCTATTTTAATGCATGCTTATTTGAATAGTAAGAGCAGATTCCATGGCTTCACTCCAGACAATTTGAGTAATCAAAGGGAGAATGGGAGACTGCCTAGACATTATGTGCAGGTAATGCCATAAGCTCTCTCTCTCTCTCTTGGATGAGAAACCCTCTGGTCGCAATAGGGATTACAAAAATAACAATTATTAGAATTTTTGTATTTTTACGCGGTGAGAAGATTTGATACAGTATGTAGTTAACTAATTCAAGGTTATGGCGGTTGACTGTTATGTAAAACTACCTGAAAAATACAATAAGACGTTCAACGTTTCGAGCGAAGGCCCTTCGTCTGGAAGTTAGTAGAAGCCCAGATGAAGGGCCTTCGCTCGAAATGTCGAACTTCTTATTGTATTTTTCAGGTAGTATTACACAACAGTCAACCGCCGTATTTGCTATACTCTACCCACACTGGCACCGCACAATCGAGATAATTAAAGGTTAACCGATTAATGTCCAATGCATTTTAAAATAGTGTATTAATTTTTATTCTCCGAAGATTCTAATGTGGCCAGGTGTTTTGCTTAATCCAAGAGAGCTAGGTTATATAGCACTACATAATGTCCAGGCAGTCTCCCAGTCTTTAGGTAGTTTTACACAACAGTCAACTGCTGAGTATCCCACTCTCCTTATAATAACTCAAATAAAGGTTTCAATAATTTAAAAAATATATTTGCATCTATAGCATGGCTAGTTGCTAATGTCTAGCTTCACCACTGAGACAAAGTATATAATCTAGCTTGCTTTCTGCAGGACATTTGATGTTTGCAAGTGCTATTTACTGCGGGACATTTAATGTTGTGCAAGTACTCTGACCTCATACTTCATATTCTATGTTGGATGTGTAATCATATTCTAGTTGAGTAGTTGTGTTTTACACCAATATCTACATTGACACTCACAATATTTTTTTCCATAGCCATCGTCAACAATGGAGAGTATGGTCCGGGACGAAATGGTCCAGTTTTGTGTACTGTGCACTGGGTACCCGGAGGATGTAGACCAGTTAATGATTATTGGAGAGAACCAAGTGTTTGTTGAATGCCCTGGTACTGATGTGATCAACGCTCTGATAGATGTCATATCCGCGTACTACCGTACGTTTTCAACGTTTCTTACCCAGATGGCATGGTTGCGGCCTTATCCTTTCTTCTGGAAATTGTGTTGCGATCAAGCGATAATGCATACAAAGGTACAAAGTACTCAGCATTAATGACTGAACTAAAGAGTAGCATGTCAATAGCTGAAAACGAACCGTAGAACTATTTTGTTATACACACAAAATACCTACAAAATAGTCTGTACATTATTTAATAATCTTAACATTATTTTTTGGCTTAATAAATTATTTAACAATTATTATAGTATTATGCTTTCTTATATAATGGTAAAACTAGATTCTAGATTTTTTTTTTACTCCATTTTTGGAGTAAAATTAACTCTTTGAAATTAACAGTGTATACAATCATATAGCCATCAAGATACATGTATTTTAAAATATGGGGTAAATGGGTATTGACATACTTATAAATCAGGTCTTCATCATTGAGACTACCATAAACTTGCAAAGTACAATATAACTCATTAGTTTATGTTTATGCAAGAATGTGATTTTTTAGTTTCAACATTACTATTGGTTGTTTCGATGTGATAAAATCACATTCTAGCAGAAACCTGGACAATAATATAGATACTGAGTTATAATGTACTTCATGGAGTTTCCAAACCATATATGATGAGTTATATTAGCTGTGATGGCAATTACTGGTCATGCAATCAAATGCTAGTAAACCTGCATCGAGTTTAAGGCAATAGATTAAGTTTTGTAAGTTTTGAATAACATAAATAATTTAAAATTTGCATTGCATAGCATAACATGCATGCATGCTAGTTTGCCATTGTTAGTTTTGCCACTGTTAACTTGCATGTATATATATGTGTGTAAACAAAGATTAATGTCAAACTTATAAATATATATTTTTTAACTTTTAAATTGTTGTGTAACTCACTATTATATTTTATCTTCACTAATTTTAGTTCCTATTAACAAGGGTCAATTTAGGTTTATTTGAAGTTATTAATATTATTATATACTACGAACGAAAATAACCTCAACGAAAGCTAAATTGGTCCTTTGATGGGGGCCAAAGCTGGGACTGTTTTGGTCCCATCAAGAGGGCTGTAAATTTGGCCCCGTTTGGGGTCAAAACAGCCCCACTAAAAGGGACCGTTTTAGGGTCCAAATTTTGGCCCCATTTTTTGGGCCAAAACAGCTCCACTAAAATTGTCCCTTTTAATGGGGCTGTTTTGGCCCTTTTAATGGGGCTGTTTTGGCCCCAACAAGGGCTGTAATGTTGGCCCCAATTTTGGGGCCAAAACAGCCCCACTAAAAGGGGCCGTCTCAGCGTCAAAATTTTGGCCCCATCTTGGGGGCCAAAATGGCCCCGAAAAAATTACTGTGCAGCGACGGACGCACATGGAAGAAGGCTTAGCCATTTTCAATTGATGAATCGGACGATAGGCGATCTCTCGGCCAATTTCGATAACACCCATTAAGTAAAATACTCGAAAGATCTGTTTTTATCCAGATGTGCGAATATCATCTGCCTGATAACTCGCTGTTGTCCAAATATCAGTCAGGATTTTTCGTAAGAATTCAACTTTGACGACACTGATACAAATTTGCGATAAATGATATGGAAATGTGTGCTATATAATGGTATATAGAACGGCGTTGTTTCACTGCCTGGATATTCCTAAAGCCTTTGTTTCTAATATTAAACTAAATTACAATAAAATAAGTCTAATACAGCAAACCGACAACACGTTTGCATCATCAAAGACCGTATACCATCTTATGAAAATATTATTTGCGGTGTACATAACAGATCAATTTTACGACACTAATATTCTTTCTCCATATATGAAAAATTTACCAGAATTTTCACAATTATAAATTTGAAATTGGCAATACAGATTTAGCTTTACCAAAACAGAGAATAAAATTATTAAAAAGAGTTTGAAATGCAGCGGGGAAAACGTTTGGAATAGTCTTCCTCAGAAAGCAAAAACATTTCAATCATTACTCGTTTAAGACGAACATTAATATCATAATAATTGATTATAGTAACTGATGTTTCATGGGCCACACCAAATATACTCCGAAAATTTGTTTCAACTTTTCCAGTTATTTTTTCTGTATATGTTAGTCAATTTGTAATTTTGTTAGTGTCGAAGGTTGTATAAGTCTATTTCTATATCTGATGCCCCTCATTGGAAACCAATGTTACGTTCATCAGGCTAGTATCTTTAAATAAAGATTACATACATACACATACATACATGCGGGAAATGGACGATTTCACTGAAAACTCTTCCTAAAAGGGAGAAAAAAGGCTATTTCGATACACTATAAGCCGCGTTATTGAGAAATTATGGCTTGTGGAAAGTGAGTGAAACACAAATTGCGCATGCGCAATTCCATTATCTCAGAATTTCAATGTCAAATTTCTCTTGATTTATATATCATACACAGGTAAGAAACGCCTAATTTTTCTTGCTTCCTCAAGCTACTTATTCTGGTGTAAATCCATTTTACTGTACCCGAGCAGGTAGAATGTAATATAAATTTAGTGGCTTGAATTCAGTCTAATAATGCATTGCCGGAATAAAATTAACCAGTTAACAAAGTTAGCCGTAACGATGGCAATTTCGTTGGTTCCGTGTTCAGATAATACAGGACCTCTGCACAATTTGAGCATCATGAAGAATATCTCAACAGTTAGCTAGTACTGCCCAATAAAGAAGTGATCTTCAATACTGGAAGATAGAGAAACAAAATGCATCATAAAAGATAGACGCCCTAAGTGATCTTGCTAATAAACTAGAAATACATGCATGCAGAATCCCCTCGCCATTTGAACCAAACAATTTACTCCCCAAAAGTTATTGTAACATGAAGTACTGTGTCGACGAATATGTAACCATGGTAACACGCAACATTGTATATTTTTTATATTTTAGTTTGTACAAAATATTATTTTGTTTTTAACTATAAAATTATCAATTGCCCAACTATATCAAGTTGGTATATGCTATTATGTACTCTTTTAGCTTTGATTTACTGTAACATTCAACCTAGACTTGCACAAAACGTTTCGAAATTTTCAAAAAACTTCAACTGCTTTTCGAGGAGTATTTTTATACTTTGTACTTTAATGTTTCTTTTATTTTTCTATAACATATTTGAATCAATACTAAAATCAACTCTTAAAGATCAATCAATGTTGTATTGACCACACAGAATGATCTACACATTTTCAAATTCACAAACTATACTGCTTGCTATGTTAATAAATCGGCAAAGCATGAAAGCAAACATGCAAAAAAACAGCAAAATAGACACTTGCCTGTTTAAAACGCTTCTTTTTCGGTCTTTCGACTGTTTCTCGTCTTGTTAATTGTTCCTTTTGTTTTGTAGAGTTAACATATAAGCTTACTTACATAGAGACTTACTTATAAAATGAGTGAAAAACTATTTTTGAAAAAAGTTTGCAAGATGGAAGTCTTCTCTCGGCTTGAACTTGCGAAACTTACGAAAAGGTCGAGTCCCGTCCCGTCCATGACAAAACAAAATGGCGGACGACTTTGCATTCTACAATGTTTTCACATACCCGGGTGTAAATCTCCGCGCGGAATTAGTACCTTCGCGCCGGCTCGGGGATTACCAGTTGTCCTTTTCATATTTAAAAAAAGTTAATCTTGCTCGCACGCTGTTCAAAACCTTTCCAGTAGGACAGATCAGATAATAAGTCATCATAAAATATTGTTACGTAAACAAAAAAGACAAATTGTGAATTGTTTAAAATGTTGTATTGTTTCAAAGAATGAGGTTTCGTTCAAATGTGGCCAATAGCTACTGACTGTGTAATATAAATATATAGAAATCCAATAGTTTATAATACCTAGTTAAAACCTGGTGTGTCTGAGCTTTCGTCGTCTACGTCATCATCAGAAACAGTGTTTAAGAGTTTGGAAAATGCCTTAATATGTGTCCTAGTCAAGATTAAAATTAGTGGAGTGTGATAAAACAATAGAATTAGAGTGAAAGTTCTGATCGCGGGCGACGAAGCTGACCCAGTAAATCTATAAATTTGAAAGAAGCCATCCATGTCATCAAAAGCAAACCAACCATGAACTCCCGGGATGGATGCAATGAACTATTAGACCTTTCATTATAATTGTACTCTTTATCACACTCCACAAATTTTAATATCGCATGCTACTTCATACGTTTCAAAGAATGTTTTAACAGAGTAGATTTGCTAGTTCTAAATTTGTTGTGTTATCAGTACATGCCGGCGAGGGGAGAATCATCGCACACCCTCAAAGTCGGTTTGAAACTAAGACTAGTCAAATGGCATATAAGCATGCAGTTATATCAGTAAGTTTCCACTATGTCTGAATCAAAATCTCTAAGTATATAAATTTTCAAAGCCGAAATCAGAAATTTGTTGCCAACCTAACTTTTCTTAGTTGCTATTTCATGTATTACCACACCTAAATAGAAAATAATATTTTTGCATTGTTTAAAGCTCCATTCTTCGTCGATTAAACAGCTGCATTAAAAAACGTGAAAAATACTTGCAAAAGTCAAGAAAGAATAAATTGAAATACAGCCAGAAATTCAGGTAACGATAAATTATCCTGAAAAAAGATGCGAAAAGCCGGCGAACGAAATATTTAAAATATTCAAAAACTGATAAATGCATGGTCGGCGAGAATAAGGCGTGATAAAAGGACGTGAAAAATTGTCCGAAAAAAGGCACAAAATTATGCGCGACAAATACGCACGGAGGCGCAACAAAAGGACGAGTAATGATGTTATGTCTGCTTCAACCACAATACTCACAACAGGCTCTTCCGTTCACGATTTAAATGTAAAACTTACCCTTGTTGCTCAGGATCTTTCAACATGGACTCAACAAAACCGAATGGTGCCTAATATATCCAAAACCAAAACCATGCTCATCCATTCTATCCAACAACTAAGAAATACTCCTGATCGATGTCTGTCGGTAAGTCTAAATGGTAATGAACTCACACAAGTGAAGCAAGCTGAAGTACTCGGTGTAACTCTTGACAACAACTTGACTTGGTCTAAACACATCGACAACTTGTGTTCAAGTATTAATAGTCGACTTGCTTTGTTGCGAAGGATTAAACCTTTTCAAACTAAAGATTGTGTTCTTCGTTTTTACAACTCTTGTATTCAGGCAAATATTATCTACTGTTCTGTAACATGGGGAACTGCTCCAAAACACTTTTACTTAGAATTTTTCGATTAGAAAAACGTGCAGCAAGCATTATTCTAGATGCGGATTATTCTACTCCTTCTGTTCTTCTTTTTTCCGAGATTAGAATAATTCCAATCTTCGATTTAGTTAAATTTAGGAAGCTTCTTTTACTGTTTAACATGCTTACAAACCCTAGTTCTCCATCTTCATTTAAACAAATGTTTAAATTCTTATCTTCCACTCGACAACGGGCTCTTACTAGAGCTTGTGCATACAACCTTAAACTGCCTTTCTCCCGTAGGTAGGTAGGTAAAACTTTATTTTACTACGCTAACCCCAACAGCGAAAGCTGATTTCCAAGGGGGGCGTAGCATTAAATTTACATTAAAAATTTAGATAAGTTAAACATACAAATACAATTACTTACATGCAGTTATTACAATTACATACATAATTAGATAGATAATAGTACATACAGTACATACATACATACATAATAGTAAATATTAATAGATTAAATAGTCAAGGTAAATATGGGTTTGAAAACTCTAATTAGTAGCCAGGTGTCATACGTTTTTATTGAATATAGCTAGTGATTCTTTTCCTCTTAATTCATTTGGGAGACTATTCCACAATTTGGCCCCTCTATAGCTAAGACTTTTTTAAGATATTCAGTCTTAGGCTTGGGCAAATGGAGTTTAGTGGAAGAGCCCCGCAAATTATAATACTGGGAGGAAGACGTCTTTTGAAAAATATCAGTAAGTCGTAAGGGCGCTAGATCATGAGTAATTTTATACATAAGACTTGCCACAAACTGGGTTCTGCGTTCGCTCAGAGGCTTCCAGTTTAATTCATTTAGAGCAAGTTCAGATTGACCATGTTCATTTTTACGACCCATGATAGCTCTAGCAGCCCTATTTTGTAATTTCTGGAGACGATCAGAAAGTGTGGTACCAATGGTATCCAAACTTCGCAACAATAATCAAGGTGAGGCAAAACAAGTGCATTATAGGCACAAATTAATGTATTACGGTCTACACATGATTTTAACTTTCTGATTGCCCCAATTCCGGATGAAACGTTTTTGGCAATTTTATCAATATGCTTTTCCCATGATAGAAATTCATCAATATAGACTCCAAGTGCCTTTGTTTCTCTTACCCTTTTAATTGGTATGTCACCAACAAATACCTTTGGGGTAGCCAATATATTATTAATATTATGCCGTGATCCAATTAGTATGTACTCAGTTTTAACGAGATTTAAAGATAGTTTATTTGCACAGAGCCACTGATTAACGTTTGAAAGATCGTGATTGATGGCAACTTCTACATCATGAAGAGATTTACCAGATACAGTTAACGTTGTATCGTCGGCAAACATTCTTGATGACGAGTGTTCAAGACTTGTAGGCAGATCGTAACGTTTATATAAATTAGAAACAGGAGTGGCCCAAGAATTGAACCTTGGGGGATCCCACAAGTAACTAGATTTTTTCTAGACAATACGCCGTTCACAGTACACATTTGAAATCTGTTTGCTAAGTATGATCCTAAAAGATTTAGGGCAGGTTTTTGTAGACCATAAAGGTCAAGTTTCTTAATCAATATATTATGATTTATAGTATCAAATGCTTCCTGCAAGTCAAGAAATACTGCAATATTGAATTGACCACGGTCCATATTAATGAACCATTCGTTAGTACTGTCCAAAAGGGCAGAAGCTGTAGAATGGAACTGCCTAAAACCAAATTGATTTTGAGACAACAAATTTTTAACAGCAAAATAATCATATAGTTGGCTATATATAACTTTTTCAAAAACTTTACTTTCTATAGGCAGAATGGAAATTGGGCGATAGTTATTCAACATGTTTCGAGGGCCATTTTTGTGTAAAGGGAAAACTTTGATGACTCTGATAAGAGGACATTTCTTCACAGTGCTTCAATTCTTGTTAACGCTTTGGATGTCGAATGTAAACAACTTGCTATCTCACCCTCTTGTTCCTCAGACGCTTTTACTTTAATAACTAATGCCAAACACAAAGTTCGTGCAATCTTTCTTAATAAGCTTAACTTTACTAACCTTCTTGAAGACCTATTTTGTAACGATTGTAAATATTTACTAAATTGTAGATGTATTAATTACTAATTAGCTAACCCTAAATAACATTTTTCTCAGATGTAAATAATAGTAATATCATTCTGTTATGTTTCTAAATATTGTAATATTGTAAGGGCCGTATGTTAGATAACTATTATGGTTAATACGTTTCCCTCTTGAAATAGAGTTTTACTACTACTACTACTACTACTACTACTACTACTACAACCCAGAGCTCCTAACCAGTCACGCAGGTTCGTCTACGACTATCGCATGGCAGATTTTAATGCACTCCGATCACACAGTAATGCATGAGATGATCGCAAGAACTCGCGGCGGGTTTGCCAGTCGGTTTCCGCGATGAGTGGAAAAGAGCCTTTAGAGTTGCATTTTTCGCAGCCGTTTCCGTTCAGGTCTAAAATATTGTATATATTAAGGTGAAGAATTTTTGTTTAAATAACAATGCAATAGAAGTATTTTAAAATGTTGGAGATAAATTCATTTCTTAATCATTAATCGTTTAATCCTGATGACGAAGTTTCAAAAAATCACGATTCGCAAAAATCTGACCGTGGCTTTAGCCACATTTGCCACCCCCTGGATCCGCCCCTGTCGTTTATATAAATTAGAAACAGGAGTGGCCCAAGAATTGAACCTTGGGGGATCCCACAAGTAACTAGATTTTTTCTAGACAATACGCCGTTCACAGTACACATTTGAAATCTGTTTGCTAAGTATGATCCTAAAAGATTTAGGGCAGGTTTTTGTAGACCATAAAGGTCAAGTTTCTTAATCAATATATTATGATTTATAGTATCAAATGCTTCCTGCAAGTCAAGAAATACTGCAATATTGAATTGACCACGGTCCATATTAATGAACCATTCGTTAGTACTGTCCAAAAGGGCAGAAGCTGTAGAATGGAACTGCCTAAAACCAAATTGATTTTGAGACAACAAATTTTTAACAGCAAAATAATCATATAGTTGGCTATATATAACTTTTTCAAAAACTTTACTTTCTATAGGCAGAATGGAAATTGGGCGATAGTTATTCAACATGTTTCGAGGGCCATTTTTGTGTAAAGGGAAAACTTTGATGACTCTGATAAGAGGACATTTCTTCACAGTGCTTCAATTCTTGTTAACGCTTTGGATGTCGAATGTAAACAACTTGCTATCTCACCCTCTTGTTCCTCAGACGCTTTTACTTTAATAACTAATGCCAAACACAAAGTTCGTGCAATCTTTCTTAATAAGCTTAACTTTACTAACCTTCTTGAAGACCTATTTTGTAACGATTGTAAATATTTACTAAATTGTAGATGTATTAATTACTAATTAGCAAACCCTAAATAACATTTTTCTCAGATGTAAATAATAGTAATATCATTCTGTTATGTTTCTAAATATTGTAATATTGTAAGGGCCGTATGTTAGATAACTATTATGGTTAATACGTTTCCCTCTTGAAATAGAGTTTTACTACTACTACTTCTACTACTACTACTACTACTACTACTACTACTACTACTACAACCCAGAGCTCCTAACCAGTCACGCAGGTTCGTCTACGACTATCGCATGGCAGATTTTAATGCACTCCGATCACACAGTAATGCATGAGATGATCGCAAGAACTCGCGGCGGGTTTGCCAGTCGGTTTCCGCGATGAGTGGAAAAGAGCCTTTAGAGTTGCATTTTTCGCAGCCGTTTCCGTTCAGGTCTAAAATATTGTATATATTAAGGTGAAGAATTTTTGTTTAAATAACAATGCAATAGAAGTATTTTAAAATGTTGGAGATAAATTCATTTCTTAATCATTAATCGTTTAATCCTGATGACGAAGTTTCAAAAAATCACGATTCGCAAAAATCTGACCGTGGCTTTAGCCACATTTGCCACCCCCTGGATCCGCCCCTGTCGTTTATATAAATTAGAAACAGGAGTGGCCCAAGAATTGAACCTTGGGGGATCCCACAAGTAACTAGATTTTTTCTAGACAATACGCCGTTCACAGTACACATTTGAAATCTGTTTGCTAAGTATGATCCTAAAAGATTTAGGGCAGGTTTTTGTAGACCATAAAGGTCAAGTTTCTTAATCAATATATTATGATTTATAGTATCAAATGCTTTCTGCAAGTCAAGAAATACTGCATATTGAATTGTCCACGGTCCATATTAATGAACCATTCGTTAGTACTGTCCAAAAGGGCAGAAGCTGTAGAATGGAACTGCCTAAAACCAAATTGATTTTGAGACAACAAATTTTTAACAGCAAAATAATCATATAGTTGGCTATATAGAACTTTTTCAAAAACTTTACTTACTATAGGCAGAATGGAAATTGGGCGATAGTTATTCAACATGTTTCGAGGGCCATTTTTGTGTAAAGGGAAAACTTTGATGACTCTGATAAGAGGACATTTCTTCACAGTGCTTCAATTCTTTTTAACGCTTTGGATGTCGAATGTAAACAACTTGCTATCTCACCCTCTTGTTCCTCAGACGCTTTTACTTTAATAACTAATGCCAAACACAAAGTTCGTGCAATCTTTCTTAATAAGCTTAACTTTACTAACCTTCTTGAAGACCTATTTTGTAACGATTGTAAATATTTACTAAATTGTAGATGTATTAATTACTAATTAGCTAACTCTAAATAACATTTTTCTCAGATGTAAATAATAGTAATATCATTCTGTTATGTTTCTAAATATTGTAATATTGTAAGGGCCGTATGTTAGATAACTATTATGGTTAATACGTTTCCCTCTTGAAATAGAGTTTTACTACTACTACTACTACTACTACTACTACTACTACTACTACTACTACAACCCAGAGCTCCTAACCAGTCACGCAGGTTCGTCTACGACTATCGCATGGCAGATTTTAATGCACTCCGTGCAGCAGTTCAAGACCAAGACATGACCTCCATGGTGGAATCTTCGCGTAATATTGACGAAAACTGGTCAGTCTGGAATGATACTTTCATGATTTTGGTTCGCAACATGTCCCAATGAAGCAACTAAATCGAAACAACAATCAACTATGGATGTCAGGCGAAGTCCTCCATGCCATCCACCAAAAATAATCCCTTCGGAAACGATTAAAATACGTTAGAAGCGATTAAAGAGCTTAGAAGCTTAGTAAAACGCCTAATTTCAACCGCACGTGAAAATTATTTTAGCTACGTAGCCATTGATTTGAAGTCGAATCCAAAACCCTTTTGGTCGGTATTTAAACTTTCATCTAAGAAATCAAGATTACCAGAATCAATGTCAATGTCAACGGGAAACAGCAATGACTGCGCAACTGTTGTTTCTGATCCAAATACAATCGCTGAACTTTTCAACAAGTATTTCTGTTCGGCATTCCAAACGGAGACTACTTCCTCAACACTCCAGAGCATGGTGAATACTCCAAACCCTCACTCCTTGTCTCATATAGTATTCACAGTAGAAGACATATTACCATTTCTGAGTAGTTTAAATGTCAACAAAGCTACTGGTGCAGATGGAATACCGAACAGAATTCTTCGGGAAACTGCATATCAAATTGCCCCTCGCTGTGTCTGCTCTTTACCCAATCGCTGCAATCTGGTAAATTTCCTGATGAATGGAAAACAAGTAACATCGTTCCTGTGTATAAAAAGGGCGATAAACATCGTGTTGATAATTACCGACCAATTTCCTTACTCCCCAACATCTCCAAAGTTCTAGAACGCTGCGTACTGGCAAAAATACAGGATCACCTACTGCAATACATCAATCAAACCAACATGGTAAATCATGCTCAACACAGTTAGTACAGGTTTTAGAACTTATTGGACAACAACTCGACATGGGAAGACAAACAGACATAGCTTACCTGGACATGAGCAAATTGTTTGATACAGTTCGCCAAAGTGCCTTACTACAAAAATTACCAACAGTAAATGTACACGGAAACCTTTACTCCTGGTTTAGTTCTTACTTGTTGGGACGTAAGCAACGGGTAACTATTTCGGGGGCTTTATCGTGAACCCTTCCTTTGAAATCAGGTGTCCCGCAAGGATCTATTCTTGGACCTGTCCTCTTCCTACTTCACGTCAACGACCTTCATGATTCTGTAACTTCTGTCGCCTGTTTTGCCGACGACAAAAAAATATTTAGAACTATTCAGTCTGTATCTGATGCCCAACTCCTACAACAAGATCTCAATAAATTGAATGAATGGTCCCTTTCTTCGGGTTTAAATTTTAACGAGGTGAAAACGAAAGCTCAGACCATTTCGCGAAGAAAATCCCCAATAATCCATCAGTAAACACTAAAAGGCAAGCCAATCGGAAAATTAGTTGCTGAACGTGATCTTGGTTTGTGTGTGACTAGCGATTTAACGTGGACAACTCAGGTTTGTGCGCAAGTTTCTACCGCCAATGGATCGCTTGGCTGCGGCCGTAGGTCCTTAGTTGGGATAAAGGATATACAAATGTCCGACGAACACTATACCTTGCTATTGTTCGCTCGCACCTTGGATACGCTACCCAGGTATGGTCACCACAAACGGTCGAACTTATGAAAAGAGTCGAAAGGGTACAACGCCGCGCTACCAAAGTCATCCCGAACCTACCATTTCAAACAACTAAAACTTACAAAGAACGACTGGTATCTCTCAAACTCTTACCGTTATGTTATTGGCACTAATACCTTGACCTGATCTTCTTTTTAAAACCCATAAATAAACTAATAAAATTAATCGCGATATCCTCCCAACCCAATACATAACAAACCGTACGACCAGGATTACCTCGGATCCAGACTTACTACTTTTTCGCCCTCACAAATGCAGAACACGTACATTTCAACGATCCTTTATTACGAGAACTTGCCGAACTTGAACAGTTTACCTTACGAAATGAGAAATAAATAATTATCTCTTACCAAATTTAAGAGTCTCCTACTGCTTTACTACCAGTCCGCTTTACAATTAAAACTACGACATAGAAGACACGCGGCCATGTAAATCAATTTGTTGCAAATGCAATGTAGCACGTTCTCTAGTTAATGAGGTCCGCTGTTGTAACTAATTGTAACTAATAACCACCAACACTAACAAATAATAATATCAATAATTCCAAATGTATATTTTAGATTATAACTTTGTTATTCTTATTTCCTACTACTTCGGACCGCTGTAATTGGCGATAGCTGTTGCGGTTACCCTGCCATGTGACTCTTATGTATAACTTTAGAATTTCAAATATGTATATTATATTAAGTATATTATTAACAATTATGGCGAAACTTAATAAATAAATAAATTTACTTTGCATACTTGTTTCCTGTTACTAAGATTTAAATATGGAAGAGGCGAAACCAGGATTCATGATTAAAGTTTCAGACGTTCTCTGGTTTAAAATATTTATTATTTACGAGCTTTCGGCTGCCAGTCTGCAGTCTTCAACGGGTTGATTAAAATGAATAATAACAAATAACAGTGGTTTACAATTACACAAAACAAATACACTGACAAAAGACACAGTGACAGTTCCGCCTACGTGAAAAGATTAATAATTATTTACATTGATGTAGTATATATAGATATAGTTTTAAATGTTTTTAAGTAAGAACCTATATTGTTCTGGTAAGTGTTTTGCATTATTGTCTGCGTTTTTCGTACATGCAGTATGTTACTAAGATATGACTGAAACCATGACAGTGCTAATCCACGAATCCCATAACATTCTAACTTAAATAATAGAATTTTATGGTTTATTGTATCAAAAGCTTTTTTGAGGTCCAGGAATAAGACATCATTAATCAAGCCAGCATCCATGTTTGCTAACCAGCTGCTAGTTACATGAAGTAATGATGTTTCAGTTGAATGATTTGTTCGAAAACCAGACTGAAATTTAGATATTATTTGGTATTGTTCCAAGTAGTGCATCAATTGTTCGTGCACAACTTTCTCAAAAGACAGAAATCGGCCTATAATTACTGCATAGAGTTTTTTCTTATGATTTATGTATAGGTGTTACTTTGGCAATTTTCCAGTCATCTGGAAAAATACCTGTCTTAGGAGTTCGGTTAAATATATACGTTACTCAGGAAGTTAGAGAGTAAGATTCTTCGCTCGAAACGTTGAAGTTATTGTTATATTTCCCAGGTAGTGTGATCCTATAAAACTCATAAGCATATCGTTTCCATTCCAAGTCTGGCCAGGATGGCGAGCGGATCGATTTTTCACGCCCCGTATCTTACTCTATACGAGGATAGAGGAAACGAAAGTCGACTCCCTAACGTTCACAAAGATTTCTTCTAGCACTGGGAAGATTAATTTGCCTGAAATTTCACGAATACTGGCGAACATTTGGCAGGATATTAATCCGAATTTGAACTTGAGTACAACAACACAAGAATTTCGCATTGCTGATAGCCTACACCAGGAGGGGATAAAGACAGAAATTGACTGAACTTGAATTTGAACTTATGTGTAATAAAACAAGAATTCTGCAATGTTAATTATGCGCATAACATGTACACTGAACAATCAAATGAAGCGACACTGCGTCTAATCGGCACAATAAATCTAAGCGTGTTTCTATCCAAAACTCCTCGAACTCGGTTTTCTCATCAAAAGCTGAAAACAACTAACCGGTCATGTTCCTACTATGCCAACTCAAGTGCATCTCGCCGGATCCTATTACGCTGTGAAGACATATCAGAAAATCCTGGTCCTATTACTAAACAGAAATCAGTTAAGTTCGACAAATACGAAAATACGGTTAGACGAAAACAAAATTATGTTACTTGTAATGTCTGTTTCAATCAGTGCCATATTAAGTGTCTAAATATCAAATCAGCGAATAGTGATTCGATATGCCCTCAATATATAGGATAAGTTCTCCCTTTCTATTGTTGTTCTGATGAAAATATGTTCAATGAAGGACTCGACATAACTGAATACCACACTGCACCCAAACAAACATCACTGGAAAAATCTTAATATACTGCAAGAACAATCCAAAAACGTTTGAGTCATGCATCTAAACACGCAAAGTATGGCCTCGACATTCAATAAACTGTTAGTAACAATAAATTTTAATGTTAAGTGAGATCTTGTTCAAGGATAATCCTGTCTTACTGGAATATGTGGCTATACCTGAATAAACTACACTTGTCCGAAATAGAGAATCAATAAGAGGGTGTGGTGTTGGTGCTTAGTATATCCGTGAGTCTATTAAGTTTAAACGCCGGAGAGATATCGAAAACCTTCAACCTGATCTTGAACACCTCTGGTTGGAAATCCCGGGCAAGAATAAATATAGCCGAGCACATATTTGAATCATGTACAGATCTACGCGCATCTTAATCTCCTCTGACTGGTTACAAAACCTGGTAGTTCTTCTTAGCCACATTACAGTCACTTGGGATGGCTTGCTTATATTGACAGGAGATATGAACATTGATATGTTACAGCCCTCAAACACGCTTACAAAACAATATCTGATAATTTTGGATATATTTGACTTGAAGCAAACCATTGATAAACCTACTCGTGTCACAAAAAGTTCTAAGACATTAGTTGACCACATACTGACTAATGCCCCACAGATAATTACTTATACTGGTATACTGCCCTGCTCAATAATCAGTGACCATGATGGAATTTACGCTTGTGTTAACGCGCGTGCATCCCGTTACCAGCCTCGGTACAAGTACATTAGAAATATAAAAATGTTTAATGAAAAAGCCTTTCTAGAAGATTTCTCCACCCTTCCTTTGTCAGTCACAAACCGCAATGATGACCCTAATGACCTCTTACGTATCATTAATTATCTTTATGTTTGGAGAGACATGCTCCTCTCAGAAGAGTCCGCATCACACGTCCTCCGGCTCCGTGGATAAAGTGCCGCTTAATACAAGATCTTCAACATCAAAGAGACACCTTACGACAAAAAGCGCGCAGTACAAACTCAGACGAAATCTGGTGCAAATTTCGAGCTGTTAGGAACAAGCTTAAAGTGACTATTAAAACTGCACGTAAAAGTTTTATCGGGACTGCCCTGTCTTCAAAGAGATCACATGATGTATGGCGCATAATCCACAGGATCTTTAAACCAAATCCGAAGGCACTCCACATGGATTCTGAAATTTTCAACACTCACGTTGTCACGGCTGCCCAGAGGACACTCCAAACTTCAGCCATTCCGGTTGAACAACTTATCGAGTATATTGATAACTGTCCTGACCCTCATTCGGTCAAGCCTGGTTTCCATCTCAAACCAGTTGCACGTGAAGATATTCTGAGTGTTATTAAAGGCCTACGGCCTAAAGTCCCATTGGCCTAAAATATATGTCAGAATGCCATTAAATTACAAAAGAATGATGATATAAAATACGTTTGCTTACCCAGTGCGAAAATCAATTTCTCAATAAAATGCGCTCGAAAAACTTGTGAGTTTAGTGTAAACATTTCAGAGTCGCACTAAAAGGAATATATATTGAGTCTTTA
The DNA here is from genome assembly GCA_016169945.1 of Trachythela sp. YZ-2020. NCBI lineage: Eukaryota > Metazoa > Cnidaria > Anthozoa > Malacalcyonacea > Clavulariidae > Trachythela > Trachythela sp. YZ-2020. The sequence goes on along the minus strand of JADLSH010000081.1, from coordinate 223,686 downwards.
CCTATTAATTTGTCATAATAATTAAAACAAGATATGAAAATAAATTTAAGATTATTTTTATTAATAAGTTTAAAATTAAAAATTCTTAACTCTAGTATTTGGATGCTTATTTTAAATTAAGTTTTCTCATCCAGTTTTCCCCCTTCAATTTCAGCTCACAAGTCCGCTCGCACCAGTCCTCAGCCGCATCACAAACAACTCAGCGGGCTATGAGAGAGTTTCTCCGCCCGAGTTTAAAGCGCCCAGGTTTTGTAATATATATGTTCCATATATCAGTAACGTGGGAGTTACCCCCTAAGCCCCATCTACTAATGCCTGAAAGAGTAGGTCTGTTAAGCATAATTTCAACTATTAATCTCCTATATTTGTCTTCAAATTGTTCTTGGTTTAAAGAGGAATACCTTCACCGTTGATAGGCAGAAATATTGGAGACTTATACAATAAGCTGTGTAACAACGCCCTGAAGAATCCACGGTTAGGCTCCATAAATCTACTACACGTCCAGAAGGGCTTACATCATCCATAAACGTCACAGAGACTTCATGGCATGGAACAAATCTAATGCAATCTAGAGTTCGCTTCGCACTATCGAAGATGTTGGTACGGAGAACATTAAACATAGTACTAACATTTACTTGCTGAGCTAATTCTAAGGACAACGCTTTCGTCAAAGAGGGGAAAGTTTGAACATGATCTTCATCCTTATTGGACACAAACATTCCTACTGAATCATCAGAATTAATTTCTTCATTGCTATCGATAGTTCCCCATATTGATCATCAACAATAAAAAATGAACCATACTGTACCTTCTGTCAACATTTTCCATTTCCAATGCCAAAGCAAAGGCGGAATTCGTCTCAATTTTCTCAGTCTGCTCTGGTTTTGTGTTGGATAATATACAAACCAACAACATGTTTCAGGGTCTTAACCATAGATCGATGGCGTACGACCTTTCAAGTTTGCCTTAAATTCGGTTGACTTTCATTATTATCACCCTCACTTTAACCATAAATTGCTTCTTTCAACAACGAAATTTAATAGGTATACAAGTCTGTTCAGAGTACAAAAGGTCATAGCTTTCTATAGTTTCTACTTCTCTCTTGTTGTTAGATTTCAGTTTATCAAATGCAGCATACAGCAGTTCTTTCTTATCACATCACTTCTCCGCCCTTTCATATGTGTTTGATCATTTGTAATTATTCAGTTTAACAACTCATATTCTATGTGTATGAATATGATAATATTTTTGAACTATTGTTTGTACAAACGGCGAGCGGTTGCTGCATTCTGCTTACTTGTTGTTCCAGAGCCTACGTTTGCTTGATTGATTTGAACCACAAATTTGACAAAACTTGTACGATGTCAGCCAATTATGTTGAACAACCGCCATGTTAATGCTTATTGTATGTGGTCGCGGCAAAAGGTGCGAAATGGTACATTTTAATGACTTTCGACCTTGAATGGTCAGCGGTCTATTTAATCAGTCTCGTGAATCGTGTATAACCATGCAGTGGAGTGAATCGTACTATAAATCGTGGCCTGAATCGTACTATAAATTGTGGCACGAGTCATGTATTTTAATTATTAGAGTGATTTGTGTTGTTGTGGGATGATTTCAGGTTTTGCGTCTGATTCATCCTTACCGGCACCGCACTAATTTTACTGTCGCTAATAATTCTGATTATCACCAAAATTCTGGCTCGATCTCGATTGCTGTAATTGCAATTCCACATAGCGTTCTGTTTACATTAAACTCTTAAAGGTGGTTATCATTATAAACTTTATTTATAAAGATGTCATTTTGAAATATTCTTGCACTTTTATACTTAATTACATAAAAAAATGTAACGTTAAAATTAGGTTCAAACTAGGCTAGACTAACAAGAAACTCTTCCATCTGAGGGAATGCAGGCGATCAAAGCTTCCGGTAGAAGTCGGACTTACAATTTATATTTTGAAAATAAGACCGATATTGGAATATGCATAACCAGTATGGGGCGGTCTCCCTAAATACATGGAGAAAGTACTTTTGAAGATACAAGCAGACAAAGATCGCCCATGCTATAAATTTTTGCCTATAACAAACACTCATAATTACAATTTTTGGAATAAGAATCAACTAAACGTAATAATATCGGGGACAGATCGACATAAGAACTCACTTATTCCAAGAGCACGCCGTAACGTATATATATAGGTTTTATATCTTTTGAATTAGTTATAGTTATATATTTTAAATTTTGTAGTGCTTTGTATAGATGTAAATCCATTGTATTTTTTTATCTGCGTAGCAGATATAATGCTATCGACTTATGATGTTAATGTTAGTGTTAGCTTTTAGCCTTTGAGCGACGAGCTTATATAACTAGGAATCGTTCGCCAATCAGCAATTGGCTTACAACCAACAATGACGTAATATTTTACCAGGAATATAATTACATCATTCAATTTGCCTGTTCGCAGGCTAGATTGTAAATTCAACATGGCACATAATTATGTTTTGAAATGTCATATGTTTTGAAATATATTGACAAAACGTCGTTAATTCATATAAAAACGTGGAAATACGAAGGCTTTCAATACGAAAGTACCGACTAGAACGAATGCTTTAAAATATGTGGCCAATTTCAAACGTAGTTGTTCTATTTCTGAAGGAGAAACTAAACAGTTAAACAGTCAACTGTCGAAGATTAAGCCATTAACTAGGTATATAAGAAAGGTATATAAGAAATACTACAACATATTGAAAATAAAACATTGTGTAATTGTAAATAGCATCTTGTTTATATACATAGGTTTTCAATATTAAAGTCAACTTGACTACCATGAATACTAGCCAATATTTTAAACTTTGTGACCAATTCCACATTTAGTGGTTATATATATTTGTTTACTTAATTTGATTCCTGAAGGGCAAGCATCAATTCCACATTTAGTGGTTATATTTGCTTACTTATTTTGATTACTGAAGGGCGAGCATTGTTTGTAAACATGAGGAAGTTTGAATTTTACGAAGAAAATTATGCATCAAATCAACAGCATCTTTTAGACTTTATGTTCAAAATTATTTTGAACATAACAAACTTGACATGTTGAATATCAGTAACATTTGAGTCAGGAGGCAAGATAAGAACTAGCAAGTAGCATAATGTCCTAAACCTATAGAGTTTAAATTTTGCTACTCATGACTATCATATATATATATATATTTGTTACTCATTTGAATGGGTCTACCAACGATTGACCAATACGTGCGCCGTGCGCACTATTAAGTATAATAATTATCAAGAAGTGTGATAGCCGAGCCTTGAACTCTAATAAGTAGAGCTCCGCGTTACTGCGCGTTTATCTCTCAATTATATTCAACACTGATATCTAGTTTCTCTTTAGTTTCCCACAAATACCCACGCATGGTACGTTCGCTCGAGCTATTGTAGAGTATAGATGTTTTAGAGCGATGCACCGTGCGATCTTCAAGTGTTGAAGGCGCAATATTTGTTGTTGGAAATATAATACCCTCATATTACTTGTCGTCAAGAATGCGTCTCACTGAATACTTATAGTCTTATATCGAGTCTGTTCAAGCGTTTGGGTAAAATCGAAGTATAATAATGAGGAGCTAACGATCATCTTAAAATATTGCAAGACGTAGGGAGAACTAAGCTCTTCAGGTTTCTTGTAAAAATTTGACCAGTTAACAGTGTAATAATTATCAAGAATATGTGACAGCTGACCCTTGTACTCTAATAAATAGAGCTCGTTATTGCGCGTTTAATATGTCTGAATTATATTCAACACTGATTTCTAGTTTCTCTTTAGTTTCCCACAAATACAAATAAGTATCCACGTATGGTTCGCTCAAACTATTGTAGAGTATAGATGTTTTAGAGCGATGCGCTTTACGATCATCAAGTCTTGAAGACGCAATGTTTGTTGTTGGAAATATAATACCCTCATATAGACTGAAGTATGTCGAATATTTTACATAGTGCGTGACGAATATCAGCATGATTTGTACGTTTCAAGTTCGTATTGCACTTGCATTTATCCTATCGTTCCCTTGATGCGTTATATATATTGATCTTGTTAAAAAACAAGTACGTAACTGAAAATGCGCAAGTATTCTAAGATGCACACAAGAAAATTGCATGCGTTTTGTGTGGGTGACTTGGGTGACCCTGGAAGTGCAAGTTTGTGACACCCACAAAAAGCCACGACGACGACGACGAAAACATACAGGGGCATATTAAACCTACGGCTTGGCTCTGCCAGCCGTAGTAACTATATACACCTCGTCCCAATGGGAATATTTGTCCCTAGAGTCATGCTATTGTTGCTTTATTGTGTTTGACTCCTTTGCAAAATGGCTTTATTGTGTTTGCCTCCTTTGCCTCCTTTGCAAATTGCCCATTGTTGAATATTACTCCTTCGTGGGCATCTGTGGCATCACAATGAGCAGATACATGTACGCTTAGCGTACCTATTTTTGTATCTGCGAATGCAGGTATAATGCTATCGCCTCTGTAATGTAAGAGTGTGTTAACTTGTAGCCAATCAGCGACAGCCTAGATTAAAGTGACGTAATTACAATGTTGCTCTTTGATCTCTATGTACAACGGGATTGATATTAATTATTTCAAGATGGGGGATTACTGAAGGGCGAGAATTGTAAACATTAGTAGAATTGTAAATTTTACTGTAAAAGTTATCCATCTGTACTATTTTGAACATAGCAAGAGTCGAGGGAGTATTTTTAGTAGGTATTGGAAGTGGTTTGATAGAATTTTACGCTGTGGAAATGATTCGCCAACTTACACAAAATATTGACTTGACTTGACCTGCTATATATCAATTTCATTTGAATCAGGAAACAAGGTAAGCCTTTTTAAATATTGTACGAATATCCTGCATTATTCGAGCTTCTATTTCGACAACGTTTACTCATGCTAGTGTAAAAATAATGCAATATTTATTCTCAACACTATTTGGGTCAAAATCGTCAAATCGAATTGTCATTTCGATAGTCAACATCATCTTATACTTTTGATATTTGATAGGTATAAAGATATAAGCGCAGTTTGGCATTTCTTTTCCAAACTGCTGTGACTGGGGGTACTAAATTAGTTGATGGTATGTAATATTTATATGTGGTGTGTAAATAGTTATTGTTTCTGGTTTATTCGTCTGAGGTATTATTTTATTACACACTCAGCTTGAATCACCTTTAATCTTGGTGCTTTTACTCGTTATAGGCATGCGCTGTTATTTCTTAAAATTTTAAATTTGCATTTACCGTATTATATAATACCATTGATATTTTGCACTATTAAAAGGATGGGCCAATTCTCATACACAGACCCCATGCCTGTAAGTCTGGGTCCAAGAGTCGTATGCGCCTATAAGCAAAATTTTATAGCCACATGCGCCTATAAAACGTCAATACACTCATTGAGTGACATTGAGCTTATGCATCGACATCATTTTACAATTATGCAAATTATGCGCAAATACGCATAAGCAGATACATGTACGCTTAGCGTACCTATTTTTAAACTTAAGATGGATCAATCTAAAACTCATTAATAATTCATGAGCAAATTAGCGAATGAACTCACCCTAATTCGTCATATGATTGAGGTTGGATACCGCAAGGAAACACGCTAAAAATCATATACCATCACCGTTGTTAGATGAAAAACGGTTTTCATCTAATAACTGAGATCCTAATTACAAATTCAAATCAAAACACAAAAACAAATTACTTTCATAGGTCCCCCGTTAGAGCTTAATAAATTGAACAGCCAATGAAATGTTTTCGTTTGAGATGTTGTGTAAACAACTCGTTTCTCGTGTTTCATCAGGGGACCAAACACTCGAAAACAATAAAACACTCGCGCTTCGCGCTCGTGTTTCATACCGTTTTCTCGTGTTTGGATCCCCTGATGAAACACTCAAACTCGTTGTTTACATATAACATGAAGTATTACTATTATTTTGAACCACGGATATAATACCGAAAAGTCAAACACAAAACGGCTTCCTTGCCATTGCGAATGGTAGATTGTAATAAGCAAACAATGATTTCGAAATGATCGAAGGGAATAAGACCGAAGAAATTGATAGATAACGATAGGTAAAAAGCTGTCGTATGTGTTTCTATAAACGAGACTGATATCGAAGGCAAGGAAAGAGACCTATTTCTCTTAGAAGTTCGGGTCTTGTTCTTTGTTAATCAAGAACTGGTTGCCTTCATCTTTCGGTAGAATATGATTGACGTTCGCATTCAAAGATGAAACTATGCGTGCAATTTCGGTGATGAGAATCTTCTAAATTTCAATTTTACGTAACCAAAAATACATAGCTAACTAAAATGGACCAGTTATAGACTGAAATAAAAATATCTCTATTTCAAGTAAAGTGTTTGTTTTCATAAATCACTTTTTTAAATGCAAACACTTACCCCACGATGGGATCCACTGCTATATAATCTGGTTGATCAGTGTTGATCAGCACCCTTCTATATTTGCCGTCTAAAGTCGCGACGTGAATTTTATTTCCCGTGTTATCGCTCCAGAATATACGACGTCCTATCCAATCAATTGCTAGACATGCATGCATGTAAACATTTTCCACAACGATATCTTTACCAGTACCGTCATAATTGGCCCGATAAATGCGTCCTTTTTCGGTAAAGTACATTTTCTTACCCAACGTATCAATGTCCAGCCCGACAAGTTCTTCGAGTCCAGAGATGAGGTCTGCTGAATCACGTGCTTTCAAATCAATTGCTTGGATCTCACTGCCTATGCGGCAAATTATGTACGGCTCAGGGTAGAGACCTGTAAAAATTTAATGTCAAATGTCAAATGTATGTCAAATTCGGTTGTGTTACCGAAATCTTAAGAATGTTATAACCCTTTATTACACAATAGAATTATCATTCGAGGCACCCTGGAGGTTTGACCCGTCCTATGCAATAATATGTTATAGTTAAACAAATGAAATAATTCGATATACGGTACTTTTATAAAGATATACGGTTAACAACGTTGCTATGACTCGTATCCCATTTCTAGTGCAGTTATATTTTAGGTGAATGTCTCTATGTGTGGCAATGTAGAATGCAGTTATTTTCGAAAACTCATATATATTTTAAGATAGAAGCGTGTCGATGAAATTCTTGTAAGTGACGACTTGTAAAGTCCTTGGTCAGTTTTGCCTCACGGATGCTCGAGATGTGCAGGACCATTTGCTAGGCGTATTATACTATAACATGCACTACTCGTTTACAAATTTTCTATTTCACATTCCTCAGGCATGCATTGCCCGCCATTCTTTTTCAAAAATAACGTATGAAGCCGCTTTAGAATACATCAAGGAGTCTGATTTTTAGCATATGTTTAATATGAAATATACATTTCATTCTCTCTCTCTCACTGCGTTCATCGGAACGAAAAAATATTTTATCAATTCGGCATACCTGATCGTCTTATACACTCTCTGATAAAACAACATGTTTTACAAAGGCAAGCGTGCTCTAACAGACAAGAATGCGGACAACAAAAGTATTTGAGATTCTGCCACTCAACATATCCCGTATACAGACTGTACATTCTCCATGCCAGATTCGCTATGCAATTACGCTTTTAGAGGATGATTACTTGGGTATAAAATATCCTCTAACACCAGTTGCCCTATTGTGAATAAGTAATGTAGTTTAATATGTTGGAATCAAATCATAGAGTTTTTAACAACTGGCAAGTTAGCGAAAGAACAACAAACACGACGACGCATTTTGTGGCATATATTTTGGGCAAGGAAGTGCTCGAACGGTCTAGAGGCTCTAACGAACCTACGTTTTTACCTAGAGGAGACGGAGGTCCTCTAGATGTGCAGAGGGTTGAGCCAGCTCTGGCATGTTGTTCAGCGAGTTGAGACCTGATGGTCTAGAGACCACCATTAGTTATACTGAGACAGTAAGGGCACTCAAGACCTGACAGAGCAAGCAAAAACTGTAGGTTATTCTAGAGGAGACGGTGGGCCTCTAGATAACGGGGGGGACGGCGGTCCCCCGTTCAGGTGAGTCAGTTCGTTGAAATTGAGTCCTAGTTGGACTTGGTGACCAACTATTGGTGCAGGGTACTCAACTATGTATGACTGACCCATCGAGTCTCTAGGTCAGGTCATTAGGTCGAATTTTCGACCTGAATGACCTGTAAAATGCACTTCACGTGGCGAAGTGTTGTCCCAAAGGACAGCACTTCCCTGCCATTAATGACAATCTGTACAGAGGACAGATTGAAATTTCCGCCACGGGAAGCAGCGCCGATTGGACGTTCGAAAGAGCAATAACATGATGGTAAATCGCTGGAGAAATGGGTCTGTCTGGGTGAAGGCTGTAGGGGGAGAATGTTGCTGTTGGTTTTTGTGGTTTTCTTATATATATTTCTAAGGAAGTTTAATTTGTTGTGCTTTTAATTTCTGTTTTGATCAGTGACGCAATGTTCCATGTGTAGATTTGTTAACTTTAAAAAAGAGAAATTTCAAGCCACATACATTTAGTAGTGGAAGTGATATGGCATCCCTACATTTTTTATTTTTTTTGGCTCGCATGAAATTATCTGAGTTCCCATGCTGACTGGATATTTTCTAAAAAACACATTTTTGTAGATAGAAATTGACAGCGTGGCAGTATAACCAGCGTGGCAGTGTGTGTGGTTTGTTTTTAGGGGAAGGCCCATTTCAAAGGTAGAACCAGCCCTTATTGCTCTTTCTTTAACTGCTGTCAACAATATGTTCAGAATATGTGCGGCTTATATGGACCATTGACGCATATTCAGGTGTACCGCATAGTCACATCGGTATATAAACGTGATCGGATAATGACGGTAAACGATATGAACTAGACGAAAATGGTCCACATAGCCACACTTTGGAGACGCTAAAATTTGAGCTATACTGCTATAGTGTTAATGTATATAGATATATATATCATTGATAGAAAAACTAGTAATGAATTTGTTTAACGCTTTGTACTTGCGGTCAGTTTATGTGAAACAGAAACTAACACATCCTTTGGAGTTCTAATGTATCTTTCATAACAGTCTGAAGACCAACGTCCCAGTGTTTTAATGAGCCAAGAAGGTAGTCCTGCCGAACCAGCGGCCGTGGTAGCTCCGATCCTGAAACTATGCGACGCATAAAGCTTTTCATCTAGACCTTGACCTTGAAGTAGACTACGTAAATGTGATGTTAGTGGAACACCAGACTCAAATTCGAAAAGCGGCCGAGTTGTTTGGACGGACGATGACTGGAGCAGATAGGTTTTCATAGCCCGGACAGGACAAAGTTTATTAAGCGATGATCCAATTGTTAAACGACATCCACGGCGAAAAGGGTCGGTTTTAGAGCGTTTAATAACTACATCATAATATTCCGCATGCAAAATATTCAGGTGTAAAATAATGTCATTTCGTGAAAGGTGGCAATCGGGATCAAATGAGGAATTACACGTAAATTCACTACACCGGAGGAAACCAAAGAAGGCCAATGTAAAGGCAGCCCAAAGCGTCACATTGTCCAAGGAGTCTGTAAACTGAGGACGTAGTGCGGAATAAAGGCACTCGAGTTCGTTCACGGTAATAGGCCGCCGATCCCTCACCTTTTCACCCTTGAGGCGTTTCAGACCTCTTAGACACTTTTCTAACAATTGCATGCTTCCCATATCAAATGGAACTTGAAAAATTACGTGAAGGTAAGACACGCTAGCTAGGTACGTTTTAACCGTTGCATAGCAAACTGATTTTGATAAATGACCAACAAAGTAAAGTAGAGTAATTTCAGTGGCAGGCAGTAAAGGTCAACAGGGTGTCACGATACCTATTGCGAGACAAAAAGAAATGAACTGTTTAATACCCGAAGCATATGTTTGTTTTGTTGATGTTGCCCAAGAATGTTGGATAAGTTCATAAACACGGTCCTTCAAATTTGAATCATGGATACCGGGATGACGCAAGCCAGAGGAGAGGCCAATGGCGCTAATTGTTTGAAGCGGTCCATCTGAAAACGAGAGAGCGAGTCAGCAATGCCATTGTCAAGTCCGCGTATATGCTTGGCCGTAAACGTAAAATTATTTTGCAATGTGAAAAGGACTATCGGTCGTACTAGATCCATTATCTTCGGGCTTTTTGACGTCTTCTGGTTGAGGATTTGAACGACGGACTCGTTGTCGCAGAAAAACACAATGCGTTTAGCTGTCCACTGGGAACCCCAGAGACAACAGGCAAGATAAATTGGATAAAGCTCTTGCCATGCTATCGAAATACCGGTTTTTTTATTAATATTTTGGTCAGGCAGCCAGCGGCCTTGAAACCATTGTCCTGCTAAATAACCACCAAAACCTATTGAACCTGCTGCATCGGTATATAACTGAAGTGATGGGGATGGCGTCCGATCAGAGTCAAGAAAGAGACTAATACCGTTCCAGTGTTTTAGAAAAACCTCCCACATAGCTAAATCCTTATAAAACCCCGAGTTTAATCTAATGAAATGATAAGGCTGTTTAACACCACATGTTAGAGCAATCATGCGACGAAGGAACGTGCGTCCTGGGGCAATGACCCGACATGCAAACTGAAGAACCCCAATAAGATATTGAAGCTCCTTTAACTTACAAGAAGAGCGTCTTTGCCAATTCTCAAGGAGAGTCCTAGCCTGGGTTAATTTATCTTCGGGCAAGAGAGCCAGCATGCGAATAGAATCTAGGGTAATCCCAAGGAACTCTAAAGTCTGAGTTGGGGCAAAGGTTTTCCCAGGAGCAATAGGGACATTTAATTGAGTGAACAGACACAACAATTTACACAACGAAGTCGAACACGAAGAACGAGGGGCTGCTTCGGCTATAAAGAAATCGTCCAAAATATGGAGAAATTAAAAATATAGGGTGCACTACGAAGTCCAAATGGGAGTACGCGGTCGAAAAAATACAACCCACGCCATTTCATGCCGAGAAGTTCCCAGTCATCAGGGTGTACTGGGATATTTCGAAAAGCAGATTGAACATCGGTTTTTGCCATGAAACAATTCGGTCCTAATTTTAGAAGGATTCTTATAGCATCGTCAATTCTGACATACTGTAACGAGTAAACTTCGGACGAAATGTTAGCATTAACGCTAGTATCAGACGCTTTTGGATAAGATAGGTGGAAAATTGTTCTCCATTTGGATGAATTCTTCTTAGGGACAAGACCCAAGGGGTAAATTTGGAAATTCTTAAAAGGAGGGCTGCCAAAGGGGCCAACAGTGTGGCCTTGTTTAACTTCATCTAACAAGTTCCCATCAACTATTTCTGGCAACAAATAGGCAGTTTTAAGGGGGTCCTATACCAAACAAAACGGTTACGGTTTTCAAAATATTTATGAAATTTTAGAAAACCAATAATTATATACTTTAAAGCCTTCTCAATAACCTCCATGGGTTGTTAGTTCATGAAAATTGCTTTAAATCGGAGAAAAAGAGCACATTCCTAAGTGATTATCTTGTAAATAAACTAAATATTTTACTTTAAAGCTGTTTTTCTCAAATTACCGAAAACGTGTAATTAACAATATTGCGCGCAGGATATCTTAAGAAGAATTAAAGCTATCTTGCTGAAATTTTCAGGGCTTACTCTATATAACCTGCTCTAGGAGACATAGTAAAATAATTACTCTATCTTCAATAATTTTGAAATTGTAATATCTTAAGTGAGGATAGTGATGTTCATTTTTAGTATTCATGGCGTAAAACATTTATTATAACACATATGCTAACAATTTTACTTCATCTCCTAGATAATGTCGTTAGTTAATAAATAAAAGTTATTCTATGTCTTTAACAACTTATTCTATGTCTTTAGTCAATGGCTCGTCAAAAACAAACTGCAGCATCATTCAACAAAAACTAAATTAATGTATGTCGGATCCTATCACAACCTTGCTAAAATTGACAATTATCTTCCCGTAATGATTAATGACCAACTGATTCCTAGAGTGCATTCAATCCCGTGTTTGGGAGTTAAACTTGATGAAACATTGAGTTGGGACGACCATATTGAAATGGTTTGCAAAAAAGCCGGGGCTGGCATTGGGGTTCTGAGGCGTATTAAGCCCTATGTTCCTGCAAACACCTTGATATCAATTTATAATGCTCTCGTACAGCCTTATTTCGATTACTGCTCTCCTCTTTGGGGCACCTGTAACAAAACCCTGAGAGATAAATTACAAAAGTTCCAAAATCGGGCCGCCAGAATAATAACTGGCGCCAGTTATGAGATTAGATCTGCTGACGTTCTCCGATCTCTTGACTGGGAAAATTTGGAAACACGATGGTACTTATCTAAGGCTACATTCGTATATAAAGTCTTGAGCAATAGTGCTGCACCGACCCTGAAAGATTCATTCTTAAGTAGGAATACTTTACAAGATAATTATAATCTTAGAAATTCCCAAACCGATCTGGCCCTTCCAAAGCCAAAAAGAGAATTTCTTAAAAGAAGCTTTAAATACAGCGGGGCTTTTATGTGGAATGACCTCCCGCTTGAAGCTAAGCTAGCTCAATCAGTTTCCTCGTTTAAAAATTGTATCAAACAAAATATTCGATGTTAATAACCAAGTCATATCTCTACCTGGGACACACCGTAATCTTCAGTAGCCTTCATTTCTCAGTTTTGATAATGTATATAATTTATGTATATAGTTGCATGTCTTCTTTATATCCTTCCTTTTTTTTACTATGTAATATTTTTATATTGACGCCTCCCGTGGAAATCAACTTTTACATAGTTGTCGGGGCTAGCGTCTTTAAATAAAGTGTGTAATAAATAATAATAATAATACTTTTTTAGTTACCATGCTTATAAAAGACCCCATATTTCACCATATGGGGTATTTTATCTTGGTAACCATGGCAACCACTTCTTCCAACTATACCTTTTTTTGGTCAGGGTATCTAGCCCAACAACATACTAAAAGAAGTGTTTCATATCATTAGATTAACAGTAAAAAAAAAAATTGGTAGAGGACCCCCTTAAGATTGTTAGAAGCGCGAGGCTGACGGGGCCCATTATAACCTATTTTAAAACCTTCCCTCAAACCTGTACAAAGGTCAACAACAAATTCACGATCTGGGTGGTTAATTAGCATAGACTTAAGTAAATTAACGTTAATCGGTGTAACTGGTTTTAATCTGTCAACAAAATCTTTATTTGTGTTTTCTGCGACGCGGAGTGTCATCAGTTCGTTTATAGCTGGAGTCATCGTGTTCATAGGCGCCGTGCTGTTCGCCACAGTTATATTTGTTGCAACGGTGTTCGAAAGGACATGGTCTTGATGCGCATTGGACACCTGTGTTGAAATTGTGGCAGAAACCTCGCTGGTTGGAAATTCTCGCCCGACTGCTTTCGAACCTTGATGAGGAGAGAGGACATATATCAGACATGTGGTCAGCGCCGCCACAAACAAAACAAATAGAACGCGCAAGACCGGTAAACTTATCTAGCCACAGCTGGAGATGGCGTTCAACCCAATTTAACGCTGGATTTTTCGCGGCGAGCTTCCGAAAATCTATATCGTACGCATAGCAGGCTAAACCTTTAAACTTTTGCGAGGCTTCTCGAATTATGCGCTGGTAAGCAAACAACTGCGAGACTTTATGGGGAAATTTAGCGACAACAACCGACGCGTAAATACCAAAAGCCGTAAGCCACTTATCGAGACTATCAATTTTTGGACGCTTGCCGAAATTTGAAAAATTTGGTATAGGTATCGAAAAACCCTGATCACCCTCGACGGACAGGCGAATTGGACCGAAAGAGGGGCGGTCTGAATTACCCGGGAGAAGTGAAGAAAAATCGACAAACTCACCGTTTAAGATCTGTTCTTCGAGTTTCTTGGGCAAACTGGGAGTCGCTAATGACGAAGAGTGGGACAGCGAGGAAACTTGCGATGGCGAGATCAGTGTAGCAACGTGGGCAGGATTGCAAAGGTCCAAAGAGGGTGTTGGAGCGGTTTGCGCGGTGTTGGGGATACGGTCCCTCGGGCCAAAACATCGCGAAGCAACGATGCGAGGTCAGACGCCAACGAGCGGAGAGATTCGGTAGAGAATTCCGGCACACCCGTAGTTGGATCAGGAGGTGTTGTGTTTGGCGTAACTTCTGCTCCATCGTGATCGGCGAGGCGTCGCAATAGAGTGTCACGCGAACCAGCAAGAGAAAGGTTTCTCTGCGCCAACAGAAGATGGAGAACTTCGGTGGACAGGTCGGCGTAGTTCGCTGGACAACCAGATGGCTGTTCGTTGGCGCGGTTATTCGCGTTCGACGTTTCGCCGACGTTTTCTGCCGTGGGTTGCTCGTTTCGGTGTTGTGTACGAGCACGAGTAGATCGACGTTTGCTAGGTTGTTTAGGCATGGTATAGACCAGGTTTTTTTATTTAATTTTTATTTTTTTGTATAACAGAGGTTTTATACCTTCAGTAGACCTTTTAGGATTTAACCAGCGATGTTGACGCACTGACTGAGGTCTTGCGAATGAATAATGCATGCATAAACTGTAGGCAAAAGTCCTTGGAGAAAAAGGGGGCCATTGTGCTCTTGCACGTGAAGCAAAAACCTTCAGGAGGATTTTGATTGGTTAAACACAAGTTTGCATCAGTTGTTCCCGTGCTGGGTTGCCAAAGTTCGATTTCGTTTGACATTTATACTTATTAAAAGTATTCGACAAAGAGGCTGCTTTGTTCTATCAAGGTTAATCAAGGTATGCTTGAGCCTTGACCAAGCTAAATTTGGTACATTTAGTAATTGCGTTGACAGACTGGAAAAGAGCCTTGGGCAAATGGAGTCACTTAAACATATTACTCCATTAGCCGAAATTTATAGCTCTGCGTATAAATTGAGTATTAAATAATCAAAAGTCACATAATTATTACTCCAGCCCGGCCACGCGGGGTCTACTTTGAGAGACCAAATCTGAGGGGGGCCATGACGACGGTGCTCGAGTTTTTTCGTCTCTTTATGTCTCGTGAAATCTTGAGGGCCATTGCCAACCATACTAATTCCTACGCGTATATAAATGTAGGAACTAAGGGGGGTTATATTCATTATTGTAAAAGGGATGGGTCTTGGGAAGCCACCACTGCTGAGGAAGTTGAGAGGTTTGTAGCCCTTATTATTTATTTTGGGTTGTAAAGGTAGGTGGGGATACCTCAAAGTATTGGAGCACAAAGACTTTGTACCATGGTCTTTGGGCGAGGACGATGTTTTCCCGGGATAGGTATAAAGACCTTGACGCATTTTTGCATGTCGTTGACCCTTCTGCTGAGACTCCTGGCTATAAGTTGCGTAAGGTTGACGAGTTTGTTGCATCTTTCAAAGAAATAATGCAGACATTTGTATGAACCTGATCATAAATTGGCTGTGGTTGAGCGGATGGTAAAGTCAAAGCATAGGTCAGGTATCAGGCAGTTCATGAAAGATAAGCCTGCTAAGTTTGGATTGAAACTCTGGGTTTTAGCTGACAGTGCTAATGGCTATGCTGTTGATTTTAATATTTACATAGGTAAGGACGCGGCAAGAAATACGTCTGAGCATGGTACCGGTAATGATGTCTTTATGGAATTGATGGAATCTTACATGGATCAGGGGTATCAGTTGTATCTAGATAATTTTTATACTTCCCCTCAGCTAGTGCATGATCTCGACATGAGAAAAACTCCCTCCGTTGGTACCGTAAAATTTAATAGAAAAGAATTCCACAAGTGTTTGAAGAATGTGAAAGCGTGGGAAAAGACGGCTAAGCCAGGTGATGTGCGGTGGGTAAGGCATTCGCAGTTTTTAGCATTGAAATGGATTGACAATAAATCTGTTTCAATCCTTTCAACGCTTCATTCTGGAAATACTCAGGTAAGTTGTAAGAGGAGAGTGAAGAAGGATGGAAAGTTTGAGAGAGTTATTGTTCCTCAGCCCCTTGCTATCCACGAGTATAACCAGTTCATGAATGGCGTGGATAGGTCTGATCAACTCCTCTCATCCCATGATGTAAGTAAGAGATGTTATAGGTGGTGGAAGACTTTGTTCTTTCACCTAGTAGATATTGCAGTACGTACTTAACAGTTTTCTTCTTTTTCAGAGTTATCGAGCCAAGAATGCAGATATCGAAGATTTGTAACACTCGGACCAATATTCTGTAGTAGACTTTAGGGAGGAGTTAGTTAGCCAGATTTGTAGTTTGTCAGCATGTGATGACCCACCAGCATATTGATTGTTGCGTGAAAGCCGTGAGAATTATTTTGGTTCAATCGACAGCAGCTTTAAAGATAACCCAAAAAGATTTTGGTCCGCATTAAAGCAAACATCAAAATCTTGTAGCATTCCTGATCGTGTCTCCATGCCTCCGTCACCCACTACTACATCCTTGAATGGTCAACGCAGTTTCCTCACCAAAGCACATACTGAACAGTCAAACCTCCCTTCCAGACCAATTGCTACAAACCCTACTGAAATAGCTGACTTCTTCAATACCTACTTCGCCTCCGTATTTACATCTGAGAACCTTCCTGTTGAACATCTTAACGAGACAGATGATCCAGTTTTAACTGAACTCACCCTAACTGAGTTAGAGGTCGAAAGTTTACTTGACTACCTTGATACTAACAAAGCAACCGGATCGGACGAAATCCCAGCCAGACTTCTAAAAGAAACCGCCTCAATAATTGCTCCCTCCATCTGCAAGCTGTTCAACAAGTCATTGCAACAAGGAACGGTGCCACAAGATTGGAAACTAGCGAACGTTGTCCCCGTTTATAAGAAGGGCGACAAAGAATACACAGAAAATTACAGGCCAATTTCTCTCCTGCCAATTATTTCGAAAGTTTTAGAACGGTGTATTTTCATGAACATTCGACACCACTTTTCTCGGATAATTAATGATTGCCAGCATGGATTCCTTCAAGGAAAATCTTGTGTGACTAATTTGATAGAAGCATTAGATTACGTCGGCGCGTGTCTGGACAACGGAGGACAGGTAGATATGGTGTACCTTGACATGTCGAAAGCGTTTGACCGAATCAACCATAAGCGATTGATGCAGAAATTAGCAAATTCGGGTATTGGTGGTAACCTGCTAAAATGGTTTCGATCATACTTGACTGATCGTCATCAACGTGTTACTGTACTTGGCGTAACATCGAAGCCACTACCAGTTTGTTCAGGCGTTCCACAGGGGTCAATACTCGGTCCTGCACTGTTTCTTCTTTACGTGAATGATCTGTTCGAAGCACCCACGTCCAGTCGAGCTGTAATGTTTGCCGATGACACCAAGATATTCTCCGCAATTAAACTACAGGACGACGTTACCGCTCTTCAAACTGACCTTGGAACCCTAGAACATTGGTCAACGGTATCTGGTCTGTCATTCAACCAATCCAAGTGCAAACACCAAACGCTCACGCGGAAAAGAGTACCAGTCGCTTCCTCGTACAAGTTGAACGACTCTGTCATATCTAGTACCGACAGCGAAAGAGACCTTGGCGTGTGTGTGTCATCTGATTTAACGTGGAAAAAGCAAGTGAACGAGCAGACAGCGAAAGCCAACAAGATTCTTGGATATGTTAGAAGGAACACTTTGTTCATCAAGAATACTGCAGCTAGACGAGCGTTATACATGGCATTGGTTAGATCGCACTTTGGCTATGCAACACAGGTTTGGTCACCACAGTCAGTAGAACTGATAAGTAAACTCGAAAGAACACAAAGACGTGCTACTAAATACATTTTAAATCTACCGTTCAGTACAGCCGTTGACTATAAATCGAGGTTACGGTCCTTAAATATTCTTCCTGTAAGCTATTGGCACGAATACTTGGACCTTATCTTGTTCTTCAAAATCACACACGGTTTAGTAACACTAAATCCCAACGTTTCGCCAGCTATCCTCATCAATCGTAGAACAACCCGATCAACCTCATCAAACACACTGAAATATGTCATCCCCAAATGCAGAACTTCCACCTACCAAAAATCTTTCCTCGTAAGAGCGTGCCGAGTTTGGAATTATCTTGCAGATGAACTGAACCTCACTATGGATACTAGCCTTATTGTATTTAAATCGGATTTGCTCAAGTACTATTTTACATCGCTGAACATTAATTATGATCCTGAAAACTCTCGAACATTTAAGAGTATATGTCTAAAATGTAATTGTGTTCGTAGTCTGTTACGTCCAATATCGTGTTGCTGTTGAACTGTACATAAGATCATACCTGTAGTATATATATATATATATATATATATATATATATATATATGTGTGTCAGAGTGTGTGTGTAATGATAGTTAACTATATAGTGAATGTAATTTTATGTCGGGCCCGCAGTAATTGGCTAAACGCTGTTGCGGTCACCCAGCCGTGGTCATGTACTGTATTTCATTATGTACGTGTTTTTGTCCTGTTATGTAACGTAACATTATGTTTCATCGGCAAAGTTTATAAATAAAAATAAATATGAGAAAAGCGCTCCTGGTGAAAGTCAGTTTGAGACTGTTCATATGCCGGTAGCATCAGTTGATGGCACTAGGCATAATTGTCTTGTGTGTTTCACGGAAGGTAGAGGTCAGAAGAAGGTTATAACTTACTGTGCTGCTCCGCAGTGTGAGACGTTTTTGCATATCCAGCCAGGTTTGAATTGTTTCAACACCTGGCACTCTGTCGGATATGACCGAAAGTGGTGGATAGATTAGCTTAGTTTAGGTTCATGGACTGTCCTCGACAAGTCCTAAATCATATTTGCCAGAGAAAATCTGTGACATATTTTAACATTATGTTATGGTACTTCAATGGCGTACATTTTTTTTACTCTTACCCAATGTCCACGAGAACTTGAAAAACAATTGTATTGTGTTTTGTATGTTTTTTGAATAATAATGAATGAAGGAATTGTGGAAGATGGTAGTGATCTTTCATATGGCGGGATTGGTATTTTGACCAAATGGCAGTTTGCTTGACTCAGAGAAAATCTGTGACATATTTTAACATTATGTTAAGGTACTTCAATGACATACATTTTTTTACTCTAACCCAATGTGCACGAGAACTTGAAAAACAATTGTATTGTGTTTTGTATGTTTTTTGAATAATAATGAATGTAGGAATTGTGGAAGATGGTAGTGATTTTTCATATGGCGGAATTGGTATTTTGACCAAATGGCAGGTTGCTTGAATTGTACATTGTCCAAAAAGGAAATATTATACTTAACAGGTGGATATCATTCAGGATTAGGAAATATAACATATTTTTATATAAAAAACAATGTATTTAAGACTTTTTTGGAAACACCCATGTCATGACACCCTATATATAGAGTAAAACTAGAATAACTAGATTTTTGATTGTTTTGCGTGCAAATTTCAGTAAATAACAAAAAGTAGTTCCAGCTCTTCAAAAGCAATGAAACTTTCAGAGAATATACCTTTGTTCATGAGCTACAACTTTTGGATAACATTTTTTACGAAATTCTCACTTCCCTTCGCGCAATCGAGGTTTTATTGTTAGAATATTGCTACATTTTTAGATAATGTGTGCTAATTTATGTTAATTATTTCGCATATATAATTTCTGTCTGGCCACAGCACCTATCGTGTTAAAGCAGAAGTCATTAGCTGTCGAATGATGCATGTCCCATTACAAGAGAGTAAATACTTCCGGAGATATTTACGTTTTCCCGCCATATGACGTCAACAACGTACATCCATCGTAATTTTCCCGCCATATGACGTCATTTGCGTACGTACAGGATTAGAAGTAATTAGTATTCGTGTGACGTCATTTTGCGTACGGGAGTATAAATTGAGGAGGCAGATATTATTAAGCATATTGTTTACACAGCTTTCGTAGAGATAACTTTACTGGATATTTAACGTTTCGCGAGACTTGCTTTTAAATTTTAAAGGTAAGTGTCTGAATTTAATGAATTAAATGATAACTTTTTGCATGTATGGAAACATTTGCGAACTATATACGTTGTCTTAACATGAAGTAACTCGAGATAAGTGGTAGCCATGGTAACACGAGTTTTTTTAAGTATGATTTTTAAAACAACAGAACGATTTATACTTTCTACTATAGAATTTCGAATCCTTTGGTTATATTAACAAAAACAATTTTGTTTAGATATGGATTTGGCTATAAAAATTGCCGAATGTCAGACAGTTGCTGAACTAACGACTCTGGAAAGGCTTTATGTCTTGAGCGAGCACGATCGAGTTGCTTTTGAGAAGAAAGTGGAAATTATTAGTCGTGTGTTGGCTTGGAGGGCTGAAAATGAACGACTAGGGATTGCAACCAACCTTACCGATTCCTGGACACCTGAACAAAGACAACAGTTTTTGCAAGACTGGAATAACGACTAACCTTTTCAAAAAATGTATGAGGATATAACACAACAGCGTTTGTCCGAAGAGAACTTTTATGAGCCTCCACTACAATTGGGACGTGGACAGAAAAGATCTATCGACGATGTAAACGACGGCGCCGGGACATCTGACGAGGTTAGCGATAAATTTTTTACTGTAACTAATGTTAAACAAGTAAAAGTGAAAAGGTTTAAGACTACCGGTACGGATTATGCTATTCAATTTACGGACATGTTTGCACATTTGGAACTTTCCCAATTCCATAATCGGCTTCATGAAATATTCGATAATTTGTTGAATACCATCGCCCAAGATATTCCTGAACACGATCAAGTCCGTTTTGTATTACGATCACCTCTGCTCGATCCCCCCATTTCTCTTCATTTCATGCCTCGTCAACGTTTGACGACCGAACGTGTGTTAGCTGAAATTGAACGTGTCATTCAATCTAATAAGAGGTTTCGATTGAATGATAAGGTTAGTGTTAACATAGTTCATGTAGAGATGCCTCATGGTGGTGGAAGTACGAAGCGAAGCGAGATTAATTTGGAGCAGCATTTGATCAAGAAGAGATCGATTGTGCGAATTCAAAACAAGGATGAACTATGTTTAGCAAAAGCCCTTGTTGTTGCCAAAGCTAAAATCGAAAACGATAGACAGTATAAAAGTATAGCCAATCATCGCAATTAATTGCAAGAGTGTTTGGCTCATGATTTACACGAAAAAGCTGGTGTTCCCCTCGGCCCCTGTGGCATAGATGAAGTGAAACGGTTCCAAACGTACCTAACCGAATACCAAATCAATATCGTGTCTAAAGAGCACCAGAACAGTCTCGTCCTGAGAAAGAGAAAAATATTTACTTGTATTTTCATGATAGTCATTACGATGTTATTACCACCATGCCCGGCTTTACGGCTCGGAGTTATTATTGTCATACATGTAAGAAAGCTTACGATCAGAAGGGAGATAAAGGGGGTAACGCGATTGCGAAAATGTATACATTTTCAGAGCAAAATATTGTTGCTAGGACACCGCTTTGGTTGGATGCATGCATAAATTAACACAACACGGATTAACATTTTAAACAAATTTATTTCTTAAGTATAACAAGTATTTACACAAATATACAGTTATTAAACATATTGTCCGGGTTTTACGTTATTTTCTAGCTTAGAACGTTTGACTTTGTAAACATTTCCGTCCTCTGTTAGCAAAAGTTTACGTTTCTGTCCCTTATGTTCTACGGGCTTAACATCCAGGACTTTAAACACTTAACGTTTCTTGTTCGCAGGCAACAACGGTGCTTTTCCGTAGTCCAGTACGCCAGCCCAGTCCACGCGTTGTACAATTTTACAGACGGCAAACTTTTTCCTGGTCGGCGATAGCTTCGCTTTCGATATGACGATATTACCCGTTAACTGTTCCTTTTGTTGCTCCAAACTATACCCAGCCTGGTAGATTGTGCCATCGTCCAGTTTGACAGCAAGTTTTTCCTGTCCGTAATGCTCCATATGACCAATTGCCACCACCGCGTGTGCGAACCAAGTGGTAATTCTGTTAAATTTCGCATGTGCTTGTATGGAACCATTTGTATTCTTGTCAATGTTTGGAGAGCTTGTGAAGACGTTGCCGATTCCTTGTAAGCCTTTCTTAAATTAGCTTGTTCCTCTTGTATTTCTTTCGTCATTTGCTCGCGCAGACGTTTAATGGAATACTTATCCATGTCTTTGGCCAAAGCTATATTGCAATATACCACGACGTGCCTCTGCGGTGTGCGTCCCCATCCTGTTATAAAGGCTTCTCGAAGAGAGTGAGGTAATTTCGTTTAGGATCTCGAATCTGGTCTTTATCTACAACAGTTAGACTATCCCGTAGGTATGTTTCGATAAATTTATTGGAATAACAGAGTCCTAGTGTTCCCTCTTGGTCTGTTGCAATTAGCATTATGTACTTCTCTCCGTATTGTGTTTGGGCTCTCTCCTCCGCAGAGGCTTACATGAAGTTTCTAATGAGGGAAAAGTGAGCGTGCAGGGAGTGATGGGAAGAGCGAAATAAAAGTAGCCTCTGCCAGTTAATGTAATAAATATGGCGGTTCGATATCAACCTTCGAGGGTGTTAAGAGATGTTTTCCACTTTCCTTTTCAGGCGTACTTGACTCTCCTGGAGTGAATCCAACATTAATATCTTCTTCTGTCAATTTGCACCGAAAAATAGCGAGAAATTGCAAATGAATATGGATATGTTGACTGAAAATATCCTCTAAATTGCAAAATTTCTTTATATAAATGACTCCACTGACCTTCGATACTCAGATTATGAAGATTTATTTCAATTTCTACCACATTTCCGTCCATTTCAGGTTTAAAAAGATGTCAAAGCAGTCAAACAAAAGGTTTGGTTCGAAAACCATACTTTTTTGCATTATCTGGCAGAGCCTTCTTTTCTTCAATTCAATCTTCCCATCACTCCCCGCGCGCTCACTTTTATTCAGGAAACTTCATGTAAGTTATTTGTAAATACTTAAGGAGGCTCTGCGGAGGAGAGAGGTGTTTGGGTCTCCCGCAAAGCCATAACATTGTAGGAGCCCAAGGGCAGATCTTTTACATGGATGATCTTGTTGTCGCAGAAAGCACTACTATAATCCCCGAGCCGGCGCGAAGCGCCGTGCGAGGGTACTAATTCCGCTCGGATATTTACACCCGGGTATGTGAAAACATTGTGGAATGCAAAGTTGTCCGCCATTTTTTTTGTCATGGACAGGACGGTTTTTTAAGTTATGCGCATGCGCGAGTTCAAGCCGAGAGAAACTTTTTGCAAACTTTTTTCAAAAATAGTTTTGCACTCATTTTATAAGCAAGTTTCTATGTAAGTAAGTAAACAAGATAAATGAAAATTATTTGGAGGACAAATTAACAAGAGGAAAAACAGTCGAAAGACCGAAAAAGGAGCGTTTTAAACGGGCAAGTGTCTATTTTGCATGCTTGCTTTGCCGATTTATAGCATGCAGTATAGTTTGTGAATTTGAAAATGTGTAGAGCATTCTGTGTGGTCAACACCACATTGATTGATCTTAAGAGTATTTTAGTATTGATTCAAATACGTTATAGAAAAATAAAAAACATATTAAATCTCAAAAACTTCATTTCAAAAGCAAGTGCGAAGTATAAAAATACTGCTCGAAAAGCAGTTGAAATTTTATGAAAATTTCGAAACGTTTTGTGAAGGTCTAAGGTTGAATGTTGCAGTAAATCAAAGCTAAAAGAGCACATAATAGCATACCCATTTTATATAGTTGGGCTTTTAGTTGTGCAATTGATAATTTTATAGTTAAAACAAAATAACAATATTTTGTACAAATTAAAATATAAAAAATATACAGTGTTGCGTGT
Organism: Trachythela sp. YZ-2020; assembly: GCA_016169945.1. Lineage (NCBI taxonomy): Eukaryota > Metazoa > Cnidaria > Anthozoa > Malacalcyonacea > Clavulariidae > Trachythela > Trachythela sp. YZ-2020. The sequence continues at coordinate 199,854 of JADLSH010000081.1, read as the reverse complement.
CACCATGATTACATTGGTCGACTCAGTACTTCATGTTACAATAACTTTTGGGGAGTAAATTGTTTGGTTCAAATGGGCGAGGGGATTTTGCATGCATGTATTTCTAGTTATCCAATAACCGTAACCTGTTCGTTTTTTCTGCGATCGCATCTTCGAAAGGTTGTCGGCTCTCTCGTATTTCTTTCGCCGCTTCTCTAACCACATGTTTCCACTGCTCGTTTCGTTCTTTCTCTGGGGTAGTACGCTGCTTTACTGGTAATTTGACTTCCAATATGTCTGCTCTTGACAACTCCATGTTGACCTTACATGTTTTGCTCCCTTTTACGTGTGCAAGGTAAGGCACGCAGTTCTCGTGGGCCACTAAACCAGCTTTGCCCAACAGTTGTAAATTATCGTCTTTACTTCCCTCGTGCCAGCTATAGATACCACCTTTGGGCACTAACCGTGTAGTAAACTCGGTGTAACCGTTGTCTTTTCGACTTTTAAAATAACGAGCTCCGGAAATGTCCACGAATACATCTTTGGTTTTTTCGCTTATGGTTTTACTCCGATCACAAACTTCGATGATATCCAGAGGTAATTTAGAACCGAGGGTTAGGTTACCAAGACACCACTTCTCTTTCTCTGACCAGTTCTCTACAAACTGCCCGCTTATGTTCTTTGTCATCTCGTTGTATGTATAGACGACCAAACCAACATCTCGAGTTCTGCCGATAACAACCAAGCTGTGCAACATGGAGTCGCAGTAAGATTTCCATGTATACGAGAAGGGTGTAGAGTAGACCATAGCAGGAGGGACATACTCAGTAATAGGTAGAAGGGTATCATCCATAAGGTTGTCACTAGGAACAGTACCCTTACAATAAAATGTTACTTCTGCCCGAGTCAAACCACGATCTTTAGCTAAATTGCGAGCGTTTGCCAAACACGTATCTTTCTGACAAACCCAATCTTTCCAATGCTGCCCAACGATTTCCGTACGCTCTTGCTCTCCAGCATCTATACCATTTTGTTGTAAATTTTACAACGGGTTATCAAACCGTCCACAGTTTCCATGTATGTAAGACAGTTGTTTCCAACTTGGTTGGTATTGTCCAGAATTGTTCTGTCCGCATCCGTTATACATCCTTGCATACGAAATCCTTCCTTTGTCGTCAGGTGGTGGATAACTTCGTCTTTGTCAAAGCTACCAGAGTAATCCATGGTCACGTCGATAACTTTTAGGAAGATATTCCTAATCCTGTACTCGTCTGTCCGTAGGAACTCGAGAACATTAGAATATTCCTCGTTTGGACAGGAAATCTTAAATTCCTGCACGTAGTACACAGTTTCGTCAGTCTCTTTCGTTTTAAGCCTCCCATACACTTTGTCCAATTCGTCTGCTTTCGGCTGTTCCTTTAACGGTGACAAGGCGACGCCTTTGACTTCGCATTTACCAAATCCAAAACGAGTTAGCATATCTCGAATATGTTTGTTGACATAACCGACTTCTGTGTAGGTTTTCTTCGCCGTCACGAAATAATATTGCTCGAGAACATAGAACAAAAAGTTATCCACGAACTTGTCACTACATGCCGAGAAGCCAATACCATCTTGCTTCCCATACTTGTTAAAATTGACAGTCCCTGTTCTGTTTAGGGAGTTCCCTTTAGCAATCTTCTCCAACACAACAGTATTCTTGTTGGATCGACCAAGAATAGCACGACGAGAAAAAAGACCAAGAGCTTGCATATTACCAAGAAGCCTTGTAGATTTTAAGAGAGATGTTCACAGCACAAAGTTGTAGCACAGAATGAGAAAAAACTGCGAAGTAATCCCGTACGTACGCAAGATTATCTGTACGCACGCGTACGTACGCAAAATGACGTCATACAAATACTAATTACTTCTAATCCCGTACGTACGCAAATGACGTCATATGGAGGGGAAAACTTTACTATGATGACGTCATATGGCGGGAAAATTACCCTGGATGGGGGGGTTACCTACTCACGCTTTATTGAATTCACAAGGAAAGCAAGGTGATTTTTACTTTAATAGAAGATTTAACTTGATAATCCTAAATGTGCTCATCAGAGTTATTTTACGTCCTTTGCTCCGTTTCGTCTGAATTAGTTTCTTCCTTGCGGTTTCCCTCTCCTGCGCCTTTTGATATGGTTCGCTGCACAATGCCCAGCGACCGTCTTTTTTACGTAGTTTTCTGCTTTCATCCAGGTAGATTCCCTCTTATATATAACTTTGTAATTATCTAACTATAGCTGCCTCGCTACTAAAGCTTTTTCGCCGAGTTCAGGCTTTCATTCCTATCAGATTTCTCTTTTGTGAGGTGTGTTAACACCTCTGGTAATTGTCTGGCCAATGCTCCTCAGCCATCAAAGTTTAACCTAAAATTTCGCATTATTAAGATTTACCGTTGTGTTGTTTGTGTTCTTGTTGCTGGAACATGAATAACTGAAGCTACTCTGGTCTAATGCGTTTATACTTAATTCCCATAGAAACTAGAGTTCCTATTGATTGCATTCTATAGGTAACTAACTACAGTACTCTCCAGAAATAATCGAGCCGAACAAATTGCGACGAAAGACGCGGCCCGGGTCGGAAGAGGTCGAACGAGGTGCGACCTATAGGTTCAACCTAGGTTTGACTTATGTTTGACCTAGATTCCACGTACGTTTAACTTTAGAATTGGTCTTTGAAAATATAGACAGTCATGTGTTATTAAAAAGATTATATCCCTAATTAACCTAGGGATATAAGCACTGCATTTATGAACAATAAGATTAGAAACTTGGCGCAATATAAACTAAGTCGACTGAATTATTCCTAATTCTAACCAGATAATAGATATTTTAAATATACGGCGTTTGATAATTGCAAGGATTAGCAGAAAATACAATTCAAATATACGTAGTTTTCATGTAAAGGGTTTAGCTAATCCTTTCCGCAGACCGCTGAGTCGTAACTTCGAAAAAAGGGTCGTTACGTACCTGACGTATTTGTATATATTATGTTAATGTTGGATAAAACGGGACACCAGGAGCGATGGGGGATAGTTATAAAAAGGCTGGTGGGAAAAAGACATATAAACAGAAACAGAAACAGAAACAGGAGTTAGAGTATATCTTTGATACGTGTTGTAACTAACATGTTTTTATTAAAAGAACCATAAAAAACAGTTTATATTATTGGCGACGAGGATTAACAAACCACTTACTTAGATGTTGGCTGCGTTGACAAGCAAAAATATACAACAATAAAGCAGCAAGAACTGAGATATTGACCAATATGGCGGCCATGACGTGCACGTTAACACTGTATTACGGGCTTTTGATGAATTTGTTCATACCCTCGAACTGCAATATGATGCCCAATACCCTGACCGTCGGAATACATCCCTGGATGCGGCCATTGAACGGTGGAAATTTGCAAACGAAGATAAAAAGCCAACGCTCGATGATTATGACAACATTCGCGATGAATTGCGATCAAGAGATCGAGTGACAAAACTCCTCGGTATATTCTCCTCGAAACGATTGTTCGCCGACTGGAAAGTTGCAGAATCAGATGATCTCAAAAGAAATAAGGCCGCATGGAAATATTTTGTAACAACAATACAAAAGTACTACAAACCAACAGAAAATCTTATAGTCAAAAACCACCAGTTCCGGTCTTTGGCACAGGGGCGCCCATGTGTTATTTCCGACATTTTGTAATCGTGCATTTAAAGCAGCTCAGCACTGTAATTTCAAATGCCACAATGACGATTGCACTGCCGAGGATACTGCGATACGCGACCAGATTATTATTGGCACCACACATGAGAAAATCAGAGAGGAAGCACTAAAAAATTCATGGGACCTCCAACAATTACGCAGAACTCAACAATGAAAATCCAGTAAACAAAATGGGCACATATTACTTTAAAAACCTAAAGAAAAAACCTGAAACTGGAAAGCCTCGATCGTGTTTCTGCTGTGGACAAGATATCAAGACGTCTGTTATCGCTCACCTCAAATCCTGCAGAGCACGAAACAGCAAATGTAATTTCTGTGATGCATTCGGCCACTATGAAACTGTATGTGGGAAAAAGAAGGCAATCAATGGACTGAAAAGCGATAGTGAACAACAAGAACATCGGAGAGAGGAACACGACTACAGTGATAATAACCGTAACAACTCAGCAACCACCTACCCAAAAGGGACGCATGAAAATCAGAGATTTCAACGCCCAAATTGTCATGATCAACAATAGCCTCGCAATAGTTTTGGTCGACACAGGTGCAAGTATCAGCGTCTGTGGAAGAGAGAAAGCGCAAAAATGGAACTTTCTGTATAGAATGGTCCCTACCACGACCAATATCAAGCCATATAACAGCCCGACAATAGTTTTTGGAATTGCCAAATGCGCTGTCACATCCAGTTCCACATCTATTGCAGTTGATTGGCACATAATTGATCACCCATGTGAACCTGTACTAGCAGGACAAAGTGCAGGACAAAGTGCAGGACAAAGTGCAGGACAACTGGGGATAACCCACTTTGACCCTCAACCCCAAGTTTACCAACCAGCACAAATGATCCAGTCTAGCAACAAAGGAGCGCTTCAAGATATCTTAAAGAAATATCCGCAGAATTTTTTAAGGGCTTGAGAAGTTAGAAAACCATCAAGTTAAACTGCATGTCGACCCCAGTGTTAAACCGTTTGCCTTCCCAGTTCGGCCAGTGCCATATCACTTAAAGGAACGTGTTACCAAAGAGATTGAGACGATGATAGCCCAAGACGCCATTGAAGAGCATCCACCGATGGAACCAGCACCTTGGGTGTCAAACGCAGTTATTGAACCCAAGGCAGATGGCGCCATTCGTATGACCCTTGACGCTCGCAATGTGAATAAAGCCACCCAAGCTTCTAACATGGGGTCTCCGTATTGGCTCTGAAGGAGTACGACCAGGTCCCGTCAAAGTGGAACCACTAAATCACATTACACCACCTCGATCAAAGCAAGAATTAATCAGTTTTCTCTGCATGATGCACTCCAACGCCGATTTCATTCCAAAATTTGCACAGTACGCATCCAGATTGAGAGAGCTGACCAAGAAACACAGTCGATTCTAATGGACGAAAGAGCACAATGCAGCATTTACGGCTAATACACTACTTGAGTATTTCGACATGGAAACTTTCATTTTTACCGATGCACACATTACTGGACTTGGAGCCATGCTGGCACAAAGAAAGACCCTGGAGAGTGCCAGACCAATTGCCATAGCTTCTACAATAAGAAGCAAGGCCGAGCAGCGGTATACACAAATTTATCTTCAAGCCCTTTGTATTGATTTCGCTCTACGACGATTTCGCAGCTACAACCTGGGTTCCCCAACCGAAATCTAGGTGATAACTGATCATAAATCCTGATGCTCTTTCTTCAACGGCAACCGCAAAGGCTCGATTCGTACAGAAAGAATAAAGCTCCGTCTTCAAGACATCAGATTTACTGTGGCCTACCAGTGTGAGAAAGTTAAACAAACCGACTACCTATCCCGACACGCGAAACCAATCGAGAAACTACCACGGGAGGAACAAACTGAAGCGGATGACCTCAATAACCTCTTGTGCCTACTTCATACTTCATACAACGTCAGCCATCATTGCATAGGCATTGGGGCTATTGCGCAAATCAGAAGTGAAGACCAGACACTGCAAAAGATGGCAGCCCTCATCAAGAAGGGACAGACTGGGATCTCGAAGACAGAATATGCCGAAATTCAGCGTTTTCGACCCATCCTTCCACAACTCACAGTCACGGAAATGGCATTATTCTCAAAGATGAAAGAATCATCCTTCTTACTAAACTCCAAGAAAGAGCTATCCAGATTGCACACAAGGGAGCCCATCCAGGACAGGAGGCATTGAAACGATGTCTTAGACATCATTTTTTCTTTCACGACATGGATAAGAAAGTGGAAGAATTTGTAAAGTCATGCAGCGACTCCAACATCTTTGTGGATAAGAAGACCAAGGAGCTATTTAAATCACACCGAGTACCAGAGAAGTGCGCGGAAACAGTCGCAGGGGATCTATTTGGACCAATGCCATAATCCAAACATGTGGTGGTAGTACAAGACCTACATGTAGCGTCAAGATTCCCTGCCACGAAGTTAGTCAACAAAGGCAGACAAAGTCATACATGCCTTGACAGAAATTTATGAAATATACGGATTGTATGCTCAATCCTCATTATATTGTTATTATTCCTAATTCTAACCAGATACTAGAATTTTTAAATATCCGGCGTTGGATAAGTGCAAGGATTAGCAGAAAATACCATTCAAATATACGTAGTTTTCATGTAAAAGGTTTAGCTAATCCTTTTCGCAGCCCGCCGAGTCGTAACTTCGAAAAATATGAACAGGCTCTGTTTCTTGGTTGGCTATGATAATAAATGACAGTAAAGTATAAAGAACGAGTCATAAATTCTGATTACTTTTGTTTGAGAAGATCAATCACAAAATATGTTCATACTAAGTACTAGGTACTTACCGCGAAAGAAATGTTTTTAACAAAGGAAAAGCAGAGGTTGTGAGAAAGACTACAGGAGTTGAGGAGGACTTAAACGTTAAGTAGTTAGCATACTAATCCCCGAGCTAACGGCGCGAAGCCCCATGCGAGGGTACCAACTCAGGGTATGTGTCAACATAGCAGAATGCAAAGTCGTTCGCAATTATGTCATGGATCGTACGTCATGGACAGAGTGTTTTGTTACGCGCATGTGCCAGCACAAATCGAGCGAAGACTGGTATCTATGAAGTTTACGATTGGCTAAGATAAAGATATTGTTTTTTCAGAGCGGACGTCAGTCGTTTGACTGTCAATATTTATTTTGCAATAATTTTTTATAAGTTTTATAATTTAGTGACTGCAAAGTAAACGACAAACGTACTTGAACAAGTGTTTGTGCTTTGTGGGATTGTTATGTCAGAATAGAAATCAAGCTTAAGGTTTTAAAATTTCATGTGGTTGTCAAAGATGAAACCCAAACGAAGAAAACAAACTTGAAAATTTTACAGTAATAATAAATAATAAATAAAAACTTTATTTACCCTGCAATGATGGATCAGCTGGTACAAGTACCAGCTGGTATAAACCCATGTGCAGCTATATAGCTATGTACATAATAGAAAAATTACCTATAAAGTGCCTATTAATAATGGCGAATCTTGCCAGCAATAAACCGAAAAATATTTGTCTGTTATCTGCATTGAGTTACGTTCAGTGTTTATTCCAGCAATTCAGCCCGGAGGTTTTTGTTTTATATATGGTGTTTTTAACAGTCTTTATAACCATACAATGAGGATTGAGCAAAAAATATTTCAAAGAAACTAACTAAAACGTTTGTAATGAATATATATACATTTTCTCCTCTATAGCTGAAAAGGATTTGCAGTGGAGTTTCATGAACATATTTCGAAACGTTTTACAAAACGTGGCAAGCTAAATTTTTCTTTAAGTTGAAGCGTAGTGAATGCCTACGCAATGTACAATTCTATAGTTCAAAGTATTAATATTTTCAGTTTTTCCACTTTGGGCACAAATTTATAATTTTATGTTATATAGCATGGCAACAACTGATTGCGCATGCATATACCTTACGAAACGTTTAACAACTGATATTTCATGTGCATGCATATATTTCTAGTATATACGGGAATACATACCCACACATCTCGTTCCATTAAAAATGAACCCTTTCTTACACATACACTGGTAAGAACCTAAGGTGTTATTGCATGAGCGACTACCATGAGAACCACAAGGGTATGATGAGCATTCATCAATATCTAAGAAAAACATTTAAAGAGATATTGGAAAATTTTCCGATAACATCGTTAGATATACACATACAAACACACATTTTTCATTTGTTCAAACGGATTTTGCATGACTAATTTGGAATTATGCTAAAATAATTGTCAATCACAACAGAGTGTATGATTCATAATTTTATCTAGAAATGAAAAATAAAAATATTAGACTATATCAGTAACTAGTGATTACGGGGTTTCGATGGCGCAGTCTTCAGAGCAAGCGACTTTCACCTCTGAGATCGTGTGTTCGATTCTCGCTGGAGACTCATGACGCTTATGTGAAAAGAGTCAGTCAACGCTCTACCGAAAGTCGTGGGTTTTCTCCGGGAACTCCGGTTTCCTCCCACAGGGAATGTTGACATGGTGGGTTTGGTAATCCCCAAACTAACCATTTGATTGTAGCTGTTCTCCCTGATCAGACATGAGTCATACGGTGGCAGCCAGAGGCGCCTTTAATAAGCCTTTGATTCGATCCTGCGTCCTTCGTGATTTAGCTCAGCTCTCAGCTGCGAGTAAGGATGATCAGCACACTCCTAGTTACTTACTTACTTACTTACTTACTTACTTACTTACTTACTTACTTACTTACTTACTTACTTACTTACTTACTTACTTACTTACTTACCCACTTACCCACTTACCCACTTACCCACTTACCCACTTACCCACTTACCCACTTACCCACTTACCCACTTACCCACTTACCCACCACCCACTCACCCACTCACCACCACCACCACCCACTCACCCACTCCACTCCACCCACCACTCCACCCACCCACCACCCACCCACCCACCCCCCACCCACCCACCCACCCACCCACCCCACCACCCACTCCACCCACTTACCCACTTACTTACTTACTTACTTACTTACTTACTTACTTACTTACTTACTTACTTACTTACTTACTTACAAAGGAATATGTGAAAATGTTCTGAAGTTAGACCATTTAAAATAATAATTGGTAAGGCAATTTTTAATTTCAATGTCAATTAGTCATGCAATGTTCTTCAAAATTAGAAGTTTCTGCATAATATAATGTGTTGCTGTTAAAGATACATGAAATTGACAACTTTGTTAATTCATTTCACGCGCTGCAAGAGCCCTTTTTTAATGCTTTTAAAACTGTATATAAATATTCTCGTTATTAATAGCACACTGTGACACAGGCATATATCAGCTTTGTCAGTGGGTCAATATAATTGAATGAATTATTATTTACTAATTATTAATTTATTATTTTCGATCAATAGAAATAATACTCTAAATGAAGACCTTAAAATTGCATGGAATATGAAAAGCAAGGCATCAAATCTCGAGGGAAGTAAAACAAAATTCCTAAACGAAAGAATCGATCCGGACGATTCCCTAAAGAAAACAATGTTAGTGTTATAGCCGGGAATGTCAATGGTGTCGATACCAATATTGTAGAGCACAAAGAAGAACATTCCACAAATATTGAAAACAATGTCGTGACAAGAGAACACAAGGATTCCACTTATGATAATGACCACAGGCCCGGAAGCCATGGTTAAAACCGAAGGCAAAGCGAAACGGCAAGAACGCGTCTCAGAATTCAAAGCGGATTATATGCCGTAATGACCATGACCATGACCATACTTCAAAGAAGGAGTCCTTAAGTAATTTCCTGACGTCGAAGTTCGTGCAAATTTTTGCAACAAATTCTATCAATATTTAATGGCAGGAAAAATTCCCCATTAATTACGAAATAAGTTCTTGCCGGACCCTAATATTCAGCGAGGACATCTTGCGCGTTCATATTTCATCGAATAATCACGCAAGGAAATATAGCATCAATTGCGAGCGAATGACAGTTTTCGGGTGCAATGATATAACGAGATGTGATAAAGGTAAAATTATTGAGAATTTAGAGAATTAGAGTTAGAGAATTAGAGAATTTATTGACAACTCCCCATTTAGGGCTTTTCAGTGACAATATACAATACAACATATAAACTATATGAACTAAGGCTAAAATATTATTAAAATTATACTGTTATTACTCTAAGATAGTTCAAGCTGATTTCTGAGCTGATTTCTTAGATTGTACTTGAAGCTGGGAATCGAGGTGCATAACTTCAACTGCGCGTCAATGTTGCTCCACAAGCTAACAATTCTATAGTAGAAAGTTTTTTGTATTGAGGCACTCTTAAATAATGGTATATTTAATTTCTGAGAGCTACGTGTTTCACGTCCTGTAATTTCGCCTATAGATATAAATTGAGAACGTAAGTATGAAGGTGCGCAACCCGTCATACATTTAAAGGCCAACGTGGCATCACGATAATATAAGTGTGATTTAACTGGCAACCAACGCAACTCTTTCAACACCGGAGTAATATGTTCAAATTTGCGTGTGCCACTGACGATGCGAGCTGCAAAATTTTGAACACATTGTAATTTGCGTATGTTGCTATTTGAAGTGTTTGACCACACTGACGAACAATAAAATAACTTGCTAAAAACTAAAGCATTAACAATCTTAATTAATAGGTCTTTGCTAAATGCATGCTTTGCCCGACTAATCTGAGCTAAACTTGACATGCATGATGATACAGTCGCAACAGTATGTTTGTCAAAAGACAAGTTTGAATCAAATTTGACTCCTAGGTCTTTGGCAAAATCAGATGGAGCAATTTCTTTTCCAAGCAAGAATAGTTTAAAATCCGTTAATTTCAACAACATTTGCCGGCTGCCGTAAACCATTAATTTTGTTTTGTCAGGATTTAGCAGGAGGCAGTTGTCAAAACTCCAATTGCGTATTCTTAGAAGATCACCATTTATTTTGGTAATGGCAGTGTTGGAATCCTTTACACAAAACGACTTCAGAAGTTTAGTGTCGTCTACATAACATTCCGATAAGCAATCTTGACTCACGGAAGGTAGATCGTTTACATGCACACTGAAGAGCAGGGGTCCGAGAATACTCCCCTGTGGGACCCCACTGACGACTGGCAACTTTTCAGACAACACCGAGCTTATTCGAACAGCCTGGTTTCTCTGAAATAAATAACTTCTAAACCACGACAGACCTTCGAATGAGACACCAACATCCTGCAATTTGCATAATAATATAGAATGGTCAATACTATCAAACGCTTTGCTCATATCTAGCAGTACCATCGCAGTTATTTTCTTTTCATCCATAGCCTTAAAGATCGCATCGGTTGAATGGATTAGCGAAGTCTCAGTTGAATGCCATTTCTTATTGCCACTTTGTCTTGTGGAGAGTCTTTGATGCATATCTAGATACGATGATAATTGGATAAACGCAATTTTTTCACATACTTTAGATAACACTGGTAGTAGGGAAATAGGTCTATTATTGTTTGCTAATTCGTGATCACCGACCTTTGTAACCGCACATACCTCGGCCAACTTCCAAGCGCATGGAAAAATTCCACTAACAAAGGAGGCGTTAATGATTTTAGTAACCCATGGCACAATAGCTGGCAAGCAGTCCTTAATGACCCCGAGAGTTATCTTATCGATTCCAGGAGCCTTGTTCTTTTGCATGGAGTTGACAATATCTTCAACAAAGAGCATTCCACAGTTTCAAAGGCAAATTGTTCTGAGGGTGCATAACTTCTAGCCACAAAAGGCTGTGATGGCGTGTAATTACACTCGCTAGCTAATTGCTTTATCTTATCAACTGTTCTTTTCCCGACAGATGTAAAAAATTCATTAAATTCGTTTGCTACAACTATGTCGTCTTTGTCAAAACTTCGGTTGCCGACAGATTTTTTTGGTATACACGAACGTATTGTTTTCCAGAGGCTTCTGGCATCATTGTGGTTATCATTTATCCGCTGGGTCAAGAAATCGTTTTGGGCTTTATGAAGGCTTCAAACTTTCGACCGTTCCATGTTGACAAGTATTACAAATGAAGATATCCGGCAAGCCAACATCTCGAATTCACAACAGGTTGTCGCAAGCCAAGTTATACATTCATCCTTTGAACTTGAATTTCAACGGCAAAGATTGAATCGCAAACGAGATCGGACTCTTTCTCGACACTTCGTCGGACGAAAGCGATTATAATCTTCTACCTGTACATGACGGGGAACAAATATCCTGTAAACCAAAACCAACCTCTTTCGCGATTGCTCAGCAATTCAGCACACTCCACCAACCTATTACACCCATCAATAACCAGAACGCAGAAAGTGATTTTGATGAACCGTTGAGATCGCTCGAGGAAGACCTACTGATGAAGCCATGCCCCAGAAAAACAAAAAAGAAGAATAGACTTTTCGGAAGCACAATCACTCGACCTAATCCCAGTTCTCCTCGCAGAGAAAGGTCGGAAACATCAGAAGAAGAAAAGCAGAATGATGGAGCAGGTGATTGTCTTGAAGATGAGTTGACAAATAATGATGGAGAAACGGTAGATGTTGAGGAGGAAAAGAGCCAAAATGATGGAACCCAGGAAAGCAGAGTGCCTTCATGGCCAGCTATTGATATAACATTACCCTGGATTTTGAACGATAAAATATATCATCGTAGAATTGTCGAGTTTGAGAATGTGATTTCGATCGCAAAAAGTTGTCAAAAGCTCATGGGTTATGCTTTTCCTCGCGTAAAGAAAGAGCCGACCTACGACGAGACGTAGCACAAAAGGAGTTTTGGACGAAAGAAAATCCAGGGATCGACGATTGGATGATCGTAGGCGGGTGGAGTCGCGACGTTTTCGACGTGGACCGTTTTGTCAAGAGACATAAGGAAGCATATCCTACATTGAAACGCGTGAGAGGAAAGATTCAAGTCAAAGTTATGGATGATCGTTGTCCTATGCTCTTAGTCATGGAAAGAATAAACAAACGTGATCATGATGAACACCAACAAGTGATTGACGGACAAGAACCAACAGTTCAATTAAATTCTCAAACGCTTGGACAACTATCAAATCTTGGAAACCATGGTAAAATACCGTTGAACATAAATGTATTGTGTGCTAATGCTTCTGTCAAATTGTGTTGTGTGTTCAAGTAAACGATTAAAAGTTATAGAAAGCCTACCATCTTTATTAGCTAGGTGGTAGCCAGGTATTTTAATAGGGATTTGTATTAGTAGCCAGGTAGCCAGTTGTTTCGCATACAAATAAGTTTGACGGTATAATTTGCATGAAATTACGTCTTTTTAAAACACCTGGCTACCACCTGGCTACCATCTTTATTAGCCAGGTGGTAGCCAGGTATTTTAATAGGGATTTGCATTAGTAGACATGTAGCCAGTTATTTTGCATACAAATAAGTTTAATGGTATAATTTACATGAAATAAGTTTATAACATAATTGAGTAAATTGTATTTATAAAATGTAATATTTGTAAACTGAAATCTGAATCTATTTATCTCATGCGAGATTTATATTCTATTCAACAGACTTAGAAGAATATTTAGTTAAATAAACTTTCTTACAATCGCTCTATGTCTTAGTGATCTAGACTCTCTTCCTGGTTGAAAAAAATACTCGGGATGGCGTAAAATACAAGACCACCGTGGTCCAAACTTCTCCAGACCTTGCTTGATGAATTCGCCTTTTTCTTTTGTAAATCGTAAAGGTCGCTTCCTTGCTTTCGAGCACCTATCTGCGGACATCGAAACTGCTGTTTCACATGCGTCTTTATCGACAAGGTCGCTTCGATTATCTTCTACAAGCGAGATTGGTTCCGTTAATTGTCCCATGCAATTATCCATCTATTCGTCTTCACAACCGCAAAGTCTTTCCATACACTTTCGTCCTTTTAACGCAACTTCACGTGCACGAAATTTCTGATAATATACCTTTGCTACATTTGAACAATGTTTCTGGTCTTCGGACACCATCTGTTGTTCTTCTATATTCAAAGCCATAGCACTTCAGCTTCGATAATTTTTCTATATCTGGTTGGGTGAACGTACTTGCCGATGGCTTGAAATACTAGGATGCTTAAGCTAAGAGCTCAGTAAGTTTTTGGTACTGCAAACCATTACGATTAACAAGCAGATAGTTGCATCTTCGTTCTAGCAGCAGTTTGACAACCTTGATGTAATCATCCACAATTCCCAAACTAATTTCGTCAAAATACAATTAATTGAAGCCGTATTCTCTCGCAGTTTTAAGATATTCTGATCAACCATTCCTCCGTTATTCTTGGCGCTTTCAATCATTTCCACTATTAAGTGGAGGTACGTCATACGTCTACACCCTATAATTTTCTCAAACATGAACACAGCCAAGAAACGTGTTGCGAATGGCAATTTAGTTGCATTGACAGCAGACATTTTACTTCTGCACTCTTCCAGTATTTCTTTGTAACGACCAATGTGAAAGGGTATGACCTTCTGTAGCTCGCCCAGAGTTGCCCAGCTCCCCTAGATGCCAGAGTCTCTATATCTATATCGGTAGTCCAATGAGCACGCATTTCCTTCGCTAAGCATTTCCTTGCACGTTTTATATAAACTTCTGTGACAGAAAAATTTGTAAAACTGATCATGGTGGGAGTTAAATTTGCGAAAATCTAATAGTTCTGAAATACTTGTAACGTATGCCAACTGTCCTGATTGACCCATTTTCCATGTACACCGATAATAGTTTGTTATCAGTTCGTCATCAAGTTACTCAAGCCATTTATATGACGTAATTTCATGTTAATTATACCGTCAAACGTATTTGTATGCAAAACAACTGGCAATACAAATCCTTATTAAAATATCTGGCTACAACCTGGCTACTAAAGATGGTAGCCAGGTGGTAGCCAGGTGTTTTAAAATGACGTAATTTTATGCAAATTATAACCAATTTGTATGCAAAACAACTGGCTACCTGGCTACAAATACAAATCCCTGTTAAAATACCTGGCTGGTAGCCAGGTGTTTTAAAATAACGTAATTTCTTCCAAAATAAGACCATTAATCATATCCTTATTATCCAAATACAGACACTTTCTTATTACTTTGATGAAATACCATTATTGTGCTTATACACAAGGGTTAGAATAACTATCAATAAATTTTGCAAAAACATTATCCCAAAGGGAACGTCCCTTTCTGCGTAAAACTATTAGTTCCGGAAAACGGAACATATATTTATTCCTCCCTAATGGACGGAAACAAATAGTTCCTCAACTTAAAATCGGAACGACTTGTTCCGCTTTGGTGGTGTTCCTTTGTCAAAGGAACAAAATTTTTGTTCCGAAACAATGCCGGTACAAAGCGGACCGTTTTACAACGTTCCGAAAAAAACCCCAACTTAAATTACTAAGATGTTGTTTGGCTCGCTTATTTCAATAATGACACTACAAAAAGATTTTTCTAAATCAAGAAACATTAGGCTAATATGAACAGAATATATGAAAACGATGATGACCATAGTAAAAAATTATTGTTCCTACAATCAAATTTGTCCCGAAAACGTCTACAAAGCCAATATAATGTTGTTTGCTCCGTGCGTTATTAGAACATAATTAGAGATAACTTTGAAGTTCACACACTTTATAATATTCAGCACAAAATGCCACCTCGGCGTCCTCGCAAGGAGCTAACGTCGAAACGTATTAAAAACACTTTAAGAACAAATATACTGCCACTGGTAAGTGCGAGATATATTCCAGACTATTATCGATACGTATGAATATTTTTTATTATTGAATGTATGCGACTGGCATTCTAAGCTATATTTTTAGATACAACAGATCAAAGATGATTTAAAAGCAATAGCCTGCAGAGCTATATATACAAGGAGAGTATATCGAGACGATTTCCAAGTGGCCCAAAACCAAATACACTGTTAATTTGAGGGTGTAAAATAGCACCTTGGGTGCTAAATTGACACCAGGGGGTGGTGTTAAATAGAAGCTGCTATTTTAACACCGATTTGGGTGCCAATTTAGCACCGTTAAGTTGGGTGTCAATTTTAAAGTGCTAATTCAACACCAGAAATTTTTAACACCTTTTTTGGATACTAAAATAGCACCTCTTTCATCAGCGAAAGTGCTTCATTTACACCCTTTATATATAGTCACGCTAAATAATGGGTGCAATTTTGACACCATCAA
The DNA here is from genome assembly GCA_016169945.1 of Trachythela sp. YZ-2020. Lineage (NCBI taxonomy): Eukaryota > Metazoa > Cnidaria > Anthozoa > Malacalcyonacea > Clavulariidae > Trachythela > Trachythela sp. YZ-2020. Next base: position 183,926 of record JADLSH010000081.1, on the reverse strand, counting down.
AAGTGTTAACATAGCACACTAGAGGTGCTAAATTAACACGATTTTTAGGTTAAATATATTATGGGTGTGTAAATCAAATTACATGTTTCACAAAAAATCGCAACAAAGCCCTAAGTAACATATTTCTACGGAATATTGTTTTTTTATATATCGCCATGTATATATCGCAGAGTGGATTATGTCACAGACCAGACACCTCGTTGACAGGAAGCAATTCGGATCACTCGCCGGCTTATCTACAACTCACGCTCTTCTATCCTTTTTTCATCATCTGTATGGAACTACCGACCAATCTGACCAATGCGTGCGTGTACTGCTTCTGGATTTTAATAAAGCCATCGACAGGATTGACCACCATATTCTCATCAAGAAGATGGAGGGAATGGCCATCGATCCCGTTCTTATCGCATGGGTAAAACAGTTTCTTACTGGCAGGAAACAGCGAGTGAAGATAGGTAAATACACGTCAAGTTTCGTACCAGTGAACGGTGGGGTTCCACAAGGCACTGTTTTAGGCCCGATTCTATTTATGATTATGATAAATGATTTGTTGGTTGATTGGGACGATAGATGGAAAAATGTTGACGATTCGTCTGTTTCAGAAACCCTTTCTAGAAACCAAGATTCGAACTTTCAAACTATTTTAGAAGGGATTACGCAGTGGTGTGCAAGAAATAACATGTCCTTGAACCCCCGTAAATGCAAAGAAATCCTCGTTTGTTTTTGGAAAAATAATCCAAATTTCCTCCAATGATCGTTGACGGACAGCCCATTGAAGTGGTGAAATCCGCTAAACTCCTTGGCTTAATTCTCAAAGACGACCTAAAGTGGAATGACCACGTGGCTTACATTGTGAAAAAATCCGCAAAACGCCTTTACATGCTTAGACTCCTCAAGCGAGCTCGTTGTGACACTAAAACATTGATATCAGTGTATTTCTCATGTGTAAGACCCATATTGGAGTATTGCGCCCAAGTTTGGCATTTTAACATACCTGAATACCTATATCCAAAGAAATAGAAAGGATCCAGTCAAGAGCGTTGAAAATAATTAACCCATCTTCATCATACAAAGAATCCTTGTCAGATCTCAATATTCCAACATTGTACTCTAGGCGCGAACTGTTATGTTCAAAATTTTTTAGAAAAAAGGTTCTTCCGCAAGCTAGTCCCCTTTCCGAACTAGTTGAACCAGCCGATCATCCAAGCTACAATCTACGCACATCGAAAAAACTCGTTCCAATTAACTGTCGGACAAATCGCTTCAAAAATTCGTACATTCCCTCGTCTGTAACGATTTATAATAAACATTGAGTAACTATAAATTTCATACATTTTTATTTGTAAATAATGTTAATATCATACTAGAAGTTCTAAACTCTTCCCATATTATAGTAAATACGTTTTTGTAAATATACAATATTTTTCTAATTAACCAACCCTGTAAATGATAGATGTATTTCAACCTGTATGGTTGCAAAGTCTATATTTTTCTAATAAATTCAATTCAAAATATTACATGGATATGTTATAGACATTATATACACAACATCCTTGGCGTTTTGTTGTGTCGCATCTAGTTTGCTGCATACATTCAGGGGCGCCGGAAAGTAGCCGAAGCGGCGGGGGCAGCCCCATGAAAAGGCCACGAGCGCCGAAGGCGTGAGAAATTTGTAGGGGGTCCGGGGGTATCGTTCCCCGGAAAATTTTTAAATCTACACTCTCTGAAATTCTTTAAATTTAAACTGCACGGTCATATTCCTTATTAAACCTATGAGGGCTAGTCCGGTCACAATAATGATAATTTGTTCATTACAATGCACTTTATTATTAAGAAAAAGGGCAACCGTTTGCCTCCGCCTGCCCCCCGTACTATAAGGACAGCGGGGGAAGCTGCCCCCGCTGGCCAAGCTGCCCCCGCTGCCCAAGCTGCCCCCGCTGCCCAAGCTGCCCAAGCTGCCCAAGCTGCCCAAGCTGCCCAAGCTGCCCAAGCTGCCCCTGCTTCCCCGTGGCTCCGGCGTCCCTGCATACATTTAATAGAAACTTTACAGAGAACGTTATATTCCTAAAGCATAGAGTCCAAAATATGACAGAAAAATCTGAAATAGTCCAAAATACGAGCAGTGTTCTTTGGTTGGAGTTGTCTCTCCATGAAAGAATTCAAAGAAAATACATAAGCGCGGAAAGACGGACTGGTGCCTAGTTTCCTTACTACGCGCGCAAAGTTTTCTGGGATAGTGTCACTTTCATTTCCAATTTTATTTTGAAAAATTATGTTTGAAAATTCATTACAAGCAATATATTTGCTTTTTCTTCTCGAAATGCACAAGAATTTGAAAAGTTATAGCTCAGGAAAGCTGGTATAATATTCAGGTACGGATATTTAAATGTTTTTATTATTAAATTTACGGATGTGTTCATAAATATTTATGTTTGGTGAGTTTTGCCGCAACAAAAGTTCCCTTGTACTTATCAATTTATTCAACTACGGCCTACTTAACAATTATATTAGTCTATACCATACAAACTCTGACGTTAGATGTAGACTTATGAATGTTTTATATATGAGTTTTATGACTGTTTCATTTTAAAGTTGAGCATTGTTTCAATGAATCAATATATAGTCTATTTAATAGTACCCTGAGCAAATGTCTTGACAATTTTAAATAATGTGCAACTTCCATAATATTATTGTTATTTAATAATGACGTATATTTAAAATGCTTCAGTAAAAACCTACAGGTCAATTTAAATGTATATAGCTGGATACATGATGGATCACAAGTTCAAAAAAATTTGACAAGTACATAACAGAAATGTCCAAACCAGAGCTAAATTCCTGCTTAAAGCAGTTTTACACGTCGGCTAGGCAAAAGGACGGCTCGTACTACAAAAAAACAACAATGAAAGCTATTAGAGCCGCCATTGAAAGATTTTTAAAGAAAACGTCAAACAAAGGGTTTAGCATAGTTGGTGACCCTACCTTTGCCGAGGCCAACGCAGTTCTTCATGCTTTTGTCAAAGACTTGAGAAAGTCAGGGAAGATAGCTGGAGTTGTACACAAGAAACCCATTACAAAAGAGCAAATCCAATTCCTGTGAATTGGGACCAGTTCACAGCGTAGACCCCGCACAACTCTTTCGCACAGTTTGGTTCTACCTAAGTTTCTACTTCGACAAAAGAGGCAGAGAAAACCAACGGAATCTAAAGTCAAACATGCTCATTCTAAGGTCAACACCAGATGGCAAAGAATTTTTTGTGCTTAACCGCGAAGTTGCTGGCTCTGTTTTGGCCACAAAAAAATCATCAAGGTGGTCTCGATGATCCCGAAGACGAGTCCGATGGCAAAATCTTTAGTCTCCCTGGATCTAGCATCTGTCCTGTCGAGACAATAAAAAATTATTTGAAGCATCTTAATCCTGCCTGTGAAAGCATGTTTCAGCGCCCGAAAGATGCAAAAGCCAATAAGTTTGATGCCAACGACGTGGTCTGGTATACAAACGCACCAGTAGGCGAAAAAACCTTGGGAAATTTGCTTCGTGTCATGACCAAAAGAGCGGGTATCGAGCCTCCTTTGACGAATCACTCGATCAGAGCAACATCAGTAACGGTTTTGGCCAATGCCAACGTTGAGACCCGTCTAATCAAGTCGGTAACCGGCCACAAATCCGATACATCAATCGAATCTTACAGCAACCGGCCATCCGCACGTCAAGAGCAAGTCATGTCCTCGATTTTTAGCACCTAGATCAGCTCAAGCGACTCGACAACTTCTACAATCGTTGCCCAAACAAACCAAGATAAAGAGAACCAGAGTTATGGACAAGAATCCAGTAGTTCAGCCGCTGTTCCTTCAGATTCCTTCGCAAAACACGACGAACAGTCGATGACGGTTGTCAACAATCAGTCGATCCGTTTCAACCAGCCGAGCAGCTTCACGACCAAGAGTCCTGTGTTTAACTTTCACAATTGCAATGTGAACATTTACCACTGTCGTCGTATATGACTGATAGCCGACTCGGCGCTATCGCGCCTCGTCGGCTATCAGCTCATATACGACTCGAGTTCGTAGAATAACTGCTAAATATATAATAACTTTCCCTCCATGCTTTTCAGCAAAAAAACAAAAATATATCATGCCCATATTTGGGGGGTGGGGTGGGGATGGGGTATTAAAGCTGATTTTTGTGGACCCTCCTAACTCAGCTACATCCTGCTTGTTCCTCTAAAGTGTGCTGCCCAGGAGAGCAGGGCTAAGAAAGCATTTACATTGACAGGTGCATCATGTCTAATGGAGTTTTGGAATATCAGGAGGCTAACTGTAAGCAATAGCTAATTGTGTTCTAATTATTACCTGTGTGCTTTATAGTAACACTGGACATTACCCATTTTTAGTGGTGTCATTAGGGGTGTATTGTGATATGGAACTCAGTGCAAGAATATTGATTATTATGTGAGAATTGATCATTTTTTATACAACTGTGATCTCATCTAGGCATGAGCCGATTACTGAGGCCGTTTATTTGTAGACCGATTATCTCAACTTATTGGCTGATTAATCCGTATCTGCCGATTATTGTAAGTAGCATGACAAAAACCTTGTAAAACTTTTCAAAGATGGCGGTTGCTTTGAAGATCTTTGACCAAAGATTTTGATCACAGAAACTTTGATGGACATAAGCATAGCAGTATACGCACGAAAGAAGTTTTACTTGTATAAGCTTGAAGTATTTTTGTCCAGAATGGCGTTCCATATTATTCTGAGATTTTTAATATGATTAAGTTAAGGTTTTTATCATTTTGGACTTGGACTAGGACTTGGACTCGAAATGTCCAACACTCGGTCTCGGAAAGGCTGGACATAAAATTTTGCTAAGGGATTTCTCGGGCTTGAATGTATAGGACTTGGACTTGTAATTTGTGGACTTGATTACAACACTGAGACTCAAGGAGACAATGTCTTAGGATAGTTATTACTTTGAGACTGAGAGTGGTTGACAACCGTAATTTTTTTTTATGTGCTAAAATTTAAAGTTTTTTTCTAAAACATTTCGAAGGATGGGATTTTTGTCGAATGCTGTATTTTATATTAGTGTTTTATTTTAATTGGCTGACTATCTAATTAACATTTCTAAGGCTCGGGTAATCTACTTTCGTATAAATCAAAATGATATGCTGATAAGAAGCATGGCGCAAATACATCAAAACACTTTCAAAAAGAAGGCAAAACAACATGTTTTTGTTGTGTTACAGACAGGCAACAATCACTTATGTTTAGATTACATACGAATCAGTATTACACGCCCGGTTGCCACCCGTGTAAGACAATATATTTCTGTTGAGCCAGTCGAGTTTAATTTTTGGCATGTAGCCTAAATGGTTGAAAAACAGCATGTTGGGGCAAACACGTAGTTTTACTACAACACGTAGACCTTCAAAATCGGTAAATATTCGAAATTAAACGCAATAATTTACGAATTTAAGCCTTTGGGTAACCACTCGTCCTAATAAATCCATCTTTATTTTGAAACTCGCCTCCATACAGGTATTTTAACAAGTGTAATAGTAATAACATTTTCTCATTAGCATGTCACTGTGAGTTATGACAACTAAGAAAAGGAGGAATTTGTACATGCTAATTAGGTAGTGAACCAATTACAATAAATTCATGATATCGAAAATTGCTTTTAAATGGTTTCCCATCTACGAAATGTCGCTATAAAAACCTTCCAATTTCGGTACATAAATAGAAAAATTACGGAAGGCAACCACTTTCACCGTCAAAGTGAACATCACTTCATACCTCATAGAAATTTTGAGCTCATAATCTAATTGTTAAATAAAATTTCATTTTTCATAATTGTACCATTTTAAATATATTTATTTTATTTTTTATTTTATTAAACTTCGCCTCAATGGCAGGGAGTCCACAACAGCGTCAGCCAATTACTGTGGCCCCATGGTTAGTTCCTAAGGGTTAGTATTAGAGGGAGGAAACCGGAGTACATGGGGAAAACCCTCGAAGCACAGGAGAGAATCTCAACTTGTTAATTCTGCCGATAAATTTTAGTGTTTAGGTTATGTTAGCATATGACACACATTGAAAACAGCTAAGCCTAAGCTATTGCTATAGTGTTACATCCTGTATAATAATAATAATAATAATAATAATAATTCAATATTTCAACATATACAATAATAATAATTTAATAACTAATAAATAATATATCCTAAAGGTAAGTATCTTAGTGTTTGTTGATCTGTACAGTATTTTTAAAACTTTGTAAGCAAACTGTGTACAATATACCTAAAATAACTAAAATCATTTATACAGTTTAAAATGTTTGAGAGGTAGCGCTCTCGGCGTTCTCAATACTAAAATCAATGTTTCTGATGTCGTACTTGATTTTCCTTGCCCTTGAACCCCTCAGGCAGATAAGTGCTGATCTCAATAAAGCGAAATAAATTCTAGCTCTTATCCAACTCATAGTTGTCGCATACTCTTCGCCTTTCTTTATGGCTACCAGCTCTGCCAATCGACTATGGTATCTCATACACTCTTTGCCCATACCGCCTGTGGTGTGAATACGAGTGGCGTAAATGTTCCTTGCTCTACTTCGAGGACTCTCCTTGCATAGAGGCGCTTCTTCTCGTTTTCATGCATCTGGTAGACTTGGCGTAGCTCCAGGTTCTTATACGAATCAGCATTTTGTGTGACAAACCCTAACATCAAAAAAGGCTGATCGTTGACGTTCCCAGAAACCACGCGCACGAATGTCGAGTCTAGCATCAAGTGCTCTATTGGAACCATCATTAAGTTGCTCTCCCGAAATATCTTGTAGGACAGGCTCGACTTGGACATCACTACAAACAATATTGAGGAGTTCCGCTTCCAGATCTCTCAGCTCATTGTGGCGCATAATTACAAAGCCTGCACGTTTGCAAATCATAGCGTGGTCAACCGTGAAGACATCACCACATACACATATGGAGGGGATGTCGTCAATTGGCCAGTCATAGCGCAACTTTACGGGGTCGCGAAATTCCCGCTTATTCAAGTTAAATCCTAGTTCTTTAAGTGGAAGTGTTGTGAGCCACACAGATGATCCTTTTTCCGAAGCTACATCTAATATACGCTGAATTCTTGGTGGTGCACTCTCTCTAAGATGTTCTGCCCTATCCTCCCATTCTTTAACCCTTTCTTTTCTGACCACTTGTTGCGCTGATTTTATATGCGACTCGTCCGGTAGCTGATGCGACTGAGCTACAATATTATCAACAAGGGGCGCTGTTACTCTTTTAGACGAGGCATACTCACGCCCTGCCTCGTGGCTTGGATTTTCCATGCCCAGGCCACCCAGACGTGCTGGAAGTGCTAGAATGTCCCAATCGAGTTGATTACACTTGTGTTCTGTGATAGAAGGGATGAGAATCTGCGATATTGCCTTCTCAAGTGGCTCTAATAGATCCTGTATGTCTGGCAGTGTTCTCAAGAAGTAGGTCCAACGATGTTTCAAGCCGAATGTGTATGCGGCGTAGGACGCTTGTGGTTGAGACAGCGCAAATTCGGCTAATTTCGTCACTTCGTTGACCCAATTGGAGACCTTCTCATTAACATATTCCTCCAGATACTCTCGTGAACCTAACGCTGCTCCGAGATGTTTTTGCCCTTGCACTGTTACGTTGATAGCCGTTCCATGAAAGGCTTCTCTCATACTTTCTTCCTTATCGGGCTTAACAATAATCCAGCATTTCTCATCTTTCGGAAAATAGCCCAGGTTTGGACCAAGAGTATTCAATGCATCCCACCAATCTTTGATTTCTGTCACACGACCAGCTCCACTTGCATCATCTGCGAACCAACATTGCTTCACAGTAGATTGTGCCTGCAGGCTCGTGATTAAAGGCATGAGGCTTATCGCGTTAAAAGCCATAGCCAGCGGATCTCCTTGTGTTGTTCCCTCTGCTGACACAATCTCTCTGCGGCCAACAATAAATAGCCGAGCTGGCTGTCTGTAGGTGTTTATAACATAGGCAGCGATTATCGGCCATAACAAACGGATGTTGTGCAATGCCACAGTTCTATTGAGTGCATTGAATGCATTAGAAGCATCAATAAGTAAAACAACATCAATGTCATCGGCTTCAAATAGGGTGTTCATTGCATGTATTGCAGCCCCACCTCCAGACTTTTGCCCACCACACAATTGTAGTGATCCAATAGCTTCAACAACATCTTTCTTAGCAAAGTTCATGACACATTTTGCACTTATTCTCCTTATTACCTCCCCTACTCCAATAGGTCTTACTGCACCTTCACCTTTGTCAAGGGGAATTAAACGGCTAGCAATCAAGGCTTCTATAGTGGTAGGATCAATATGTTGTGTGCACAAAGTCCTGGTCATTAAGGCTATAGCCTCGCACAGCCTTGTAGATGATTGCTTGAAGGACTTGCAAGCCAACATTCTTCTAAAGCCTATAGCATCGACACCAGACGGGCCTCCGGATCCCTTTGTTCTCAAAGCGGTTTGTCTAACCATCTCACCATTTATCTCTAAGTAGACTGATTCGGGTATCTCGTCTTCCAGTGGGCCAACAATAGCAACAATAGCAAGAATAATAATGAAAACTCAGTTTTATTTTCTAAAATATATATATATATATACAAAAAATATATGAGCAACCAGCACTCACTATCCTTTTACATAGGCATCCTGGTTGCGTTATGGTACAAGTTAATGAAGGAGAAATACTTCTAGAAAGATATGTTACAATGTTAATTACATCTAAAAATTACAATTTACCAATCTAAAAGTTCTGGTGTCTTACACTGCTTGTCCCTCATACAAAATAGGTAATAAGTTGTCCTTATGCAGCAGCTGATTACTTTCTTTATCACATATTTCTTTTGTGATATCTCTAATTCCATGTCCTTCTCTAAAAACCCATAAAAGTCCCTACATTCTTTACCGATTATTCCAATTGCTCCCATAGACAAATTAAAATATTCTACTTTATTGAATCGTTGTTTCAAGGAGCTATACAAAGGTCTTTATAGTGTTTTGCTTTTCGCCTACAATTTTTTGTTAAATTTGTCTCAAAACCTATGGTCAACTCAATTACGCATATTTTGTCTTTGGTATTATTTAAAACTAGCCTATCGGGACGGTCCTCATGTCCAGTTATTACCGATGGGTTGTCAAACGAATTGCAACAATATCAGGCCTTAAAGCCTTCAAACCCTAAATCAGGACCATCAGCAAAAATCTCTAGATTTTCCGGCATCACTCTTAGATTAGATTAGAAACTTTATTTAAGGAGGCTGACACTTAACAGCAAAAGCTGACAAACCTGTGGGCCTCCAAAACCTCGTTAGGTGATGAAGTATGGTGGTCAATATATAATCACGTCTCCATGTATACCGATGTTGTTGCAAGGCGACAAGTCAACACGAAAATACATGAAGCTGGGTTTGAAAATTAGTTGAAAGATCACGACTTTCGAATATTACACCGTTGCAAGTTTGAATTGTTGGCCAGGTCAAGCAGCATATCCGGCCTTGAGAAACAAGTAATATTTTTAGGTAATCTGCTGACCCTTTTTCCTGCCAGAAGTACAATATTTTCTTATGGCACTCTTCCATTAGGCATGCAATTGATGAAAGTGCTTTGCTCCTTGCGCATAATAAATTTTGCCAAATATCCTCAACGTTCTGTTCGTTTAACAACTTATTTGTTTTTGTCTTCAGTTCATACTTATTTAGACCTTCTAATGACACTCTCTCAATTATTTCATCCGAGATAATATTTCAGCAGAAATTAGAGCGTATAAATGTTGAATATCCCTATTCTTAGACATTTTCAAAATACGCCTTACCGAAAGCTTGCATTGTTAATATATGTCCGAAGCAGAACAGAATTCGATGCTAATAGACGATTTAGGAAAATTTAAATTAGTAATAATATTTCCACTACTAGAGATTTGGAGGCATTTTCGGATATACTTTCAAAAAGCAAGCAGTTTCGATGTTTTGCTTTATCCAGGTCGCTAAAAGTTGGTAAATGGAAAATCGCCAGAGAAGCTTTGAAGAAACGTAACTCTGAATAATGCTGATTTTCAAGATCGAATTCATAGGGAAAAGGTTTATTTTCTGGAGATACTCGTCAACTTCACCATGTAACTCGGTCTTAATTTGTTCATATCAAAGCTAAATTGTTTCCCAAGATACTAATAATGGAAACTTTATTAATGATTTTTTTAGATTATATATACAATTGTAAATCTCACTGATATAAGGTAATTTACAACCGGCTTTTAACTTATTTAAAATGTTTACGTTGATCCTTAATTAACTCTAAACGTTTAGATTTTTTTGCGTTTAACGTTATCTTAGAGATTTGGTTCGAAACCAACAGTTAGTTCAACAATATAGAGACATCCACTTGAAGTTGATAGAAGCAAATCTGGACTGTAGGTGCCACCAGTGATGATGGATGGGTTTTGTAACCTGGAAGATCCACATAAAGTCATGAGCCGCTGGCGGTCTGTAGGTTCGTCTCAAGGAAGTTTAAAATTGAGTCATGCCTCCATGCACGTGACGACTGGCAAACCCCTACCACGTGTAAAAGTGTTTCAGGGGCTAGGCAATGGAAACAGTCTGACGTTTTTAATATTCCCCATCTTGCAATGTTTTGCCACATTGGAGGAGAGTTATTAATTTATCGTACGGTAAAATTAAACATAGGCTGATTTGATTGGGATGAACACCATATTTTGTTATGTTGGGGAAATGAGAACTTTGAATAAAGAACGATCCTTGACAGGTTAAATGATTGTAAAGTTTAACCTTTGTCTAGAGCGAATTTCCCTAGGAACTTGTTTGGTGGAGTTATAGACATCGTACTGAATATTTTTGTTGGTGCTACTTGACGTCCAAAAATTCATGGATTTCTTGGTTTGGAGATGTTTTAAGAGCTTTACGGAGAACAGTCTGACATTGGATGAATTTCATAGATGGAGCACAAATATTAAGGCCAAATTTGTTTCGGGTTAGAAATACAGTGCTAAGTGTTCCAGATATAGGTATATCAAACCATTTACGAATGTAGTTGTTCACCTGAGAATCAATACTTTCGGTGACCCAAGTTTTCGACAGACTAATAACAGTAAATGCCGGTAGAATTTAGATAAAACATAGCGACTGTAAAGGATTTTTTGGATGAAGTGGTTTAGCATCAATGTCAGTCACTAGTTCGGCGACGAGAGAGGTTAGTTCAGACTTATTTTGTTTATCAGAACATGACACTATCGTCCATATTGATCACTGGAATTAGTTTTTTATTAATGAGGAGTTTCGGTAGATATTGGATTGATTTTCTAAGAGCTTTTTTGACGCCAAAGGTACCACATTTATCAACCCGAACAATCATGTTGGACCATTGACACCAAATAGAGAACCGGTTCAGAAGATGTTGAATTTCTGATTCTTGACTACTTATAACGGCAGCGTTATCAGCGAATGGAAACCGGTGGATGGGATTGAGAAACTGGAAGGAGAAACCAAATTGACAATCACCCTGTAGCACGCCACGACCAACTGATATGAAGGGGGTACGAAATTCAGATGTAATTACTGAAGTTTTAAAATCAGTGTAGTACAAATGTGATTAGATTGTGATGAACTTCGCCAAAAGCATTCTTGAGGTCAAGTAAAGTGATAACAACAAAGCTTTGTTTGATCCGTGCTTTATTGATAATGTTAGGCGTTTGGGCGGTGTGTTCTAGAGTACCAGACAGGTTAGGTGTAAATCCTTTTTGTATATTATGTTCTATAAATTTATTAGCGATTAGGATGGAGTGCATTGCGGGAGGCAAGAATTAACCATATGGTTTCCAGTGTGATGGGTCGGAAATTTGATGGGACAGTATTATGGCCATTTGAACGACGAGTATCGTACAAGCTTTTTTTTTCATTCTGAGGGAATGGTCCCGGATAACCAAACAACATGTATAAGGCCAGTTAAGTAAGCTCTAAGGAAAGGACAGCGTTTGAAACATATAATTAAAAGCTGATGAAGGGGGTGCGGAGAACCACATGCTTTCATTCTACGGATTATCATTGTGATCTGTTGATACGACGAGGTTCAAGGTCAAATTGAACTTCAGGGTCAGATAATATAGGAATCCAGCTGGGAATATTGAACAATTTATTTGGATGAACTGCATCGAGAGCTTTAGTTAAGTGTGAAAGGTATTCTGTCATGTTGAAATTTTTCCCGATATACTTGTCATGATTAAATGTTTCGTTGTTGTCTAGACTTGGCTCACCAGACTGGCTGTTGTTATTATTTGGGCGAACCTTTTCACGCAGTATATGCGACACGTATTTAATTTTATCAGTTTCGCTATTTGTAGACTTGAGGGTTTTCAGAGCTTTTTTGAAATCTGTCACAGTATAGTCTTTATATTGATATACTAGCAAATAATCAGGCACTGAATCAGTGTAACCAAAGTTTTGAGCAAAATATTCGTATATGATGTTATTTAACAGTTTTATGTTTGAATCTAAATCTTGCGATGTGATTGGTTGATTTGATTGAAGAGCAAATTTGAAATGTTCGTTTTCCGTTAACCATTCACAATTACTTTTAGGAACTTTAATACCTTGCTTTAAAGCTGGAATATTTTGTTCGTTAACTGTAGGTGCTTCGTTATTAGTTGTTTGATTCATTTCATAGATATTTTCCGCGTCAAGATGGTCTTGTTCTTCTAGGTCTGTACATAATTCATTGTTTAGTCCATGTATAACTCTGCAACTACGCTGATGCATCTTAAGACCTCGTGCACTTTTACATACTTTACCACCGTAACACTTGACTGCAGTACGGCTTGAGATGATGACATTAGGAAAATTAATGACGTACGGGCGTTTTCTTTGCTGTATTTTCAGCAGAGTGATCTTGTTCTGCTTGTGAAACTCGCCGTTTGCATCGTGGCAAAATCGTTAGACAATAATAGATATTTTTTTACATCGTTGCAACCAAACGTGACAAAATCTTTCCCACAGCACGAACAAACGACACAAATCAATAACATAGCAATAAAACTTGAACGAATCATGACTACAATCTTTACTGATGTTCATTTCTGAAATAATTTGTCATTCAAGTAATAAATTTGCGATAAAACTTTAGACATGTACAGACCACGTCCGAACGGCTCTGTTCGATCCCTATTGCCTTGTGAATATCAAAATACACATTTCATAGATGAACCGACACGAGTAACAAAAACCACCCAGTTTTTTACTGACCACACAATTACAACAGCGCCACAACGCATACGGAAACTGGTGTCTGTTACCTCTCCATTTTCGATCATAGTTTAGTATTCGAAATGCGATATACGTTCGTGCCACTTGTTGCTAAACTGGCGCCCACTTCTGTATCGGGATTAAATTCTGGCACGGGTTGAATCGAAACTGACTGAATATTTATACTTCCTTGTGCCGCTGGCTCTTGCATTTCAGCCATCCTCTTCGCCAATGTAGTATTCTATTATTTAATATAAATTCATTAAATATGTAGATACAGACTTCGTTCTTGTTGTTGCCTCCTAAAACTTTTCTCATAACTGATTACTATCCACATGCTACAATGTCCATAAATGGCATTGTATTCAATGTATCTAATTATAGTAACATTCAATTTACGTAATCTGTTTACTATACTGTGGTACGGATTATATAATTATTGGTGAAATGTTTATAGTCCCACTCTTTCGAAAATTTGAAGAAATCATGGGACACAAACTGTGGTTCATTGTCAGTAAGCAATTGCTCCGGTATGCTATATATTGCGAAATGGGCTTTGAGTTTCATGATTACTGATGTGAAAGTTATGCTTCTAAGACGATCAAGCTCAAAGAAATCAGAATATTCAAACAGATCAGCTTCAACATGTTGTTACGGTCGACTTTGCACCTCAAGGCTCATGATCGTTTCTCTTGTATGGCCACTTCCATACTCTCTACAGGCTTCACATATCGATAAAATGTTCTTGATATCCGAAAATATTCCTGGCCAATAAGGACATTCACGGGCTTTGTTTAGACATTTATTGACAAGGAGATGTGCGTTGTGAATCTCTTCAAGATCTCACCTCTAACGGCACGCGGAACTACTATTCTATTTTCTTTGAAAACAAGTCCACCTCGAAAGGACATTGCATCTCTCTTTTTGTAATAGGGAGAAACAACACTAGGCAGGTTACCCTTTTGCTCAAGCCAGCCCTGCTAAATTACAGCCTTTAATTCTTTGACGGACTCTTGCGGCGTATCTGTGATAATCTCTCTTCAGATATTGGCAAGTACTTGAACAGGCTGATGGCTTCAAATTCTGGTTGCTTTTGTAATGCTGAGGGCATACAATCTTTTGATAACGTATCTGCTCGCAACATGATAGGTGGTGATCCTGCCTTTCTCATGTCGTACGTCTACGTCGTATTTCTGCAAATGAAGGATCATTCCTTGCAGCCTCTTTGGTGCGCGATGAAGTGGTTTTTTCAATATTGACTGTAGCGGTTTGTGATCGGAAAAGACAACCGTTTTCCTTCCAAACGTGTACTCCTTTAACTTCTTAATGTGCAAACGATAGCCAACGTTTCTTTTTCGATTTGCACAAAACGAACGAGATAGCGAAATTTAAGAACACCTAGAAGTTTAACATTTCTGCCATTCCACATCACCAGTGTCTGGGAACACGGGTTGCGGAATCTTGAACAAAATTTAGCAGTATGATATTTTCACTTGCTCCGCCATTAATCTGGAATTTGGCAGCATTTCCACAGACATTCATCTTTGCAAACACAGATCCTTCTTCTACGTCCTCGATTTTGACCATGCTTATTTCTTCAAATTGCCTCCACTCTTAATTACTGTAGACAAGAGTTCTCTTGCTCTTCTTCCCAAAGTGATTCTTTCCTTTGCATTTCTTACAACACATTTCCAATGCAGGGCATTTCTTCTTGTCAGGAACGTGATCATAGCCACAGAACGTTCAAGGAATCTTTTTTCCAGTCTGAAAAGCCGTCTAAAAACCACTTTGATCTAATAAAAGTGAGCAAAGAAATTACTCGTATAGCTCAAACATCCAAAACAATCATTGACTTGATTATAGTAAGTCAGTCACTCTCTGAAAAGATTCTAAAATGTGGAACTTTTGAACCGGCCATATCATATCACATGTTAGTTTATTGTGTTCTAAAAATCAAAAGTGAACATTTGAACCCTAGCTCTCTACAAAAATATTAAGTGGAAAAATAAATTTGACAAGAAATTATTTCAAGATTCACTTGACCACGCTTCTTGGTGGGTTAAGTCTAACTTATTTGGTATTAAGCGACATTCTAATAGCAAGATATGCCCTGTTGCTGCGATGGAGCGATATATTTCCCCTTCTCGTGCCATGCAGGTTGATCTCACTGCCCAGGGAAAAATCGTGGATTATTCTGTTTCTTCGGATGCTATGAATGGCAGGCTGAAGACATATCTTGGTGAAGCTGGTCTTCACAAAGATGAAACGGCGCATAGTTCCGATCTGGGTATGCGGTCACTCTGGCTCTGTCTGCATCTGCTTTAGCGGATGTTATGTGTCATGTGGGTTTGGAAATGGCCCATAAGGCGCGGTATAATATGCAGTTGAAGAAGGTACTTCGCCATGATAGTACGTGTACACTTGTGGCAGCGGCAGTGGATGATGTGACATTCATACAATATGGCAAGCGGTTGTCAAAAATCTAATTTCTGAACCGTGCATTAACTTGAACGAACCGGATAGCTTCAAGTTTGATGGTAAACGAATAAAATGACCTAAAACTCTAGAGTTATTGAAGCGATTTATCGAATCAATTGGCTTACAAGTAAATGGGCTTCTCCTGGAGGTGGCAGCAAAAAGTTTAACTGCCTTAATGCAGACCTTGTTTTAACATGGTATTTCGGTAAAAGTACACGTTACTTTTTCATAGCAAAGACGGTGATGTTTTGAAAGAGAAATGTATTATCTATTGTCGAGAACAAGAGTTGGCAACACTAAAGAAAAGGACCGCTTCGTGTTTCCCGAAGCTTTCGAATTTATTTGGTGCTGGTTATGACGGAGATGCTGAACGCATAGCCGAAGTAGCAGATAATTTAGTTGACTTGTCTGAGAGGACAACTGCTATAACGCAAAGGCCACCTGGCCCTGACGACTCGTCTAAGGTAAACGCTAATGATCTTGAAAGCCTCTTGGCATTGTCATTTCCAATGTGGGGTACTTGCGGCGGAGCTTGAAGGAATCAAATTGGGCATTATTGTCCTGCAAAATACTGTTGAATCTGATAATCTCAGAGCCGATCCAATAAAATCAAATAGTTTGAACCGGGATTTGAAGGCCGAAAAGGAAAGATCAAAGAAACTAGAAGCAGATTTACATTAGTTTATTAGAGAGCGCAATAAAGAGGTTGAAGAGTTAGTTAAGATGATTGAATCCCCGGAGAATCAGAATGAAGAGAGTGATAAACTTAATGATGAACTTAAGCGGACCCTTGACTTAGTCATACAAGATCAAGCTCAGTTTGTCCCCTTAAATAAGGCTGTGACGCACCTTTTTGCTGAATTGCCCCCGGCTTAATTTTAAGAGGGGCCCCTTACGCTGCCCATTCTTACCGGTGGTTACGCCAAGAACATGTAAAATTTCCCGAAATACTTCAACTTCGCCACTTTGTCGTCCTTGAGCCCCTGGCTGGAGCCAGGCGGCGCCCAAAGGAGTTATGCCACTGAAATAAGAAATGCACTCCGAAAAATGGAAATCAGCTCTTAGGAAACAATATAGAAATTACTGGTAATGCTAAACTATGTGAAGAAGACTTGAATAAATATAAGCCAATGCCGTCTAAAGCTGGACGAAATTCGTCTCCCAATCACCCAAATAAACATTGTGCATCATCAACAAAGGCGTCCAATAATGAATTATCTAAGGCTATTAATAATAATTCTATCAACAGTAGCCAATCATGCGTACAATCCAAGCCTCGCTGCAATGAATCCTTCAAAGGTATAAACAAAGAGAGGAAATTACAGGGTGTCTCAACCCTATTATTTTCATAACAGCGACTACTAATTAGCATTTCAATCCCTGTGCAACTTATTATGCTCCTGGGATTTGAAAATACGTTCTAATTGTCCACGTTATAGAAATTAGAATAACGACACAAAGTGAGTTAAAATGCAAATTAGTAATTATCAGTTCGACTACGAATGGCTCAACTAACCACATGCACCCTTGTGATCAATTAGTGCTGAATCATGCAAATTCTAAAAATATCAGATAATTTCAAAAGGTTGCAGTTTTTTTAAACACCCTCTATATAACACTATGGAAAACAGAACTAATTATCATGATATTCAATCATACAGTTCTTTAGACACAACACATTCTAATTGTGAGATACTTGAGTCAGGTAATTACAACTCAAGAAAACCTAAATCGATGATTAAAGTTGTAAATACTGAAATAAAACTCACGAGTGGAAGGGTGGTTTGCCCTTAATTACTGAGGTATAAGGAATTGCAAACTGCAAAACTATCGGAAATAACATGAAGCAGCATACCATAAAGACAATAATAAGGAACCTAGTAAGATTCGAATCATTAGTGAACAGACATTACAATGCAGCTTAAGCGGATCGCAATCGCATATTCAATATCCACAAAACTATAATTTTCGGAAACGCTTTCGGAGCAGACCTCCCCAAGTGCGAGATCGTCTGAGCAATTCATGTCAAGGTCACCAAATCAACGCCGCCCAGAGCACCTGTCTTCCTTGGTTTCGATACCCTTTACAATGAAGGGGTGTCAGAATGGACCAACTATCTAGATCTTGTGAGTCAAGTAATGGGGTTATGAATCCGGAGCCGGGATCCAATAATACGACTCATGTGTCGCCTATTTCTTATACTGTAAACAATAAATTAACATGCTCTTAGACATATAATATTCCTGTGCGTATCACGAACCGTTGTAACTATAATAGAAGGACATTTTCCCACAGGAATAATGTAAAAATCCTAAAACGCATTAATAAAAAAATCTCACCAACGGCTGTCCCATATGCACCTTCATTATTTGTAGCCAACGAATATCATATTGCAAACAAGGTGGTAGAATTCTGTGGTGTTGTAGCTGTAAAACAAACCCTCTATAGCCCTCTGAGTCATGGCTTGACTCTAATACACCAGCCTCTATCGTTGCGATTGGAAACAGATATAACATTTATCGTCGTGATAGACCGACTCCTGATGGTTGACTACTAGTTTACTTTGATTTGGATATTCCAGTTATTCGTTTGCATCACCTCGAAGAGAATGGAAAAGAGGTCATGTGGTTAATGCTTATATATGCCAGGATTCCAAGACCTTTTAGCTCAATTCGAATAGTTGGTGTGTATTTCCCACCTGGCCAAAATGCTGAAGGCGAGAAGGTAATGCTTGAATATCTTACAAGTGGACTTAACTCCGTCTTAAGTGACCGTCCATCAACTAGAATGGTTATCTCAGGTGATTGCAATCAAATGAAATTAGATCAGCTCTGTAGGCGTTTCAATTTACATAAATGGTAAAGGCACCAACGAGGGGTAGAAACACATTAGACCAGATTTTAACAAACATGCACGTGCTGTATGACGATGTGCAACACCTTCCACCATTAGGGCGCTTGGACCATCAGTGTATATTACTCTATCCAAAACAAAGACCTAAAATTAAGCCCATTACGTGGAAAGTACGTCAAATGAAACCTAGAAACATAAATTTGCTTGGGATGAAGTTAAATTTGGATGAATGAGACATTGTCGTTAATGCTCAAGATGTAGATGTAAAAGTAGAGATATTCACTGCCAGATTTTACAAATTCTTGATAATACACTACCGGAACGTAAAGTGCGTATACATCCAACAGATAAACCCTGGATAACTGGCTATATTATGCAAGAAATTAAAGCCCGACAAAGAACTGATACAAATGGTGACTTTAATAAATATAAACAACTCTGTGATAAGGTATCCAAACTTGTATCTAATTGCCCCATCAAACGAGAACGCAAGTTATCGCAAGTTTTTACTTGCGCTTGCTTGCGCCTCGTTTGACCACCAACTTGCGATGACTTGCGTTAGCTTGCG
This sequence comes from Trachythela sp. YZ-2020, assembly GCA_016169945.1. NCBI lineage: Eukaryota > Metazoa > Cnidaria > Anthozoa > Malacalcyonacea > Clavulariidae > Trachythela > Trachythela sp. YZ-2020. The sequence goes on along the minus strand of JADLSH010000081.1, from coordinate 164,716 downwards.
AATGATTTGAACTGGTTCAAACTTCATGGCAGGTTTTTGTAAACTTGCGGGCACTTGCGACACGTTTGAACACCAAGCGCAAGTTCAAGCAGGTTTTTCGTGACCAGTTGCCATGGTAACATAAAGCTAGGATAGTCCGTTGTCCTCTGTGCTCGCGCTCTATTTATCTCAGTGATTGTTAAAATAAGCGGGAAACACCGAAGTCGAATACCGTTCGTTTCAAATGGCTTCAAAGAAAAAGCTTCCAATATTAGTGAGAGCATGAACGAAAAACCTTCCAATATAAAGATTGAGAACTGCATGAAAGAAAAAGCTACAGAAAGGAAATGGACCAACTCGGAAATTTAAAAATTAATTGGAATATGAAGAAAAAACACCAGTCTTTGGGACGTCTTCACAGAAGACTATCACAACATTAAAAAACTTCAAAAGCCAAGGACGAATTGTCGCTACGTAAAAAAATGCTCGACGTATTTATAATAGTTTGTCTATCACATTATACTGTTATTAACTATTACATCTTGCACAGGAAACTCTTGGTATACCATGGAAAGATATTCAGGCTCAAATGACATCTTTGCGAGCCACTTTTGATCAAAACTTGAGGAAAAAAAATCAGTGGAAATCGGAGCAAGGGACAGATGAACATTTCACACCTAAATGGAATTTTTGGGAACAAATGAAATATCTTGTACTTACCATAAATGCAAGGAAAAGTCGGGATACCATAAAAGTCGATAAAGACAGTAATCAGGACAACCTTGTCCTTGCAGAAACAGCTGTTTCTACAACTAGTGCAATGAATCGAAAACGTCAAATAGAGAAAACAAGAGAAGAGCTATACGAAGAATGCATAAAAGTTATGAAGGACGAATCTCCTGGAGAGGAAACTGGTAGTTCCTTTGGGACATATATCAACGAAAAGTTGGCTCTTTTATATGAATGGATGTTTTATATCAAGTTGAAATTGGAGCAACAAATGGAGTTAGTACAACTACCAGTACTCTAAGTTACATCCCACAAACGTTTCATTCCCAGGGATTTCCTAATACATGGTCCTATTAAATTAAAAATGTCAAACTTTGCTATAAATTGTTGAACCTTATAGTGTTAACTTTTTACTGGTTCAAAAGTTCAAAGACTTAATAAATTGATAAAATTATGTCAAAATTATATAGATTGTATTGTTGCATGAAATATTTAGATATAAAAAAATTGTCAATGACATTATTACATTGTAAAAGTTCTCAATTTTTATTTCGTATATTAGAGGTTCATGCATTCAATTTTATCGGCCGGGTGGCCAGTTTTTTTTTGTATATTTATGAAATGTCAGCACACAGTCAATTTCAAAACAACTTAGCAAAAATACTGGTAATATCCACTGTCTGACCACATGACAAAGTTCGTGTTGATCAGTGTACCAACGTACACAATTACCAAAATAAATGCACTACAGTCTGTACTATAATTATTGCTCTCTTGGTACATTTAATACTCTTTCCCATTGCCATGGTACACAACCTTCATTAATGAAATAATCTTTTAATTATTACCGGACTACTTTATCATTTCTGCTTGCATTGTGACCAGTTGCTGGAACACTGAGAGAATTCAGGCAGTCAGGACTATCAGGTTTGCCTGGTCTCCATTTTCCAGGTATAAAATATCGAGTAGTTGAATCATACTCGTCAGCTAGACCCCTTGGACAATAAATTTCTCTAGAACTTCCTCGCCGCAGTAAGTTATGGAGTGTCAACATAGCGAAGGTTAGATCAGTCATAAAATCTGGGTTTAGTGGTATTGGCTTGAATAACAGTCTCCATCGATTTTCTAAAATTCCAAATAAATTTTCCACCACTCGGCGTGCTCTGCTAAGCTTAAAAGAATTACAAGCTGAATAACCTATTACTGTATAGTGTCTAAAGAAACAACCTAACAGTGGTGTTACTTAACATTTTTGAGCGCTTGCCAGCAGGGCAAGTTGGACACAAAAATTGGTTACCCTGAATAAAATTCACGTGCCATTAGATCTACCTTTGGCACACATAATAACGAGATTTGAAGCAAAAGATTGCAGTAGCTCAGTAAGGATGAATTTATACTACACTTGATCTGACAATAGTTCGTAGGCACTTAATTTAAATGGCGGCTGCGCGGGTAGAACATGCTAGTACAGCTGATAATCTCACACTATACATACCATTATGATAAAAAAATGTCAAAATAAGTGCCTTAAAACGAGATTGCATATTTTATATCTATTAAAATTACTAGGAAAATGAATAAAAATATTCCTCACTACTCCCTAATCAAGAAAATGTTTGCCTGAATCTTGTGCAATATTGTTGTTTAATAAATGCCCCATATCTTGCGACTTGGTGTTAAATTCCCCCCCCCCCAGGGACAAGAAGAGGTGTCAAATGGCAGGGGTATGCCCAGGGGGGTGTAAACAGCATAAATTGATTGGAACATAACTGCTGATCAAACATTTAAAATTGATTGCGGCATTATAAAATATTCTCAAAGATAACCGTTATATACCTGTAGTTAAAAGCACGCCTTACTTGAGTAATGTCCTTCTGGGGATACGGTTTCATGCGAAATGGTTTCAGTGCAAATGCTTCACCTCCAACCAGAAGATAGGGTACTGCCTTTCTTTTGCAAGTGGAAAGCATGTAGGTTCTGGGATTTTCAACTTGTCATCTTCAATATCTTTCAAGGTGGCAAACTTGTTCCATACACCTCCATCTGAAACTCGCCCATTGGTGCCCACATCGGCATAAAGACATTCATAATCAGGTCCTGCAATGGCCATGAGGACAACAGAATGTGTGTGTTTGTAGTTGAAGTAGTGAGAGCCTGACCCAGTTGGTGGATGCATAACCGAATGTTTTCCATCAATTGCTCCAATGCAGTTTGGAAACTGGCAGCATTTAACAAACTCACTTGCATTCTCTTTCCAACTCCTCTCAAGGTGGTGAAAGACACTTTTCCGTAGTTTTTGATATATTGCCTGGCATACTTCACGAACAATGTACGAAATAGTTAATTTACGAATACGAAATTGAAAGTGAAGTGATGAGAATGATTCACCAGTGACAAGGAATCTTATTGTAATCACAAGTCTCTCTGCTGGAGAAATTATTTTATGGCCATCTTGTATTTGATTTTTTGCTATGACGGGTTCTATATCCATACGAATTTCGAAGAACTGTTCGTAATTCATCCTCATCATCTCTTTGTAGCCTGTTGTATCCTCCATACGCAACTCTCTCACGGTGTTATTGAAATGACCTTTTTCCGGTTTTCGTTTAATCCATTCTCTTGTTTTCCCACGTTTCCAAACCCGAGACGTTTCGTCTTCATCGAGTAAACAAAATAAAACGATGCTGGCGGGTTTTCGCTTTCTCTCAGCCGTTAAATGACGGCCATTTAAATAGATTTGTTTGCATATTTTGCAACTTTGCAATTATTGTTACGGGGTTACCCGCATACCTACACACGGGCTAAATCGCCCTAAATTTCTTGCGTATCGTTTGAACGGTCGCGTCGCAAGTCAACGCAAGTCAAAACAAGTTTACTTGCGATGACTTGCGTTCTCGTTTCATCGGGCCTTAAGCAAAGGAAAGATATTACCGCACAAAGGTAATGGATCTTCGGAAAGGAAATCAAGCAAAATGGTATCAAATGATGTACAATCTCACATCTGCAAACTGGTTGCAATACAATAACCCAGCTGCCGGTAATGTTGCTTCACTGGCTGGGCAGTTGCAAAGTATATTTGTCAAGTCCTGGAAAGAAGTTAGTTCTTCCGAAATTCCGAGCATCAACAATGTAGCGCACCCATTGGAAGATGTTCCCCCACCAACGCCGTCTATTGGACACGTGAAAGCTGCACTTAAACATCTGGACTCAAGAAGGCAACTGGTGCTGATGGAATACATGCTTGGTTATTGAAACGGTTCCATCAAAAACTGGCCCCAGTTGTGCATAACATCATCTGCGCAAGCATCATACAGTGCAAATACCCAAAATCATATAAACATGCTCTCGTCAGCCCCGTACACAAAGTCTATCCGCCAAGTGATATCAATAATGATTTCCGACAAATATCAGTCCTTCCACAACTCGCTAAATTTCTCGAAAAACTCCAGCTGAAACTTAGCAGACCGGATATGAATCTTAGTTCTAACCAACATGCATTTACAACAGGGCGTGCGACCGTGTCTGCACTAGCTTACATATAAAAAAAATGGTTTAACGTGACTGATAATTCAAATACTGGCCAAATGGGTGTTCATGCATTTTTATAGACTTTCGGAAGGCTTTTGATCTCGTGAATCATGGGATTCTCTTAAAAACTAGCTGATTGCAAGGTAAACAGGAGTTCCTGGTTATGGGTGAAGAGCTTTTTGGAAGATAGGCTTGGGCTGACAGGAATAAAATGGCCCTTGATGCTAAGAAAACGAAGGACATGTGGATATGTTTTAGAGAATGCAAGTAGTATTATACAGGCTGTTCGAGCCCCTTTTTTGAGAGTGTGCGAGAGTGTGCTAATTGAATATTCAGTCAGTGAGGGTGGCACGGCGTGGTACGTGGTCCTTAGCATATGAGGGTGGCGTGTTACGTAATTAACATAGAAAAGGGGGCCGCAACTAATAATTAACATTAATTAAAATCGTTAATTATACAACTCGGCCCTACTCCTTTGGGATATGGTGCCTCATTACATTGAACCTTTTAAAGTAAAAAAATCTAGTCATAATAGCGTCGCGCTACCGATTTACATTACACATGATGTCACACAATGCAACTATACGCGAAAATATAGACCTGTGAATAATTTTCAGATATTTTTTATTATGACTTATAGTATGTTTTCTCAAAAATAATGATTAAATATTTACAATACGTATAGTTGGGTTATTTAAAAAGTTCTTTTTAACCCATCTAACTCTTTTAATATGTCCTCAACAATAAAATTTTCGTCTAATTCCCTTAAAATTTCTTCAGAAGTTGGGAATTCATCAGATAGTCCTTCCAGCATGAAATCTTCTATGCTTTCGTCTTGTTCAACTTGTGATAAATTAGTGTTTTTAGAATCTTCGTCTAATTCCCTTAACATTTCTTCAGCAGTTGGGAATTCATCAGATAGTCCTTCCAACGTGAAATCTTCTTCGCTTGCTTTTTGTCCAATCTGTGGTATGGTTGAAGGCGTTGGATTTTGCATCAGAGATCTTAGCCGCTCTTTCACTTTCCTCAAACATTGCTCAATCTATCGGGAACTTTTCCCGAAAAAACATTTCCATGCGTTCCCATGTTTTTTCTTTCTCTTTCTTTTTCAGGCGGTATTTGCGAAATCTGGTCGACATTTTGATATATTTTGTATGACCGATATTTTTCTTGTGAATCCTTATATATGATTGACCCATAAGCGGGGCGGAGAGATATTTTGTCCATTTCACAAGGCATAACTAGCCAAACGTGCGAACGGGGAATTAATGATTCACACTAATTGATTAACTGAAAGAGCTTTAATGAATTGTAGCTACCGACAAAACAGCCGAACGAGTTTTCCCTACATAAAAAGTTACAGTGTAAATAATGGCACGACTAAAACTTTTTGCATTGCAATCAAGTAGCGCAACCACTTTAGCGTCATAGGCGTAGCGCAACAGAGGTGTAGCGCTACAAAATTTCTCGCGTCCCATGCCATCTAATAGAGACCTTACGATGTAGGACGGCAACGCGAACGACGACGGCCAAAACAAACTCCTTTAAATAAATCAATTAAATAAAATTTGTCTTGTATTATGAATCGTTGAGGAAGTTGAGATAACGGCCTTTTGGTATAGAAGATTTCTACTTCAGTACTGAGCCAATTTGCTTGAGTATACCACTTCTCGCGGCTTGAAATGCAGACGTTGAACACAATACGTGAAAATCTGCAGTTTACCGTTGTAAACAGAGCGAGTATGACGTCTAAAATTCCCGTGGGATTTTAATTATTCATTTCTATTCTAAAATACTATAAATTTAATTGTATTTATAGCCGTCGTCGTCACGTTCCGTCTTAAATTCGTAAGGTCTCTAATGACAATAGCTAAGCGTCCGTATAAATTTCGCTCTTCAACTTTCATAGGAATATATTTTGGTCTCTCATGAAGTAGTCTTTGTTTGTAATCTTCTCGTCGCTCTGGCGTCATCATTGCTAAATCTTTAGGTCTCCAATTTGAAAAATCTACCCAGTTAAATATATTTTTAACAAAGTAAATAAGGTCTGCTCTGGGTCTGCTTCTAAGAGCGTATTATCCTTAAACTCCATCACTTGCTTGGGAGTATATATTGTCCGAGTCAATCTCATAGCTTTTTCACCTTCTAACCACAACTTTACATTTCTTTAACCCATACCGGCCGAGCAAGCATATCTTGGATATACTTATTAACTAATCCATTTTCTATGACTATGACTAACAGCCAAGAGTGAATTATTGTGATGTGAAAGCTATTAAATTTAGTTTGCATTGTACATTTTGTACTTTAAATCGTTAAACCGGTCATTAACACAGCGAAACAATCAAATCCCCAGGCATGCTTGAGCGAACACGAATCAGATAACTATATAGGCAAACAGGTTTTACTTTTGTAAGATATTGTATGATATCCTAAGATACTGTGTGATATCTTAAGATACTGCATGATATCCTAAAATGATGCCCTAAGATACTGTATGATATCCTAAGATGATATCCTAAGATACTGTATGATATCTTAAGATACTGTATGATATCCTAAAATGATATCCTAAGATCGGGTATGATATCCTAAGATACTGTATGATATCCTAAGTTACTGTATGATATCCAAAAATGATATCCAAAGATACCCTATGATATCCTAAGATATTGTATGACATCCTAAAATGATATCCTAAGATACTGTATGATATCCTAAGATATTGTATGACATCCTAAAATGATATCCTAAGATACTGTATGATATCCTAAGATACTGTATGATATCCTAAGATACTGTATGATATCCTAAGATGATATCCTAAGATACTGTATGATATCCTAAGATGATATCCTAAGATACTGTATGATATCCTAAGATACTGTATGATATCCTAAGATATCGCATAATGTCCTAAGATATTACATGATATCCTGAAATAAGAAAGTTAAAAATAAGGAAGATAAATTCCACTCCTCCCTCTACCTCTTTCTCTAAGTCTAACCCTAATTTATTAACTCCAACACTAGTTCTACTTTTAACCCTAAGCCTCTCCCTAACTCCAAGCCTTTCTCTAACACTAACACTAAATCTGATACTAACGCTAAGTCTAGCTCTAACAAACGTAACTATAGTCTATGACTATGACAATGACCATAGTCATAGACTATAGACTATAGTTATAGTTATGTTTGTTAGAGCTAGATTTAGCGTAAGTATCAGATTTAGGGTTAGTGTTAGAGAAAGGGTTGGAGTTAGAACGACGCTTAGGGTTAAAAGTAGAACAAGTGTTAGAGTTAATAAATTAGGGTTAGACTTAGAGAGTTAGAGAAAGAGGTAGAGGGAGGAGTGGAATTTATCTTCCTTAATTTTAACTTTCTTATTTCAGGATATCATGTAATATCTTAGGACATTATGCAATATCTTAGGATATCATACAGTATCTTAAGATATCATACAGTATCTTAGGATATCATGTAGTATCTTGGGATATCATCTTAGGATATCATTTTAGGATATCATGCAGTATCCTAGGATATCATTTTAGGATATCATACTGTATCTTAGGATATCATACAGTATCTTAGGATATCATTTTAGGATATTATACAATATCTTAGGATATCATAGAGTATCTTTGGATATCATTTTAGGATATCATTTTAGGATATCATACAGTATCTTAGGATATCATACCGTATCTTAGGATATCATTCCGTATCTTAGATGATATCATTTTAGGATATCATACAGTATCTTAAGATATCATACAGTATCTTACAAAAGTAAAACTTGTTTGCCTATATAGTTATCTGATTCGTGTTCGCTCAAGCATGTCTCGGGATTTGATTGTTTGGCTGTTTTAATGACCGGTTTAATGATTTAAAGTACAAAATTTACAACGCAAACTAAATTTAATAGCTTTTACTTCACAATAGTTCACTCTTGGCTGATAGTCATAGTCATAGAAACTGGATTAGTTAATAAGTATATCCGAGATGTGATATGCTTACTCGGCCGGTATGGGTTAAATAAATGTAAAGTTGTGGTTAAAAGGTGAAAAAGCTATGAGGTTGATTCGGACAATATATACTCCCAAGTGAGTGATGGAGTTTAAGGATAATACACTACGCTCTTAGAAGCAGACCCAGAGCAGACCTTAATTACGTTGTTAAAAATATATTTAATTGGATAGACTTTTTAGATTGGAGACCTAAAGATTTAGCAATGATGACGCCAGAGCGACTAGAAGGTTACAAACAAAGACTGCTTCATGAGAGACCAAAATATATTCCTATTAAAGTTGAATAGCGAAATTTATACGGACCCTTAGCTATTGTCATTAGATGGCATGGGACGCGAAAAATTTTGTAGCGCTACACCTCTGTTGCGCTACGACTATGACGCTAAAGTGGTTGCGCTACTTGATTGTAATGAAAAAGTTTTTGTCGTGCCATTATTTACACTGTCACTTTTTATGTAGGGAAAACTCGTTCGGCTGTTATGTCGGTAGCTACAAAGTCACTAAAGCCCTTTCAGGTAATCAATTAGTGTGAATCATTAATTCCCCTTTCGCTCGTTTGGCTAGTTATGCCTTGTGAAATGGACAAAATATCTCTCCGCCACGCTTATGGGTCAATCATATATAAGGATTCGCAACAAAAATATCGGTCATACAAAATTACATAAATAATATAAATTATATTATGTCGCACCAATCCTGGACAAAGCATCTATGACAATTCCAGGGGGGATTTAATAAGAACTATTGCTGTCATATGGCAAGTAACATCAATGAGAATGAGTGTCTCAGATGGTTTCACCCAGGATTGCAGTAAATTAGTAAATAGTCACAGAATTTATATATGATAAGATTTTTTGGCCAATTTGGCAGGTACGCTAAAGGTACGTTCACACGTTGCGAATTTTTGGGCCGATTTCAGATGCATGTTAATGATATTTGAAAAATACGTGGCAAACGTCATCTGGTGACATCATCAACTGAAAATATTCGTCATTAACATTCAGTAAAACTTAAAATCGGCCTTACAAATTGCTGTGTGTGAACGTACCTTAAGTTTACCAGCAAACTAGGGTGCATGATGATGATACAGTAACAACATTATTATGGCTGCCTAAACAATATTCCCTTGCATAAATTATTCTGTTTTCTGTCACAGCAACTATTATATATAGTTTTGCTAAGTAATAGTTATATCATAGCATGACCACATCATCCTGGCTGACAAATCTGCGATCATGTATACTGGTACAGTGCAGCCCAGGTTGGCATGTACTGTACATCCATTCCCATGGGGTTGAAAGACATGTTGACATATTGGTTTACATTTATGGCCAATATTTATTTGCCAGGTTCTATCTACAATTTGACAGCATGTCTAGAAAATATGTAGTTTACAATCTTTAAAGATTTAACCATAGTGTGTTTTAATTCACATACAGTACATCTGGGTGCATTGCCAGCTAATGGGTTAACCAGTTGCACTCGCAGTCTTTATGGCTATTTTATCCGCAATCATTGCAACGGGGCTATAAAGGGTGGTGAGTGTAATATCATAATATGAAGATGTCAGATATTTATATTGGTCAGATATTTCCAACAGCATAAAAAATTTCATGTTATGTCATGTCAGAGAGTGTGTTGCTGTACAAAAAAAAACATTGGATACATGTTTTGGACATGTTCATCAGGTTAAATTGTGAATAACAATAGACTATTAAATGGTCATACATGTACCACCATTGATGTAACAATTGTTTACTCGTATCATGCTGTTCTAATGTGTCCTTTTTTAGTGTATTGCTGAGTTGAATAAATATGGGTTATGCCTTGAGCCCACCAAGAAATACACAATTCTGGATGACATTGGCAAGCATTTCCTTGATCGTGCTGAGCTGGTGAAATCTGGCCACAAGTTTGTGTATGTCCTAGATAACATTGACTGGGAGGAAAAGGCACAAGATATGAGGTAGGATGTTCAAAAGCGGAGTGTACATGCAGTTGCTACGAGCATCGCCTTCAACAGAGTTCCTGACCAATGTTTACCTTACTCTGATCCACAGCAGGATCTCAGAAAATGCAATGTCAACGACCTGGTGACTGTCAATGATGCAGAATTAAAAGAAGCGAGAAGCCGATACAGAGCAATTGATGCAAAGCTTTTGTTTGAACATTTCACAGCATTCACCATGTTTGAATCATATACACCTCAAACCACTAACTGTACCAATGCCAAAGAAATGTCAACAAAGTCTGAAGTTGTCACAATGCCAATGTTGATGAACGATGAAAAGAAATATTCAGACTGTGTTGATGTTTTGGACCAACTAGAGAGGTAGACACATGAAATATATTCAGCTGCTGGATTGTGTTCATCAGAACCTGAATCCGGTGATGAGAGTACGCCTATAATTGGAACCACTTCCCGACCAGATCAACCTGCCTCCCACGTCCCACCAGCTGTATCTGAGAGTGATCCATTGCATGGTTTGAAAATACCATGCTTTGGAGATCAGCTCACTCGTGTTAGGTTTGCTGGGGCAAAATATTTACGTGCTGGGTGCCATTCAGCCAAACAGAGATTGGATCATCCCTATCCTTTTTGCATTGTGGACTGGCATACAAAGAGAAGTTATCTGAAGGTACAGTATACATAGTTACTATGCTAAAATATATAGTGTATGGGGCTGTTCAGAAATATTTGATGCTATTTTTGTCATTTTTTTACACCCCTACCCCCTTGTGACCCTTTGTGATGGTTATCATTACCCCCATCGAAAATTCTTTGAATCTGTGCTAACCCCCCCCCCCCCAATCCAAAAATATATATAATTCAAATAGCAATTGAAAACGTGTGCTAGACCAGCAATTATTTCTCAGCATTCTATTAACACTACATTTCTAATTCTCAGTGGTATGGACAGAAGTTATGATCGAAACGCATATCTGCCTACTACAATAATGTGTTCGTATTTGTTAACAGCTCAATTTTGCATGTTTTTGTAAACTGAGGCTTCAAGATCTATAGTGTCACCATAATTTCATGTTCACAGCACTACTTCATGCCATATTCAAACTACTGGTTGTTCATGGTAATTAGGAATAACGATTTGCATCTCTGCAGAAAATTCTAATCATTTACTCCATTTGCCCTATTTTTAACACCAGCGTCATGTCACGGTGTTTGTGATACCCCCGCACCCCATTGTGTCAATATGCGACTCTTAGTCAAACACCCTCTACCCCCCAAACTGTCATGTATTTTCTGAACAGCCCCTATGTCAATATTCACCTCTTGTGATATTAAATTGTACTGTACTCCTTCATTTAGGTGGTTAGCACATAGACATTTGGGGGTATGGGGCAAAAACTACTTTTGGGCAGGCCTTGGCTATTTTCAATTCTCAAAGATACTTGTCATGTGGTTTGTCTAGAAAACTGATTTTCATATACTCTTGAACTTCCGCATGGATTCATTACATTCTGCAATCTTTAAAATCTTGTAAATAATATTCTCAATTTGGTCTCAAAATTCCTGCATTTTGAGAGAGTATTATACCTTATATCCGTATTTTACATAATTTCTATTTGAGGGCCCCTTTCACTTGCGGGCCCGAAATTCTGGAAGGGAGAAGGGTACACTTCGTTTCTTCAAGGAGAAGTTGAACCGGAGGAATGTCACCGTCGCTGTAAAACACTATGAGGATTGTGAGCAGCTGTTTTTCAGTGTTGGTAAGTGTTTTGTAATCGAAGCCCTCATGGAGTTTTTCCAAATGGTTGATGCAAAACACAAACCAACAGCAAACGGTCCTCATAGTGTTCATGTCCTACGAGAAGATTACAGGAAGAGTTACCTCGTCAATGTTCTTGATAAATTCCTGGATGAATATGTTTTTGTTGGGGTTGATGAGACTGCCCATCTGACAATGACGAAGATGACGATGAGAGTGCAACAACTGACGGTGTTTTGTCGTATGGCGTCAACATCCTGAAGTCATTCTTGTTGCTTGCACACATCAAGGGTGCTGTTGCCACTGGCAATGGTGAGTACCTCTCTGTCCTGAGAAAACAGCTGTTGGTGCATTTCTTTTCAACTCCAGATTTCAATGAGTTTTCCATTGAAATGTTCATCAACATTTTTCAAACTCAAGTCCTGTTGTCAAAAGCTGAAGCCCATCGTTGCAACTGGGCTGCTACTGTGAACTGGAAAGGTGGTGCTGGCAACAATATAGAAATCGATCTATTCCAGAAAAACCGGAATTGCGAAATTAAAAAAGCTCACTCGCTCAATGGGAGCTAACAAGAAAGAAAAGGCGATCGGCAGAGCCAGTAAAGCTTCGGGTGGTGTTACGAAAATTGTAGAGGCATATGAGAGCCAGGTGAACATGCGCCGAAAGTCGTCAGCACACTCCCACAAGTCATCAGCTGATGATGAACGACTAATTGGTAAGGACTTAAGGGCTTTAAGACCTTTTAAGAAGGAAGATTGGACTACATTGGACCACAATGTAAAATACTGGTTTACCAGTAATCTGTGTCATCCTTTAATAAAGTTTCTAAGTTTTCTAAGTTTCTAAGATGGCAGAATGTATGAGACATTTCCTGATATAACTTGTGATCCTGTACAATCATTTAATGAAGAGAAATTTAAGGAATGGACTGACAGGCATAAAAAGAACATACTCATGCATTACCCTGTGTTAGATGACATAGAAGGATAAGTATTGCCTTATGCAGGACGTAACCATGAAAGTAGCATTGTACTGTACAATAAGCTAATGTTTGTGCCAAAATTATCAGCAAGTCAAATTCTATGAATGTTTTAGGTCCAATCCAATGTTTCCAACCAAGGTCTTGCTAATTGGGGAATACATAGCAAGAACCCTGGTCACAAAAATTGGATTTTACTTAATTAATCATTTAGAAGTCCTTTTAAACCCAGACATTAGTTTACTGTAAATTATATATAAGCAAGCTTTTAACCAATTTTTGCCCAAGAGTAAAATCATGTGCTCTTGTGTATTATGTGTGTTAAAATGTAAATGATGGCCTTTGAAAACTATTTGATTTAAATTTATGGAATACTCTGGTGCACATATTGAATTCAATATTTGAACCGATATATTGTTTTTCAACATCATTTTTTCAAAATGTCTTTAGTATTATTTGAAATTACAACTGGTGATGGTTTTTCTGAAAAATATATAGTTCAAGTAAATATGAGTTAACTGGTAGTACCCTTCAGTACCAGTGACCAATAGAATTGTCTGGTGTTAGACAGATTAAAATACTAAAGAAGTGTGCATCAAGGTGTATTGCAAGCTTATGTGTTAACACAGAAGTGTACATGATGTACTTATATTGTACATGTACTAAAATAGCGCAATTGATGACAAACTAGGTTGGATTTCTATGGATTGTTGAAACAGTAGCATAATTTGCGCATGGCCAAGGAAACATTATTTGTTGAAACAGTAGCATAATTTGCGCATGGCCAAGGAAACATTATTTTGAACAATTAATAAATAGTTTTGCTGTAACAAGATTAGAAAAATAATTGTTTCTATTGATAATGATATGTAATTAAGAATAGTTAACAGAATATTTTAATAATGTAATGGATAAGGGTACATGTATAATGGTACATGTATACCTATATAGTTCACTAATATAAAATACTTTTGATTAATATAGACTTAGGTTTTTGGGACATGATGCTAAATGTAAATTTATATATATAATAATTATGTACAGTAAATAAACCTTTTTGCTTTGATGCATTGTTTCTTTTTGATGTCTGACTACAACTTTCAGAGCATTTTGGTAGTAGAAGTAGTTATGTACCACAAGGAAACATCATCATAAGGTCCATCAATTGTATTGTTAATGTATTTGGCTATTAAGACCATGTTACACAGGGCAATTTTTCCTGCAACTTGCAACACAATTTCAAAACAGCGCCATGTTATCTAGAAAAGTACGCACAGAAAAACAGTGAATATGACCCGCATTTCTCTTCACTGCTATTTATATCATTCTTGTTCATGTATGTCTTTGAAGGCCTTCTGGGCATGTTTAAACAAGAAACATATAGACAAAGCAAAATGAGTAATTTCTTTGCGAATATATTTTTTCATCGCTCTGTGTCTGAAAACAGGGATGGATCCAGCATGAATTGATAAGGGGGGTGCAAAGCAGGGCGTGGTCGGTGACCAAGGAATCACCACTGAGAACCCCTACAGGGTCAAGGAGGTTATCTTGGCAAAAAATATTGAAAAATAAGACTGCCTAGATAGTAAAAAAGGCCCAATATTATATTTTTGTTTGATAAATGCCCTGTCAAATGTAAAATTTGGATTTTATATGTGAATCTGCACCACCTTGGCCAAGGCTAGGAGGGGTGTGCACCACCCAGTAAATCCATCCCTGTCTGAAAAATTGGGTTGCAAGTTGCAGCAAAAATTGCCTTGTGTAACTTGGCCTTTACCCTTAAAAGAGTGATTGATCACTACTTACAGTTTCTTCAAAAGAAGGTGCAAACACCTGGTGCATTTGCATTGTTCCTTGCATACATTGCAACAAAGGTGCAATGGCTTGACAAGAAAACTATGTTCATAGTCCAATGACATTAGCAATGATTTCCTCAGGCACATGTCTTCATTGGAACAAAAGTTACGCATATTCTCTTGCATTCCAACTTTATTCTTACCGATGTCTTTGTTGTTATAATATAAACAAGCTGTTGATGGCTTTCCATCCCTGCCAGCACGTCCAGTCTCTTGAAAATACGCTTTGACTGGACATGGAGGTCCAACATGAATAACCTTGCGGATATCCGGAATGTCCACACCCATCCCGATGGCCACAGTTGCAAAAACCACACGAATAATGCTTCTTTTTGAAGAAAGTTGCTTTAGTATTTCTTCTTTCATCTGGTTAGTTTGTGGGGCGTGGAACTGTGCAAATAGCCAATTTGCAGGGATTGGAGCAGAGCCTGGGGGGAAATATTGTTCAACACCAAGAATATGTTCGAACAACTTGTATGCAAAACCACATAGTTTTAAAGGTATATATACAATAGTAAGTTGATATTGATTCTTTTCTTCTAAAAGACCTTTGGCAATTGGCTCTAAAATAGACTTAATGGCATCAACATCTTGCCCATGTCGAAATATGTTTTGGTAAAAAATATTTTCTCTGTCAGGATTGGCAACGATGGAAATACATTTATTTAATCCCAGCGAGTCTTGGATAGCCTTCATATCAGTCCTACTTGCTGTTGCTGTCATAGCAAGACAGGGAACATCTGGGAACAGTGCAAACAATACTCCCAACTTTCCATAATCTTTTCTAAAGTCACTTCCCCTACAATAAGAAATCATATCATCCTCATAAATTACCATACAGAATACAGTATTCAACACCCAACACTTGTCCAATCAGGGCGCATTCGGACACATTGCCAGTTACCCACTTGCCAATTCCAGGGCGCATTTGGGTGCATTGCCAGTTAATGAGTTACTCTATTATTTGGCATTAAACAGATTAAAATAAGAAATTAGCATTTGGCACATGCATTTACAAATAAAATGGGCAGTTGGCACAGGGAGTCCTACAGGGAGTTACTACAAATATCCTAATGTTCAGGAAAATCTCTGGTGGTATAGTATATAAAGTAAATAAAAAAACAAGGCACATTTGGGCTACATCCAAATGCACCTTACTATATGTTAAGGCAAACATCTCATAATGCTCGAAAAAGTGTTGCTGACACAAAATATCAACCCCCTAAACTTGGCCAATTTCTAGAGGGTTTACTTCCCTAAGTCGCTCTCATCACTGAGTCGTCCAAAAACCTTTGGACATTGCACTGTTGACAGAAGTTGTTCAAAGTGTTCTAACATAAATTACCTGGAAAATTATTTTAAGTCACAAATTTCTGAAAGCACCAGACTTGTTACTCCTCATTAGGGTATACTGGTATTTGTGTGCTATAAAACCTCGCTATAAAACTAATATTCACCCACTGTGCAAAATTCAATTCAATGATTTCAATGCCAGTATTAGGTGCTGAAGGCAGCTTAATCAGTTAATCTGAATGACACATGCATGTTTACTAACCAATAAAATTATAATAATGCAAATCCCGCAGCTCCTGTGAAAGATGTGACTTGTGCACATTAAATTATCCACATAAATTAAGTTGATACTAACCATTCTACTATACAATGAGCCTCGTCAACGACAATTGCAACTACGTTGTCTTGGTAGTTTTTGCTCAATAACAATTCCCGTCCATATTTACTGGAAATTAAAGTTTTGTATGGGCAAAAACTATGTGGTACCGACCATCACGTCACTGTCTCTCTTCGCACAGACTGAAATCGACATCTACAATAACATCGTCCATATCTTCGTCAGTATTATCAAGTTCCCTTCTTGACTCTTTCGCATTGATAACAGACGCTCGGATTCCACTCATGCTCAGGCGAGGTATTTGGTTACTCATTAAGGAATTGAGAGGTGATACAACGATGACTATAGAATCAATCTCTGCCGTAGAAATATCATTCGATAGAAGTATTAAATCGTCTCGCAACTTGTATTTCGCGAACAACAGCATTGGCAGAATATGAAAGATCAAAGACTTCCCATACCCCGTTGGCAAAACACACATCACTTTCCAGACAAACAACTTGCTTTGGTTTTAAAATAGTTTCTTTGTATAAACTATTTAAAACTGCAAATTCCAAGCAAGATAGAAAGGCAATGTAGTCCGGCATGGCGACGGAATAACAATAAACTACAGGAATGACGGCGTATCAAGTGGAAGCATCTAATATGATACTCTCCCCATACCCCCTAAGGCGATACATTGTTGACAGGTCACGTGACCAGAGAAAACCAGGATTTTTCTTCTCCAGTGGAAAAATCCTTGGTATGAGGTTGATTATAAGTCATAATAAAAAATATCTGAAAATTATTCACAGGTCTATATTTTCGCGTATAGTTGCATTGTGTGACGTCATGTGTAATGTAAATCGGTAGCCCGACGCTACAAATAAAAAATATCGGTCATATAAAATATATAAAAATATCGACCAGATTTCGCAAATACCACCTGGAAAGAAAGAGAAAGTGAAAGTTCCCGAAAGATTTAGCAATGTTTGAGGAAAGTGAAAGACCGGCTAAGATCTCGCAAATGATGCAAAATCCAACGCCTTCAACCATACCACAGATTGAACAAAAAGCTATCTCTCGTATTGGAAGGCACGAACAATAATTTATTCCTAGAGCAATCTCATTGCTCTCTAATTCTAATTTTAAACCGTAGTTTTTTTCTTTGTATATTTTTAATATTTTTATGTGTAATTTAGCTCTAATTAATAACATTGTAATATAGTTTGTATCGATATTTTTTATGTAAATCCGTTGTATTTCTAAAAGCTTAAGATGGATCAGTAAAAAAATGAAGTATTATTATGATCCTCGACCTATGCCGGATCTCAACCAATTGTGTCAGGATCTTAACGCTGTTAAGGATTTTGTCCTCGCTTTTCCGTCGTTGGCATCTCAGGCGCGTTTTGTTTACGCGTTTATGAACTTTAGTTGTTCGCCGGTACGCTTTATGACTTTCATGTTGCGTTCAAAAAATTTAGTTAAGAATGGGGTTATGTATTTGAGTATGGGGAATGTGGGAATTTGAGAATTGGAATGTGGTAATTTGAGTATGGTGAATGTGATGTTGAATATATGGGGAATGAAAGGTGATAGGGTAGGTTTCATTTTAGGAATGAGTGTTTCGTGTTCTGTGGAGGAATGCACCACCGCGTTTCGAAGGGAAACAAGGCAACTTCCTTTTTCCCAATAATTTTTCAGTGATCCGTGGAAGAATGGCCAGAAAATTTTACTATTCAAATTGGCAAAAATATTCCACGGAAGCTGATTAAGTGTTTGAATTTGCATAAATAAATAATGTGTTTAGTGAATAAGTAATGTTTCGGAATGCATAAAAAGGTGAGTTGCGTTTTATACGCCTCTTTCTGTGCTAATGGGCACGGTATCAAAGTGTGCAAATAACAAATTAAGTGGCTAGGTAAGTGGGGGGTTGGTGGGGAGGAGGGGAGGAGGGGAGGAGGAGGAGGAGGAGGGGAGGAGGGGAGGAGGAAGGGGAGGAGGGGAGGAGGGAGGAGGGCGAGGGGAGGAGGGGCGGAGGGGAGGACGGGAGGAGGGGAGGACGGGAGGAGAGGGGAGTGTTTACCATCCTTGGTATGGTATGTTTTAAGGCGAACAGCCTCCCACCCCTTTTTTCCTCATCCCTGCTGGGCTTCCGCTGCGGATTCACCCGTTTTGTTTCGAAGTGAAACAATGGAACTTCCTTTTCCCCAATTTTTAATCAGTGATCCGTGAAAAAATGGCCAGTTTGGATATTTTACAATAGAAATAGTTTACAGTGCATCAACACACTCCAGCTGATTTCTAATCCGATTCATATCGCCAAAAATTTTGGTCTTTAAATTTACATAATCGCTCTTTGTCGGGACAGGATGCAAAACTGGGTTATTTTGATAACGTAACGATTCACATTAAACTGACAGGATCTGAGCAACATTTCAGTTCGATTAATCGCCGGTCTAACTTTTCGTTTAAGCCCAGCATCAAATTTCAATACAACCAAATCATTACGCCTACCAACATATCGTGGCCATGCGGAATCAGTCATACACTGTCAGTCACTGTAAAATCTCGCGTGATCGCTATGGTCTTGGCACAGAATGTATTTTTATTATATGTAAGTATGCCAAAATATCTGTAATGGTTTCGAAATTCAACATAATCGTGACTTGCAACTACTTGCACGTCGTTCATGTTAGTGTACTTCAATCTCATAATATTTGAGATTCAAGTTTCAGAATTCAGGTATCCGTATATGATCACCGAGTTTCTTTACCGCAATGAAGTTATCAATTCCGTCATACTACATGCAGTTTTGTATCACAGTTTACAAATATTGTTTCCACGCACAGTCATAAGTTCAATGTTTCTCTTAAAATACATTCATGGTATGCAGCGAATCAATGAGTGAGTTTTTTTTTAATTTGTATATAAAATAAACGGCATTTGGTTGGTGAACTTTGTTTGAGAATTGTCATTGTTTACCAATCACAAAGAGTAAATATTTTCGTCACATGTACAAATTATACAATTAATTAATTTCTATAGGACTGGTAAGTTAATTCCGTAAGGATGGGCTAAGTCTTAGGAAGAAAACGTTCGTTCTTAAGTGCCTTTTGGTAAACCATTAAGTATACATACTATATATTACATGTACCTTTACAAGATCTTCCACCGTTCACTGAGGTGAAACCCAATTCACATTGACATGACCGGAAATCGTTGATGTTTCTGCAGTAACTAAAAGCACCGCAAGAAACATTTGGGCATCCAGCTCCTGTAAAGAGATTCGCAATTTTTACAGAAGGTTTCGTTTTAATTCGAAGAAGTTGTCTTCTGGTATATAAACCTTAAATATTTAGATATATCAGTGGATTTCTCTTGGCAGTACAACTATATTCATCCGTAGCTTATTAATCTTGAATTATCGGACATATAATCTTGACAAGTTTTACCGGTCAAGTTGTATTTGCTCGTAATTAAGAGCGTTGTGAAAAATGTGGTCGTACCAGCTTTAGGACAAGCATAATTGTTCGTGTGTACGTCCGAAAATGAAATGTTAACAAAGAAATGGTCAGTACGCAACTCACTGCACATTCATCTTCGATCTAAACACGAAGTATTCAGTTGTGTCGTGAATATGAGGGCTCGTACAACTTGCCAAGAAAAAATTGATACAAAAAAGTGTTTGCCGTACATACGAACAAAGAAACTTGTCAATGAAAAGCTGTTCCTGTGTTTGGGGTTTACACTGAATTTACATTTAAATATTTTGAACAGTCAATAGCTGTAATGCGGAAAAATACAAATAACTTTTAAGCCCTTTTTTAAGAAATCGTTAATGGTGGACATCAACAAAAAGTGACCTAACAAGTAGGTGGTACATTGAGGTTTGAGAACCAAGAGTGGGGCCTGGGGTCCTCCTCCAGAAAATATTCGTATTCGTGAGTCTCTGTGGCACAATTTGTTGCATTTCCAGAAACAAAATTTATATATCCCATTTAAAGGGACTGAGTTTTTGGTACAAAAGCAAGCATTTGTCGTGTGAATATCATACCTCTCTTCTAAACTAAGTCATTTTCCCAGTTTTGCTTATTTTTTGGACAAAATTGACCTTCACTGGGGGGAACAAAATAGTCTACTGGGGGGGGGGGCATGGGGGCGAGGGGTTGGCTTTCGCTCCTCCAGTTTATATATTAAAAGGCCCTGAAACTTTTAAGCAAGAAGTGTTAAAATTGATTTACCTTCATTTATTTAAAGAGAGAGGTATTGGAACAGGTAGGTAGAAAAATGTTCTAACAATTTGGGCAGTAGCAGAGATGAAGGCAGGGGGCTAACCAACCTCATCCCTTGGTCGTTATCCTCTACAGATAAGAGGACTAATATCGAGGTAGAGGTACCTAATTTTACCGAAACCGAGCAAGTACGAAATGTAATTGGCGAATGTGTGAAATTCCAGGCCAATCAACTAAAGAAATCACAAAGCACCCTACCTACTTGATTATGTTACTCGACCAAGCGAAAGTGTTCGGCATTAATAAATAACTTAAGTGTGCATTTGTTAGTTTGTTGTGAAGGAGGGGAGGGTTACTTAATTGAAAGGCTGCTTAATAAATTTATTCACTTAAAAGTGATGTAAAGTCCCGATGTAAACAAACCGGCAACGTCCGCTGTTTACATTTTAAACACGCTATATTTAAAAAATTATGATGTGTTCTATTTCGCTATGCTTTAAATAAATATAGATTCGAGTTTCTGATTTAGAAGATGTCGAATTTTAGTCGAAACAGCGCGAAATTTGGGCATTGTGTATATCGCGGGATCCCCCATAGCACATGCGCAGAATGGACTTTACATGGTCTTTAAGGGACTGACATATTTTATCTACATTTAATTATGTCAACATTTAAACAATGAAGAGTGAACCTTTGAAAATGTGCACTGTTGGATATGGAGAGTATCATGACCCTATTTCCAGGGGTGTATTCCTAAAAGAAAGTCGAATTGGATTGTAGACATTTTGAGTCTGAACTTTGAATATAAATAAATGTGAAAAATTGAAAGTCACAGTCGCATTTAATTGTTTTTTAACCGAACCAGCTCTATGAACAGAAGATCCATAACATGCGTAAGGGGGGGGGGTGGATTTAAAGGCAGGGAGGTACTGATCACGTTTCACCTCAGGTAAAACAGCCATTCTGCGTTTCACATGTAAAAATTTGCTATTTCACAAAAATTAAGTGAGCGTTTAATGTCGTTCTTAACTCCTAATCGATCTATCCAATGCAAAATCAATAAAATACACGCCGTAAAATTGTTACACGTATAATATTACTCTTGTTGGCGTGCTAACAGCTCGTTCAGTCTTTGCTTTACAGGAGGGTCTTAATGGAGGTCTTATTGCTAGATGTCAGCAAAATATTCTGAAAGTTGTCAGTTCTAGAATTGCTAATTCTTTGTTTGTCAGTTGTCAATTAAGGAAATTTGTCAGTTGTCAGTTAGAAATACGGGCAAATGTCAGTTGTCAGTTAACCCCCACTCAGCCCCTCCTACAGGCCTTAAATAGATTATAGTTTCGCGTACAAAAATTATCGACAAACACGGCTCGCGGGTAGGGATATAAAACACGTTTCACGACACAAAAATCCGTCATTTCACATTTCGCGGGAACAAATATTGCAATTGAATTAATTAATAAATTAACCCGAGATTCCACGTAGAGTATGCAAGCCTTTTATATGGATCTAACATAAAGTAATGAAGCTAATTTAGTACCAAAGTCCGCTGCTCCCATTATATTCTGGACGCAAGAACAATTTTAATTGCAATATTCGACATTTCTGAGATATTCGTGACTGTGCTTCGAAACTAATCGCTTGGAATTTGCTTAAATGGTGAGTATCATATATTTTACTAACATAAGTTAGTTAGAAAAGGATTTGAAGTAGCGTTTGAACGAAATTGTGCCAAAAAACTGTTTCTGTGATGTTTTTGAATGTGTGGTATCAAGTTTGATACCACAGGCTTTTGTGGTCATAACCATGATGGGGAAGTAACTCCATACATGTTGTTGAAAATGCTCATCACAGATGAAATACTGCAATCGGTTGTTGACGAAACAAACCGATACAGTGTACATAAAGATGGCCGCTCTGCAAATTCCACCTGTCAGAACTTGAAAAAGTGATTGGCATGATCTTGTACATGGGTTCCAAATCTTCGCTGTTATTGGGAAAGTGAACTATGGTACGATCCTGTTGCGAATGTCATGTCCCCTGATCGCTTTCTGAAGTTATTGACAGTGTTGGACAATAATGCCGTAACCGATGAGGAGAAGCGAGATAAGTTGTGGAAACTACGACCTTGGTTCGAAGCATTCCCGCAGAGTTTCCTACAGATTCCAGCAAAGGAATTTGAGTCCATTGATAAAATCATCATTCCATTTAAGGGTAGATCTAGCCTCAAAGTTAACATGATGTTTTTTTTCTGCATCTCACTCGATTGAAATTGATGTAGAAGGTTTAGGTGGATGGATATTTCGAGTGAAATATTATATGCAATATTTTAGACCTGAACGGGAACGGCTGCGAAAAATGCAACTCTATGTCCTCCGACAGGAATTGAATTCCGCTGCACCGGAATCGCACGGCCGCAGATTCCGGAATCGCACGGCCGCAGATTCAATTCCTGTCGGAGGACTTAGAGTTGCATTTTTCGCAGCCGTTCCCGTTCAGGTCTAAAATATTGTATATAATATTTCACTCGAAATATCTATCCACCTAAACCTTCTACATCAATAATTTTTTAACTGTGATTTGAAATACCGCAAATATAATGAGAAAATAAGCGACATGATAGACTCCTTTCTCCGGCTAAATTTGCTGCATTTTGGAAATGCGATGAACCTTAAATGACTTCGTGCCTCAAACTCTCCATCAAAAAACGCCAAAGTACCTTATATAAGTGTGGAGAAACATCCCGAGATTTCCGTTTTAATTTGGCACATAAAGTACAATTTGATATTTCGACCGTTTGTAGTAACATTTTTTGCCACTTGGTAAAAAAATCAATAAATGCTTATCCCGCAAGTTAGTAGAAAGAAGTTAATTTTTTGGGAGATCTTATAACAAACATATTTGCAGGGAGGTGCTTCCGAGATTGACGCATCGAGGGGGTTGGCGCAGCTCCCCGAACCCACCGAAGGAATAGAGGTAAGACAAGCAGCTACGAGACACCCGAGGTGCGTCAATTCCTGACGCACCGAACCTGCAAGTATGGTTGATTTTTATCCTATATCAACTTTATTTAAGGTGTCTCCGAGCTGTTTTTAAACAATGGAAAAAAGTAATACAACTTTAAAAGCTCCCATGCTCCTAAGAATTGTTAATGCAACGACGAACGCAGTCCAGTGTGATTTACAACAAATCATTGTGTTTAAATCATTGTGATTTAATGCAACGACGAACGCGGTCCAGTGTGATTTCCGACCCATCACACTGGAGAGCATACCATTGAAAGTATTTACTTCTTGTCTACGTAACGCAATGTATTCCTTCCTAATCGCTAATAACTTTACAGCACATAATATACAAAAAGGATTCACACCTAACCTGTCTGGTACACTAGAACACACTGCGCAAATGGCTAACATTATTAATAAAGCACGGATCAAACAACGCTCTGTTGTCGTCACTCAACTTGACCTCAAGAATGCTTTTGGCGAAGTTCATCACAATCTAATCACATCCGTACTTGACTACCATCATATCCCGGAACACATTATAATTATTATTAGCAGCTTATATACTGATTTTAAAACTTCAATCATTACATTTGGATTCCGTACCCCCTTCATATCAGTTGGTCGTCGCGTGCTGCAAGGTGATTGTCTTAGTCCTCTTCTGTTCAATATGTGTTTTAACACCTTTATCCAAAATATAAAGGCAGAAAAATATCGTAAATTTGGATTCTCCTTCCAGTTTCTCAATCCCATCCACTGGTTTCAATTTCCTGATGACGCTGCCCTAACAAGTAGTCAAGAATCGGAAAATCAACATCTTCTGAACCGGTTCTCTATTTGGTGTCAATGGTCCAACATGATAATTCGGGTTGATAAATGTAGTACCCTTGGCGTCAAAAAAGCTCTGACAAAATCAATCCAATATCTACCAAAACTCCTCATTAGTAACAAACTAATTCCAGCGATCAATATTGGTGATAGCTTTCAATATTTGGGAAGATACTTTAATTTCAACATGTCTGATGAACAACCTAAGTCTGAACTAACCTCTCTCGTCGACGAACTAATGACTGATATTGATTCTAAACAACTTCATCCAAAAAATAAATTACTCCTTTATAGTCGTTATGTTTTATCTAAATTATCCTGGCACTTTACTGTTACTAATCTGTCGAAAACTTGGGTCACCGAAAATATTGATTCTAAAGTGAACAGTTATATTCGTAAATGAAATACCCATATCTGGAACGCTTAGCACTGTATTTCTAACCCGAAACAAATTTGGCCTCAATATTTGTCCGCCATCCATCAAATTCATCCAATCCAAACCGTTCCCCGCACAGCTCTTAAAACATCTCCAAACCACGAAATCAATCAACTTTAGAAGTCAACTAGCAACAACAGAAATATTCAGTATGATGTCTATAACTCCACCAAACAAGTTCTTAAGTGGCTGTCTCACTAAGAACCATGCAGTGCGCTTTAGGTTGAAAATTAGATTTCCTTTATATTTTTACCATGAATTACCTTTACCCTAAAAGGTGTCAAACCAATATTAGAATTTTTGAATTTAAATTTTTTTTCGAGTTATGACGCTGGCGAGACTGAAATTCGACCCCGGGCACAGCGGTCAATTACGTGTTAAATTGTGTATCATAACTCGAGAAGTTTCGCGTCAAATTCAAAACTTTTTTCCCTGAATTGAGACATACTCTTCTTCTTCTAGAATTTTTAAAGAGTTTTAATGTACAGCTAATTTTAAGCCTAGCTAATTTTAAGTCTCCATCCAACATAGTCTGCATTTTCCTTGCCCGAACAACTAATGATCAGGTACAAAATTGAAATTAAAAATTCTCAAAAGTGGCACCTACTTGGTGTCTAAAACACTTTTAGGGTTAAAGTAGAATATTTAAAGTTAAGTTATCTGCAATAAAACTTGTCGGCAAAAAGAATTTGAAGGTGTACAAAATTCATAAATAATGGCTATAAATAGAACTGTTGTTTACCTTCGTGATAACCGGAAACACGTTCAATGTTGCTCGAAGATTTTTATTAGCGACTAAATATTGTTCTAACATGTTTGAAGGCAAGCAGCATCCTGCAAATTTTTTTAAGCTTCGAGAAATTTTACAATTGATCGAACCCGATTAATTACTAAATATTTGCACGCCACTAGTGTATATGCCATCACATAAATATACAGTATTACGCTATATTAATATTGCTAAATCTTTTCGGATGCCATAAATAGAATACACGTTTCATCACAACAAAAGCAACATTATATAAATTTATTTTTACTGTAACATTTATTTTAAACTTAACTCGATAATTAATTGTGTGTTCCTCAAAAAACAATTTAACCTCGCAAATTTTGTAAATATTATTGTAAACCAAATCATTTTCAGTGGGTAATAAAACGTTCGTGAGTTCGTCACCATCTCCACATTGTCGGAGAAATTCGAGGTTAGTAATTTTGTTACTGTATTCTGTATGACATCAGGTGTCTAGGGGGGCAGTTTAGGTAGGGTGCTTGCGTATGTATTTTATTATATTTCTCTTTATATTAAAGCTAATTTAAAAAAAGATAACAATAGCAGAAGCAACGTACAAGATGTTTTTGTTCTTCAATGCGAAATTGTTAAAAATAATTATTGGAATCTTATTTCTTAACTAATATTCTCGTACAAATCGTGCATTTCCCTACTCGGAAGCTAGTGTTCAACTGAAACTGTTCAGTAACAGTGTTTCCTTTATTATTTCCACGCCTGTGTGCCGGTTCAGAGACAGGAGCTTACTAGTCTAGTTTTTAATTATGGAGAAAAGTTGTTCGTTTGTTGGCGTTAGTGGTTTTTCTTGTGGTGAAAGTCGTGGCTTGCAGGAGATTAGTTGCTTATTTGATTGCAAGGAAGACATGAAAAGTCAACTATCAAGCTGCTATTTTCTAAATCGAACTTGAGAGAGAACGAGTTGATTGCTATTCGCGCGGGAATGTTCCATCTTACGGAAGATCAGTTTAAGAAGATGTCCATTTGTCCGTCCCACCGTCATAATTTGGGACGATTTTGGAAACCATTAAGATCGTGCCAGTATCCCATCCATTCGGGCCCTGCTCGTAAGTGTGCGGGGAGAGATATTTTCAATGTTTCATTATCAGAAGCTGTATTCACTCCTTATGGGAAACTAGCTAATTCAAGTAGGATCTCGTAAGTAATTGTGTTAGTTTCCCTTCTCCAAACGTTTTTATTAATATTTTAATGACGCCGAGGGAAACTGGATTTTACTTGTCTAAATAGGAGGGTAATAATATACTTGCGTTTATTGAGAATACAAGCTCTTGAAAATAGAGTCGATGACAATCTTAATATGGGCAAAAGCTAGCAAAATTTTCCCGAACAAAGTGTTTTAGTTTCCGTCTCATCTTCTTTATCGTCCTGTGCCTTCATTCATGATCACGCCGGGCATATGTCCACCAAAAAACGCCAAGTGTGGCAATACAGTTGTGCAGCGGTAACTCTCGCGTGGTCTATATACTTCATGTCCTGGGAATACAACCGAAGGCAAGATGGCGGTCAGTTTTAGCGTGGACGAAGTTATAGAAGCCATATTTAACGATAAAAATTTAGATACCAGCGACGATAATAGCGATGATGGTGACGAGGATGGAATAACAGATAAAGGTGAACAAAAAATAGCTGAGTGGGTACAAGGAATCGACTTTCCAGAAGGATTTAACAGAGAATTGTTTGTCACAAACGCCGAAGCTATGTTGTTGCCATTATAGGCCAAATATACGTGGTCATGAAATTTCCGACATTTTACTTTCTTTTAATGTTAATGCTGCTGCTGTTTTAAAATCGGAGTCTTTGTTATGGCTTCAAAGGATTCACCGAAGGTTGGTGGGAAGACGAAACATTCGCCGGCCATACTATGCGGAAATTCGTCGAGATATTCCAGTGCAAATTTTTAATGCATTATCCCGATCGCTTGAACATTCTGCTATTCCTGGCGTAAGAGAGCCCTACTGTTACGTGACCGGCAACAAGAAAGGTAAAGTGATATCTTTTACATCTCTGTCGCTGCTCAAAAGGTTATTCTGTTGGTTTTCTGGTAAGAATGCGAAAGAAATTGTTGGCTTCTTGCAGCGAAAATTGAGTGGTCGTCGAATTGGCCACAGTACAAAGGTGCTATAGTTTCCCCCCAAAAGGATTTTGGGCTGTGCTACAGTTATAGCAAGGGACAGATGACAAGTTCATTCTACTATGGCGAATGGAATTCGTTTGGATTTCCACAACATGACTGTCTTTTATAAAATAGATGCGGCTTAGCCCCTAAATGAGCATAAATGATATTAAAAATTACAATGCTCTCTGATCAAATTGCTTTGTTAACATGCTTTCAGCTTTTTATTAGTTTAATGACCAAAGGCTTGTTAGAAAAGGTATAGATTGTAATTGTTGATATGTGTTTATTATAGCTGTGCATGCATCAAAGACTACAGGGCCCCTATATATATATATATATATATATATATATATATACAGGGGCAGGGTGTTAGCTACAGTTAAATATTCTGCGTTAAACTCTGTTTTTTTTCCTTGATGTCGCATTTTCACAATTTTAGTTTAAATGTGGATTTTTTTTACTTTTGGCTAACACTGTGAGGGGCGGCATGAGAGCTCATACCAGCAGCCCGCCCTCTCAAAATTTGCGAAGCAAAATGGTCCACTCTGAAAATGGTCGGCCGCCCTGCAAGTCCTTTTCAGATGAATGGCTCTTGTAGAGGGGCTTTCAAATATAAAGCTGTTTTAAAATTATGAGCTGTTTTGAATGGCTATATTTCCCTGTCAGGCTTTCATACATAATTCTGTACACAATTGTTATAACAAGTTTTATTCTAAAATGCAGTACAAAATGTACAGTCGTGTTTAAAATTGAAATAAATATACTGTAGTTTAAATTATAACTAGCAGTTGGCAAAATACAGTACAAAATGTATATTTTTAAAATTTTTAAAGTTATTGAAATAAATATACTGTAGTTTAATAACAACTAGCAGTTGGCATAGAGGAAACTATTTCCCGGTAGAAGACAATATCAATTGGCTATCAAAGGTAAAGAGTCTTGCTTTTGGTGCACCTGGAAATATTAATACATATGAATATACTGTAAACCATTTTTATCTAATCACTTTATTTGTTCTGGTCAAATTGATTACTGCGAAAAGAAGGGGCGCAATTCCATCCATAATATGAACTACTGTAATCTTAACTCATATTTTATTGTTTGTTGGGAAGAATTCAGATTTTGCTGAGCATATGACATTGGCCCCAGCAAAAGCAGGAGTTTCTAATTTGTGAATAAAAATATTTCCGAACAAATGCTATGGTTACAGGTAATGAAATGTAAATATTTCAGAAATCTAGGTCAACATTGCATGCAGCTATAAAAATGTTTTGGACATATACCAATGGAGTAATCTCTAAGCGTGTTCCTCATATAAACAATACAGCAATATTCTACTGAATATACAATTGATCAGTTTCAAACCAAGGACAAAATATGTCATAAGTTTGAGTGGAGTACTACACTTTCTGCAAGAGTAAACTACAATATTACATTACTCAATATAGAAACAGGTCCAACAAACTATATAGCTTTAACTCCACTACGGGCCTTTCGTCAACAATACTTTTCCTCAAACTGTGCAGACAAAACATGCAGGCAGAAACTTGCACATCCTTTTCCATACCACAATTACAATAGTTGGGATCATTTGTAACCCTTTTTGGGATATAATGTGAGGCAGGGGATGAAGGCGGCTTTACAATATTGTAACCCTTTTCTCGCAACCACAGAAGGGAGACATGCTCATGGCGAAACACCTGTTCCCACCTAGCCTGGTAGCTGGTATTGTTGCTGTATCTAGCTATGGCAGTATGCTTTGCTTCCCGCCCCTCCATTGAGTTAACCCCCAGGCCCAAATTATATTTCTTCTTCATTTCCTCGGTATGGGCTGCTACTATATTACCCAAAGTCCATGCGGTGGGGTGATGGGCAAAATATGTTAAATTTAAGATAAAATATGTTCTGCAGTTTTCTTCAAGTTCAACAACTTGTTCATTGCTTATATTAATGCGACTAAACAAGGAAACACAGTCACGCAATTTAAGACAAAGAAAAGCAAGCACATGAAGTGTTAAATGTGCTTTAGTTCCTTGTTTCACAAAAGGCTCTACTGCAGCAATGAAAAACATGAAATTATGCAAAAATCCTCGCGAGTCGTGTCCCGTGAATCGATGATCTAAATTTTTCCCATTTGCTTGGGTTTCATTGAACCACCTGACAATTTTGTTAGCAAGTCTGGAAAGATGACATTTGGACTTCATGGTACTCACATACTTGGCTAAAGGAGAATTGCTTGGAACATTTGAAAAATCCTTGATTGAATCAGACAGGTGGGAGACCGCAACCACCTCGTTCAACAGGTACCGATGAGCGAGGGCACACGCATTATTTTTTAAATGCAATGGTTCGACATGAATTATGTCAATAAGTGGGCCTAAGGGAGGGACAAATTTTTGTCTGCTGTTTTTCTTAGTAATAAATGTTGTAATTTTAGAACGTTTTGTGGCCTCTGTAAGCTTTTGCTTTGAAATCGTTTTCTTCAACCCCTCAACACCATTGACCACATTTAACCTTGACGAATACTTCCAAGGTTGCCATGTGTTTTTGGCATTTTTTCCAAATGAGGCATGGATGTTATTAGCATTCTCGGTAGAAACATTTGCATATGAAGAGAAGAATTTACTAAGTTGTCCACTTAAAAAAGCGACCGTCTTCATATCGTTCGGAAGCTCTGCAATTTGAAATTTTATGTTTACTGTGACTGGTCCTGCAGGTCCATTGTATGTGCATGGGTAAGTACTATTCTCAATAGTTTGAATATCAGACACAAGTACTCTAATGTATCGCTGTACCGCTACACAATTTTCTGGGCAATTTGCACCGAAAAGCAAATAATTTTCGTTACTGCTTAAGATTCCTCTACCGATATTTAGGAACCCAACTAACCAAGCACACGCAGTATCATCTTTTCCGAAGGGGGCCCCATCACCACCCAAAGTTACAAAAAATGTATGCTCCTCCCCAAACCATGTTATGTTCTGCCCACCATAGCCTGACAAATAAAGCCCAGCCAGGGTAACAAGCAATTCCCTTAAGTTGCGATAACATCCTTCAACTTTTTTATCTTCGTCTAGACCTTCACAAAGCGTTTCGTACACGCTATAGATGTTACCCAAAGGTATAGATTTAATAAAAGGCATAAGCTTGTTGTATGGTACAAGTCTAGGTATAGGGAAATTACGGATGGAAAGGCGAGTGCTTCTTTTGCTATTACCAATGAGACTGGACTTATAGCAGCTATCCCTATAAACCTTCCGGTACTTCTGTTTACCAGCTATGCCATCGTTATAATAAACAGACACACTACGCATCATATTTTCATGAGAAGATTCGTAATTAGCCAAATTTTTCTTATATACTTTTGGTATTACATGCTTGTTAAATTTCTTGTTGGAAGTTGCAACATCAGCCGACAAGCTAGGACTACACTTATTCAAAACTGTGTCAGTCAGACCGACAGCACCTGGACTAACTGACTCAACACTACCACCATGTATATCCTGCGCTATTTTGAATGTTTCTTTTCTTCTCTTCCTGGCAGCAGATAAGCTTAACGACAACTCCCCATTCTTAAAAACAGCGGGGAACTTCCTTCTGCTCTGTACTGCTTTTTCAGAGAGATATCTAACCTGACTACCATCTGACTGAGCTAATTCTTGCTCTACTTCTTTGGTGCACTCTATCTCACTGATTACTTTTTCTACCTATTACAAAAGAAGAAACACTATTAAAATATATCTATATTAAAGATATATTTTTTCTATAATGTTTCTTTCTATATTAAAGTGATATGTAAAATCATAATTTGCTGAATTAACACAGTCACTTATAGTGCCAACACAAGGTTTTTGTCTTTGAAATTGGCATGTGTACTATTAGGTAGCAAATTAGTAATAGCTCAACAAAAAAAGTACCTTTCTATCTAGCCTTGTTAGATTGTTCTTGTAACCGTGTAACTGCTTCCGTTTCATTGTCAACTGATTATCTAGCCGAAATGCCTCTATTTTAAGTTCGGTTAAGTTTCGTTTCTTCATAACAATGTCTTCTCGCATCTCCTTCTGCCTCATTGCGCCGACAGCAAATCGCGGCATCGTAATAACCGTCAGAGACGTTGGAAAATCGTTCAAAACAACAGAGATTTCGCAGAGAAGTCGACAAACAAAAAAGAACACAACGTAGATCAAAGTCCAATCGTAAGCTAGACACATTAGTTTGTTAGTATTGAGATGCCATTCAAAAAATTAAACAAGGACCAAAATTGCTTTCATATCTGCCAATATTCTGCGGTCTAAACTTCTGGAAATACACTTTGCCGTAAAAAACAATCGGCAAGAAAGCTTTCTACATGTTTGGTATCAAAATGAAGGTCTTCATATGCAGAGTAATTTCCATCCTTCAAAATCATAATCCAGCCTAACCCCGAGTGTCCCGAGCTACCCAAAAGTGCGCCTCATGGGCAATCGTAAATTCGTACTCAAACTCCTATTTTTGACACACGACCAATATGGCGTCACGGCTCGAAAACATCTGGCGATTTTAGTGCGCTTTATGCCTGACGTGGATGTTCTTCTATTGATACGGGATAGGGATAAATAAAACAATAAATATTCATTTTCATTAGTTCTCGTATATAATAATTATCAAAGATAATTGGTAAAAAATTATGTACTTATAGCAATATGCAGACAATGCCGACAGATACACAAAGAGAGAATGGAGAAGGAAAGTATCTGGATGAACTCAGAACGAGAGAAAAATGAACGAACGGCTGGTGTGGAATATTCTAGATATGTCTTGCGAAAAGGTTTGATGAAATAGAATAAATCAGTGTTATTTTCCTTTTTGTACTTGCAAGATCGGTATTGAATTATCAATAAGTAGTATATGATTATTTATTCAGGCAAACAGCAACCTCTTTGGCAGATCAGATGCAAGACCTGAGTCTTCTTGCCAGTCCGACTTTCTCTTCAGAGGCGTCTGAACAAGTTCCCCTATGGACACCTGGATGTGCTAGTACGTATTTTAGCGACAGTGACGTGGAAGAGGACAAGGGGGCCGACGCTTCGGTTGTGACGAAGTTCAATCCAGCAATGAAAAGTTTGTCGAAACTTGCTGGCATGGACAAGCCACCTGAACTAACCTATCAATTAAACGATCTGGAATAGGCCTAGACACAAGATGCTCGAAATTTCCTTAAAAGTTGCCCTAAATGTTGTAAAAAGTTCCCTAAAAGTTGCAATTTTTTTATAAAAGTTGCCCGAAAGTTGCCAATTTTCTCAAAAGTTGCCCAAAAGTTGCTCATAGTTGCCCTTTTTTGCTCATTACATAGGTACCTGTGCGGACTAAAAATCATGCGAAATTACTTTTATTTTTGATTAATTTAATTTCCTTAGGTACAAGAGATTTATTTAGATCAACAAACTAGATTATCAACAAAACTTTTTTCTTTTAACAAAACTAGATCATCAAAAAAATCTGACTAGATTTCTGTCCAAATAGGAAGTTGTGTTTTTAACACGGAATAATAATGTTTCCATTGTATAGAAGAAGAGGGTCATCATTTATGCGGCAAAGCCGAACCTCTTTCTTTGGTTGCCATTGTAGCACAGCATCACTGACACCTCAACAGTTTCTTCTGGTGCATTTTCCTGCTGCTCTGTGAAAAAGTTTTTCATTATGCTAAAAACTCGTTCAGTGGAAGCAGAACTTGGCTGCACAAGAAGGATTTTCTTCACAACTGATGACCAGTTAGGCAAGATAGCTTCATGCCTTGCCCACCATTGGACCTTCTCTTCTTCAGTTTCAATTTGAGTTCCATCAACATTTGCTAGATAACGAGGAAGCTCATTGGTAAATCCATTAATGACTATATCATTGTCCAGGAAGCCAAAGTTCCTCAGCTCTTGCAAAGAATCTGCTGTGGGACGGAGTTGTTGCACCTCAACGGGGCAGCACAATCTGGCACTTTTAAATGCACGTACAAGATCATGGAACTCTTGACTAAACTTCCTCTTATAAAATCGTAAGCCGGGGGTAATGCAGGCCTTTGCCTTTGCTACAAGTTGATTGTAAACAGGCACGTTGCCATCTGCCTGACGGCGAGCCACTCCCTCAACATTTGGGTAAGCATCTATTGCTACAGCATGGGCGACAGTAGATAAGCGTTCGTAGCAGCTGAATATCAGTGGGCCATCCCCTTCCAAATAGTAAGTAGCTGAAACAAAGTGGGTTCCTCCATCTACCAATGCAGCCAGTTCTAGTTCAAGATCTGCAGCATTACCTGGATCATCAAATATCTCCATAAGATGCATTCTTGTAGCTGGGCAAAGGTGATCATTCTCCCTCAAAAAGGGCGCCATATAACTCCATCACCTGCTGCATCGCCTCCCACTTGCTCCACCATCGAGTTGGGCTATAGGACCGCATTGCTGTCCCAGTTCTAGCCTTCCAGGCAAGGCCTACAGCAGGGCTATGTGAAAACATGCTTACCCAGTATTGTGCAAATTTATCGAGGAAACAGAACTCAAAGTGCTTCCCAACATTATCTATGGTGTGGGAAAAGCAGGTCACATCAAGTAACTGTGGAAAATAGAATTTGACTTGCCGCAATGCTGCCTGGTTGACAGCTCCCCATCTTTCATGGCAGCAAGTAAATTACTGGGAAGGATACTGAAATCCACAGCTAAGGCCTTTATCAAACACTGGGCAAGCTCATCTGATTTTAAGCTCTTTGCCAATGTTTGGAGCCTTACTAATCTTTGTTGAACGTTCCACGTGCTGTCAACAAATCGCACTACTATAGCCAGAGCCTCACCCAGACGTGTGCTTCCATCACAAATAACAGAGCATGCCTTTGTCACAGAAAGTTCCTTCTTCAGAGTTTCCTTTTCTTTCTCATGCTCAGAGGGGATTAACTGACTTAGGTGAGTCTGTGAAGTCAGTCTATGTCCGTACTTCTCTAAGAACGAACGCAAGGAGTCAATCTTTGTCAGAGGGATTCCGGCTGCTAGAAAACTTTCAACCAAATTGAAGCTATAAACTCTCATATCACGAGGCAATGTCTCACCTTTCGGGTTGTTCGCTTTATCGTTTTTCCAAAGAAATTGCAGAAGTGTTTGATCTTTTTTCTTGCTTAGTTCAATAGCTTTCTTTGCTTGAGCGTGTTTTCCAGATGCAATGTGCTTTCTAACAGTGCTCTTCTTCTTGCTTAAAGTCTCCTTACAAGCATCACAAGCATCATCCAGTGGTTATAATAAATATATTTTGCAGTTTCTTTGACCTTAAATTACTAAACCAAAAAAAACTGCCAAAAAAAGACAAAAGTTTCCCGAAGTTGCCCGAAATGTCAAAAGTTGCCCGAAATGTCAAAAGTTGCCCAAAATGTCCAAAGTTGCCCGAAATGTCAAAAGTTGCCGAAAAGTTGCCGAGCATCTTGTGTCTAGGCCTAATCTGGAATCCGCCACCTCCATGGAAAATAACGAGTACATAGACAGGGCAACTGACGCCTGTAAAATAATCTGCAGCATCATTGCACCTAACGATGGAGAGAAGCTATTCGACTCTTTACCACGTGTAAATTCTTGTCAACACCTTTTACCTTTAGTTACTGCGTACGTGGAAGCACCATCTAGAAACATGAAGACACAAATATTGAGCATATACGCATACGAACTACCTAAAAAGGCACTACAAGAACTGCACGAACCATATGGCCAGCTTAGTCGATGGCAAATTGATAGAACCTGTGGGCCTGGTCATCAGGTGAAGAAAACCAAACATCATCGCGTCAAGCTCAACATGGTTAAAGTAGATCACTTTATCGACTTTGCAAATCGTCCATATTTTCATCAAGACGTTGCTTTTGGCACGAGAAATTTGAAACTTGAAAGTGGAGGACAATCGAAATGCCGAATGTCGTTCGCACGGTAACAAGATCGACAATGGTTGTACAGTATTTAGAATTTTGTAATGAAGAGGAGTTCGAGCCACTAAGTAGAGCAACCTTATTTCGGATTCTCGAAATACGAGAAGCATCACAGCGCAAGTCTCTCCAGGTTTTAGACAATACTGCGGCAGATGGGTCATTTATGACAATGAAAGCGATTTGCGAACGATTAGTACATTTCGGTGTAGATATGAAATGGTCGCAGTCAATAATTAAAAGATTGCAAAAGGCAAAGCAATATCTCAAAACAGACTACAAAGTACACTGCCAGGAGAGTGAGAGTCCATGTGCAGATCATTGTTGAGCGTTTGCGTTAAGTGATCCTGTAGACAAGGAGTTTCAGGTAAAATGTTCTCACCAACACACAATGGCATGTGAAAACTGCGATAATTTTAAGTCTACTTTAGAGGAAGTTCGTGAAAAGCTCCAGGAAACCCAGCATTTTTCTTGCACAAAGATGTCAAAGAAGAGCTCATCCACGACTTTGAGGAAGCCTACAACCAAATTCAGAAATGGAAATCTCACATTCTTCGCTCGATTAATCAGGAGAGAGCTAAACAGAAAGTTTTGGATAACCTTGATGAGTCCAGTGTTCTTATTGTCGTTGATTGGGCTATGAAATTCGAGCAGACAAGATTTCGAGAGAAACAGTCTGATTGGTATGGTAAGCGTGGGCTTAGTTGGCATGTGAGTAGTGTCATTTCCAAAGGGTCTTCGACAGACACAGTTGTGGTGACTACATATGCCCATTTATTCGATTCTTGCACGCAAGATTGGTTCGCTGTAGCTTCAGTTATCGAAAATCTTCTTTCGACCATAAAATCCAATTTTCCGCTTGTGAATAAAGCCTACCTCAGATCAGATGAAGCTGGATGCTATCACAACAACCTTCTTATAGCATCAATGGCAGACATCAGAAAACGGGTTGGTATTTCGGTTAATAATTATGACTTCTCAGAACCTCAACAAGGTAAAGACATCTGCGATCGAATTATCAGCCCCTTAAAATAATCTGTTCGAAAGTATTGTAACGAAGGACATGACATTTTTAACGCCACAGACACGCACACTGCACTGAATTTTCATCCTGTCAAGGGAGCCTCATCATCGGTCAATGAGGTTAACGAATCCGTGAAACAGCTTAAAGTAAAGAAGATATCAAACTTTAGCAGTTATCATAACTTTGTGTATGAGAAAGATGGTATCAGGGTATGGAGAGCGTTTGGAGTGGGAAAGGGAAAGAAAGTGCACAATAAATCGCTTTACATCAGTCATCAAGGCACCACACAGATGTTAGTAAAAGAATCCTTCCCAGGCATTAATTCTGTAAGACAGACAAAATTGAGAAGGAAAATACAGTTGAAGCAGCTAACACTGAGGGTCTATTCGATTGCCCTGAGCCTGGTTGCAACCATGTTTTCAAGTCCTTCGAAAGTTTAGAGCTTCACATGGACGTAGGACAACATAGTCGCTTCATAAATAATGAAAGTGTTTACGATGTTCTAAGAAGGGAATGGGCCAATTGTTTTAAAACAGTCACAACCAAGAATGTCCAAATATCAACAGAGAACGGTATCGAAGAAAGTAAAGAAAGCGCTCATGAGATTGGCTGGGCCTTAGGCCACCCAAAAACTGGATCTCTAAGGTTCCCTGAAAATGTGAGAAAGTACCTGGTTGCGAAATTGGACTTCGGAGAACGAACAGGCCACAAAGCAGACTCAGCACAAGTTTCTCTGGATATAAGAGCTGCTAAAGATGAGAGTGGAGAAAGGCTGTTCAAGAGGGAAGAGTGGCTAAACAAACAGCAGATAAAGGGATTTTTTTCAAGGTTAGCCAAACAGCGAAGGAAAGGGCAACTTCAAGCTGATACATTAGGAGAAGAAGACACAAATGATAGTGATTTTGAGCATAATGCAGAAAGAGAAATGCTAGTGGATAACGTCGTCGCTGAGATCAACGTCTCCCACCCTATACACTACGACGCATATGATTTATGTGACATGTACGATCAAGAGAGGCTATCTGTTTTTAATTAAAGTAGCGATGCCGAAAGAAATTTTTCACATTTTGAACTTAAGTTCAAATCAAAGGATAAAAAGTAAACTCTTATAGACATAATATCATCTGTGATTGAGCAATGTACATGTTGCCAAATGAAGTGATAGGCGCGAATAACCACCTTTTCAATCCCCCCCCCCCCGGACTAACTTGGGCTTGCCGACAGACAGTTGTACTGGACATGTCATAGTTCTTTGTCCACGAGTGTGCAGGTTCCGTTCGCTAACCCACAGTTATGATTTATACCAAACGTGCCATAGCGCCATGGAGTCACACGCAGAACACGATTTATATTGCTAATTTATACCAATATACTCCTTTGGGACAAATCAAACTTTGCCGAAAAATATCAATTGAAGCTCCAGAATATTTGCAGAATGGTGATTAGCTGCCAGCTAAATGTTAGAACAATATTTAGTCGCTAATAAAAATCTCCGAGCAACATTGAACGTGTTTCCGGTTATCGCGAAGGTAAACAACAGTTCTATGAGGCTCACAGACAACTGGGTGACACCTCGTTTTATAGCAGGGTTGATACTGATTTTACATCCAAACACAACACCATAATCCGTTCCACCATCGACCATCTCATCACGACTGGGGAATTACCTGCAACGGCAGGCAATCTCCTAGTCACAACTCCACGCACACCAGTCATGTATTTCCTACCCAGAATTCATAAACCCGACAACCCGGGCAGACCAATCGTGTCAGCTTGTGGTTGCCCCACTGAACTCCTCTCTAGCTACCTCGATCATCATGGCGCCCTTGGTTAAGAACCTGCCTTCTTATATCAAGGACACCAAGCATGCCCTGAAAATTCTTGACAACATCAATTTTCAGGGTCCACACAAATTCATTTTCACCATGGATATCAAATCACTCTACACTGTCATCCCGCATCAAGACGGCCTTCAAGCACTAAAATACTTTTTAGACCAAAGGGTAATTCAGGATCCATCTACCACCACTTTGGTACGCTTGGCAGAGTTGGTGCTCACCTTGAACAATTTCTCTTTTGATGGTGAGCATTACCAACAAATAATTGGTGTGGCCATGGGTACCAAAATGGGACCCAACTATGTCAATTTGTTTGTTGGTTATGTGGAAAAACAAATCTTCGAACAATACACTGGTCCCTCACCTGACTTCGATCGCCGGTTCATTGATGATTGCTTAGGCACTGCATCATGCTCACGTGCTGATCTGAATTGCTTCATTAACTTTGTTAATTATTTCCATCCAGCACTTCAGTTCACATGGGAGATCAGTGAGACCTGTGTATCATTCCTAGACATTCTCATTTCTATAAATGGTACAAGGCTGAGCACATCTGTCTTTTGCAATCCTACTGACTCCCACAGCTCTCTTCTCTTCTCATCCTGTCATCCTAAGCACACCAAAACTGTGCTTACGGCAGTGAAGACGGCGACTTCGATGTCAAATGTTCAGAAATGAGAAGCTTTTTTTGTGAATCGTGGTTATCCTTCCCACCTTTTAGATACTGCCCTTAACAAGGCCTCCCTTATACCCCGTTCAGAGACCTTAAGAGAACCTTCGGTTGCAATTTCTAATCAAAAAGTACCTTTAGTTTTAACCTTTCATCCCTTCAATTTTAAAGTAAGGGACATAATTTGCCGGAATTTTAATCTACTTAAAAATGACCCTGCAACGTCTTCCAATTTCTCCGAGACCCCACGAGTCTCTTTTCGACACAGTAAAAATATCCAGGAAACCCTAGTGCACAGCTCACTGCGACAGGACTCTGTGTCACCAGCTGGCACTGTTTCCTGTTTTCGTGCTAAGTGCTACACTTGTAAGCATTTAAACCTTGCCACCTGTATTTCGGCTCCAAAATCTCAGTTTGTCATCAAGCACAGTTTCACGTGCATCTCCTCCAAACTCGTTTACTGCATCTCTTGCAGCAAATGTTGCTTGCTCTACATCGGAGAGACTGGAAGACGTTTAGGCGATAGCTTTGCTGAGCACTTGCGTGATGTTAAGAACAATGTGCACAACAAACCGGTTGCTAGGCACTTCAACAGTGCCAACCACTCCTTTTCTGATATGAAAATATGCGCCAAGCATCCCATTATTGGTGGCAATGATACCCGTCGGAAGCAAGAAAAGCGTCTCATTTTTAAACTTGGCACCATTCAGCCTGATGGTATCAATGAGCGCCTCTCCTTCATCTAGCTCATTATTTTGTCTTAAATACTTCTTATATACTTTCCTCTATATCCCCTCTTCCCTTCCCTTGTACGACATTTATAGCGCTTTGGTAAGTGTAACGCCTGTGCGCAGGCCTTCGACCCTATAATCGGGCCGAAGCCTGCACGCAGCTTATATCTTTACATATTAATTATATTTTGTTATGATTGTTATGACTACTTTATTTTCATTGGTTAATATTTTGTTCACGTGACAGCTTTTATAGCCTTGCTATAAAAGCTGATGTAATGTGTTTATATCTGTCTACTAATTTCTCCTGAGCAGGGCTTTAGCTCGAAACGTCGAGATTTTGTCTATATATTTTAGGCACACGCGAAGCAACCCTCAATTAGTGCTATTTATAGCCATTATTTATGAATTTTGTACACCTTCAAATTCCTTTTGCCGACAAGTTTTATTGCAGATAACTTAACTTTAAATATTCTACTTTAACTCTAAAAGTGTTTTAGACACCAAGTAGGTGCCACTTTTGAGAATTTTTAGTTTCAATTTTGTACCTGATCATTAGTGTTCGGGCAAGGAAAATGCAGACTAAGTTGGATGGAGACTACTAGCCTTAAAATAAGCTGTACATTAAAACTCTTTCAAAATTCTAGAAGAAGAATAGTATGTCTCAATTCAGTGAAAAATGTTTTGAATTTAGCGCGAAACTTCTCGAGTTATGATACAAAATTTAACACGTAATTGACCGCTGTGTCTGGGGTCGAATTTCAGTCTCACAGCGTCTGGACAAAAAGTCGTCATGACTAGAAAAAAAATTAAAATTCAAAAATTATAATATTGGTTTGACACCTTTTAGGGTAAAGGTAATTCATGGTAAAAATATAAAGGAAATCTAATTTTCAACCTAAAGCGCACTGCATGGTTCTTAGTGAGACAGCCACTTAAGGACTTTCGCACCGGACAAGAGGATAGACTTCTCAATCATTTAACCTGTCAAGGCTCTTTCTTTACTAATATTACAAAGTTCTCTCTTTCACAGCTGACGAAAATGTGGTGTGCATCCCAATCAAATCTGTCGAAAAATATATTTAATTTAACCGTACGATACATA
The DNA here is from genome assembly GCA_016169945.1 of Trachythela sp. YZ-2020. Classification (NCBI taxonomy): domain Eukaryota; kingdom Metazoa; phylum Cnidaria; class Anthozoa; order Malacalcyonacea; family Clavulariidae; genus Trachythela; species Trachythela sp. YZ-2020. Next base: position 123,564 of record JADLSH010000081.1, on the reverse strand, counting down.
AATAACTCTCTTCCAACGCGCCAAAACCTTGCAAGATGGAGTATATTACCAACGTCAGACTGTTCTCATTGCCTAGCCCCTGAAACACTTGTACACGTGGCAGCGGGTTGCCAGTCGTATCTGGAACGATTCACGTGCATGACTCTGTTTTAAACTTCCTTGCGACGAACCTACTGACCGTCAGCGGCTCATGTCTTTATGTGGATCTTCCAGGTTACAAAAGCCAATCCATCATCACTGGTGACACCTACCGTCCAGATTTGCTTCTATCAACTTTAAGTGGATGTCTCTACATTGTTGAACTAACGGTTGGTTTCGAATCAAATCTCCAAAATAATGGTAAACGCAAAAAATGTAAATATTTAGAATTAATTGGGGAACAACGTAAACATTTTAAATCAGTTAAATTTATAAATCTATCGATTAGCTCTCTTGGTGTCTTTGCAAACGAATGTTCGACATTCATAGAAATGCTCAAAGATCTTGGCTTTGAAAAGAACCACCAAAAATTCTGCATCAAACTAATGACGACGATTGCGATCAGAACAACATATTATATATTTTGTTGTCGAAATAAGGAATGGACAAATCCAGAATTTTTAACATTTTGAAATTTGTGTTGTGTATTTGTTATGTGTTATGTTGTGTATATATAGTATTATAGTCATTATTGATTCAAGTAGCCGGTTGTAAATTACCTTATATAAGTGAGATTTACAATTGTATATATAATCTAAAAAATTCATTAATAAAGTTTCCATTATTATTATTATTTTTGTATGCCACTCTATTTAAGGTTGCTCGATGCTGTTATAAACAATAGAAAATGGTAATATAAACTTTTAGCACCCAGTCTGCTAAGAATTGTTAATGCAAAAACGAAAGCAGGTTCAAAGTATGATTTTAATTGCATGTCACTGCAATTAAGGTGGCGCAATGCGATTGTTTAGTTATAGAAAAGGCAAGTTGAACAAAGTTATTGACATCACCCAAAAAAATTTTATGGCCCACCCACAAGGATAGTGTTTATTTTCATAGCACCCCTTTGCCCAACCGGTACAATTTACTACGTATATTATCTATTATTACACTTAATTGTAAGCCCCTTGATCATTTGGGATCGAGAAATAGTCAAACAAATAATGTTTCAAAACTAATTGACTCAAAAAAAGCTTTAAAATAAATTGATTCATAATGTTGTGAACGTACTGTTAATTTTCAGGTCATTCCATTAAACTGTATATCGTCATTTTACAGTATAAAGTGCAGCCTAAGATATGACTGATTAATTTGCATGTTAAACATGAGCGAGAAAGTGTATGTCATTGTAAGTTTAATAATGACTGTTGTTGGGAAGTTATCCTTGACTGTGTTCTATGAACAACAGATTTTTAGTTAAAGCAGTAATCTTTTGTAGTCGTGCTTATAGGGGTTTACAACACATCACGTACTAGTCGTGTTTTAATTTTTAAATACCACAAAACGTCTTCTTAGTGTCATTTCTATTCATTTTACTAGCCAGTGAATTGTTTATATTATCATACTTTTGGTAGCCCACACAATTTTGTCTGGATATTTTGCCATCCCGCCCCTCCTTAGTAGTCCTAAATGTTTCATAGCCCCTCCAAGCATCCTCCGCGCCATACCCCGCGATTCAAAATGACTGATCCATCAATTAGTATTAGTAAAATGTCACATCAGCAGTCACAAAAAAAATTGTTTAAAGATTCAACGCTACTATTGAAGTTGTCAAGCTTTTTAAATTTTGCTATTACAGAATGTAGGTGAGCTCATCTTCTTCCATATTTGCAAAGATATGCACATTGATTCATCATATGTTGAAACTGCCCAGCTCTTATATGACTTGAAGGACTTTCTTTCTGCAGAGGATGCACACAAGGGCGTTTCGTAATTGTCGCAGTTTCTCTGAAACGGTGAGCTTGGCGCTTGTTAAGAGCTACAATTTGTTTTTCAATAGTATGGAAAGAAAGGTGGTTGGCATCGGACATCTGTTTGCAGTAGTTACCTCGAGGATGCTGTTGATAAACACACACAACCTCATTCTCTTTGGTAACACAGTTGGGATCTCCAGTAAGCGCATAGCCAAGTGTTAAACCCATTCTAAGCTTTTCATCTGAGGCTACTTTCTGATATATACTTAAACTTGCACAGACATGATTTCCTTATAATTGCAGTCATTGCACGTCAGTGTTGCTACTCCAGCGCCTCGAAGGCTGTGGTTAGTGTAGCCTTTGCCTTGTAAAGCGAGATTGTTGCATCTCCTTGTATGGTGATAACAGGTTCCTTTCGCTCCTGCGCTTGTTGGACTGTTTCGCCAGCGCTGAGGATGTCGCCAACATACAAACTACTCCTAATCTCTTCCACGTCTTTGGGTCGTTTCTCTTTCCACGTGTCCAGGTGTGCTTCCAGGAGGCCACCAATATAAGAAATGGTAATTGAGCTAACCCAAACAGTGCTCGGGTAAACCGCAGAGTCTGGGTTTCGTCATTCCTTCGTTCCCAGTGAAACCGAAGGGCATCTCTCTCCTTCTCTTTGATGCGTAGTTGGAGGAAGGCTCGCTTGACATCTCCTTCCAAGGCCACTGGGTAGATTTTCTGCCGCACCACTCAGTGCTGGTTCTGCAAAGATGGTCCCGGAAAAAGACAATCGTTTGGTGAAGGACCTTCCTGTGTCGCTTTCAATGTTTCAGTGGATGATTCCCCTTCCAAAGTTGGCCCGTTTTATACAAGCCCCCCTGGGGATCGCAGCAATTGCTTTTTAAAGTCTCTGTAAACATCAACTTGGTCGTGTTCAGCTGTGTCAGTCAGCCCAAATTCATCCAGCCTACAGAGATCCTCAAAATCTGCCTGAGAGGTATGGGTTAAAATCACATAGTTATGGTCAAACTCCGTTCCTGGAGACATAATAAACCAAACCAATTGGATTTTTCACCAATGAGTTCTCCTTCTTGTCTAATCAAAGGTCGACTATTGGTTTTGATTGTAGCATACCCTCCTGCATCTAATACAACATGCACTGGTATCTGTGCCTTTGTTTCTTTATGATCCATTTAGACTTCTCTTAGATGCGGAAAGGTGGAAAGTAACTTCTCAATAATTGGGTTATCGACTTTTAATAGTCACCTTTATGGACTTTGTTCAACTGTTGGTCCATTTGAAAACTTTTCATTCACTGCTCCAACAGTCGCCTGATAATTCTCCATCCTGACCCTACTTGCGCGCATTAACATGTCGACTTGTTTCACTTTGCTCTCGATATGTTTTTTGTTTAGTCGCTCAATAAGCTTGGATAATGCATACGATCTTCCAGCTCCCGAATCAATGAGTGCTCGACACTCAATGCCATCCACTGCTACTGGAAATGTTCCTTCACCAATTTTACTTGCAGCTAACATGGACTTTTTTCTGCTGTTGCTTGGTTGCAAATAGACATATCATGTCTACGATCACATTTTTGGCAGTTCCTTTTACTAGTGTAATCTGCGCCCCGATGATATCTTTGAATACAATTGAAACACAACCGCTTCTTTGCCGATATTTTGTTTCTCTCGTCAAGTGCTGGAACTTTTGTGCACTCTGCTAATTGTGGGAGTGTTCGCCACAGTGCACACATACGCGCTTAAATTTGCTAGCTCTTGAATTATAAATTATATTTCGATCGTGACATTCTTCCTATAATATTCAATCAGATTTCTCCTAACCAACAATCGTAATGCTTCTCATAGTTTCACAAAATCTCAGGATTCCCAGCTATCATCAGTACGTACAAAGTCCCCCCTGATTCCTTCGACTTCCGCATTCCAGTTTGGATATCATCGAGGCTTACTTTCACAATAACTTTAAGTTCCTCGACGGTATTTTTGCATTTGTTGGTCTCACTAACTAAATCTTTTGGTGTTTCTTGTTGTCTTTGTATCTTTTCATATAATCACTTCTCTTTAGAATGTTTTTGTCCGCTTTTTAACCAAGCTTAGTTGCACTAATTTCACTTAAATTTCACTGATGTTCGCTTAAATCACAAATCGAAAATCGCAATTTGCTGTTGAAATTTCTGACAATAATCACACAATCCCGAAGCGGAGGTGCAACGTATCGCAAATATCTTGCTTCCCAAAGATGACTTACGATATCTATATATATGATCACAAGCGATTTTTACTGTTTTAGTAGATTTTATCCTTTGTTTTGTCAAGCAATAACAACCTAAGCGCATGCCATGCACATATATGATGGGCATGTAATAACTAATTATATTTTTACTGTTCTGATCTATATATTATTTATGCAGTCCAGTTCCCGACAGCTGTACGATAGCGGCTCCGAGGATTCCTCAAGCGACAGCGAAAACGACATCGACTTTCTTTTCGTTGAAATGGCATTTTCGGATAAGAGAGACTTAGGCGAACGAATCAGCCTAGAAGATATCAGTCAAGTGGATCGCGAACAATTGATCGGTTAAAATTTATATTTTTACGTTGAGTAGTTCATGGTAATTTGCATTGCCTTTGGATAAGTCATTAATACGTTATTAACGATTATATTTAAATATTTAAATTGAGATTTTTTTATATTTAAGTTCTAAAAGGTAGCGTCTTTTGCATGTCTTGCTACTACCGCAATATTATACTTGTAAACAAGGGTCAGTTGCAACACAACTGGAAGCTCTAGTGATTATGTTACTGAGGTTGTATTATCCAAATATTTGTTGTGACCGGCATGGTACAACTGTTTGGTCGATCTGAACTTGAGCTCAGTATGATCATTAATACGGTAAGAACAGCTAGTGTTAGCAACCAACGGATTTGGCAGCAAACACTAAAAATATACTGGCAAACTTTTACTTATTTCAGATAATCGACGATCTGTACACAGGAGCGTAGCTAGAGGGGGGAGGGGGTGGAACACCCTGCCATTCATTACGGACTCGTTGAATGTCGGCTTGACTTTGCAATAGGTTATATGGCCTAAATGGTAATTGTCAGCTTACATTTGTTGACAATTATAATCTAATTAATCTGCATTTATTAATAACAATTCGCAAGACTTGTACCCAGGCCTTTAACTCGGTACACGACAATCGACAGCCCGTCACCCGACAACCTCGTACCCAGGGCCATATTTCACGGTCAACCGAAAACTTGGGCCTTGGGATCCTACACGAATGATGGCTGCACTATTGATCACGAATTGCGCGCCTTCAATATTTCATATCAGCACGTGTTTGCAACAGTTATATGAATACGTAAAAGTAGGCTTATCATATTTATTTATGTTTGTGGAATTGTGGTGCCACTTAGCGGCCGATGTATGCGCTGTGCGACCCGTGCTGTGTATTAAAATTGACCTTCCCACTAGCAAATGCGCTTATACAATGTTTACCGTTTGCAGGTCATACTATTTAGAAGGCTTGTAATTACTAAGCAATTTAACAAGCAACTTTTTGGCGACAGATTGTATGCAGGCCAGTCTGTGATAGCACAATTAGGCCAGACGAAGTAATCGGCGTTCACACCTTCACACAATAATAAAACGAAAATGTTGAACGTAGTTAGTTAAAGGCTTATATCATTGTGGAAATTAAATGTTGAATCATCTGAACAGATCTTTGACCGTGCGACGCGCGTGCATAGTAAGGCAACTAGAGGAATATTAGAAACTGCTTCAATAAAATTATATAGAGCTGGTTTAATTCGGCCGGCATACAATGGTTCTATAATTGTAGCCTTGGGATCAGTAGCGAACTATTCCTAAGTTATAGAGGAAGTTCAACTTCGGTCTAACAAACTTCATAATGAATTAACAAATCACAAGCAGGTATGTAAATAATGCATGGTGGGCTACTAGAGGAAAAGCAGCCAACCAAATGCTCAGTTTACTAACTTTAAAGTTTTAGCAGCCGAGTTCTTCACCAATATTTTGTCAAACAATCAAGTGTCAAATCAGGACAAACAAGAAAGTAAAGGCAAAGTCATCCCATTTGTCTATGCGTACTGTCCTGCTTTTAACATGGAAATTATACAAGCTTATTCTAACAGTACCAATTTCTGTGGCAAAGGACGAAAGAATATTCAATCAACTTAAATTTGTGAAGGGAGTTTGTCGTTCAACAATGGCAGACAAGAGATTGGAGAATTTGATCATATTAAACTGTGAAAAAGACTTAACAGATGCCCATGTTGGACATGAAAAACTTGTTAAGAATTTTCCCTTCAAGAACAATGCCGGTTAACGAAATTTCTAATAAGAGATATTCACCCGCGCTTCATAGCAACCAATAACATCCAACTTACCGAAATATTGCTCAGCCAATCAGACGATCCCGTACACTTCAACAACGTGAATACCAACGCGAAGATTGAAACACAGAAACTTTCTGATGAAGACTCGAAGCTCAAATTAAATATATTACAATCCAGAGAACATGATAATTTGTAAAAATAATAATTTAAATATATATATATATATATATTTCTAAAATTCATTAATTATTCATAGGCAAAATACAAAGGAAACTCATGACCCGTAGCGGATCTATATATTTGATATAGACTTGCTCAAATTTTCTCCTTCAATTTTTACAGCGTAGATAACATCAATCTTCAAAATTCCAACGCCATGCATTGAGCGTACAAAACGAGTCATTTTAGAAGTCATATATACAAACCTTACAGTTCGGCCTTTATCAGATCTAAAACACTCGGCTGCGCCTCGATGTTTTAAATCTGATAAAGACCTCTTGTGCGGTTTGTATATGTTACATATATATAGTAAACAAAAATACAAACTTGAGTTACTTCATTTGAATTTATTGACAACAAATCTGTTTCGTAAGGCAAGTGGAGCCTGCCACACTCATCAGGTGAAAATCGCGTCTGGTCTAAATGCCCAAAGAATCCTGAAATACAATATGTCTAATGCGTTATAAGTTGTCTGGGTAACCGTATTTTTACAGTGTGATATGAATAATTAGTGCTATATATAATATAATTTGAGATATCCGGTTATTGGTTGCATAGCAAGTATTTCTTTCTGTGTCTGCATGACGAAATAAGCTCATTTCTAGTGTTTAGTGTGCTTAGGTTTCGGTGGCATATAATAGTGAACTTTTCATGCAAGCATAGATTGCACCTTTTTGTTTTGTTCTAATAGGCCTTACATTGCTTAACTATTTTCCATTTGATAGAGTGCCTTACGTTACATCTGATTCCTTTAAGCTCCAAATATATTTACTCAGTTCAGTGGCATGTTTGTACTTCATGTTTCTGAACGAGCTGGTGTGGTTAAGATACCTAGTTTTGAATGGGCCCTCAGTAAGACCAACGTAGGTTTCTTCTTTCGTGTTGTCTTCTCGCGTAACTGTGGCTTGGTACACAATGCTTTCCGATAGGCACTTTCCTGAAGGGCGGCAGCTTTCTTTCTTCCGGCAATTGCGCTCTCGGGGTACCGATGGATTGGTCTCGTTTTTTTGCTGAGTAGGGACTTGTTGTGGGCTGTTATAATGTTTTGTACGTTGGGCATACAAAACATCATATCAGCCCACAACAAGTGCCTACTCAGCAAAAAAAACGAGACCATTCCATCTGTACCTAGAGAGTGCAATTGCCAGAAGAAAGAAAGATGCCCTCTTTCAGGAAAGTGCCTAACGGAAAGCATTGTGTACCAAGCCACAGTTACGCGAGAAGACAACACGAAAGAAGAAACCTACGTTGGTCTTACTGAGGGCCCATTCAAAACTAGGTATCTTAACCACACCAGCTCGTTCAGAAACGCGAAGTACAAACATGCCACTGAACTGAGTAAATATATTTGGAGCTTAAAGGAATCAGACGTAAGGCACTCTATCAAATGGAAAATAGTTATGCAATGTAAGGCCTATTCGAACAAAACAAAAAGGTACAATCTATGCTTGCATGAAAAGTTCACTATAATATGCCACCGAAACCTAAGCACACTAAACACTAGAAATTAGCTTATTTCGTCGTGCAGAAACAGAAAGAAATACTTGCTATTCAACCAATAACCGGATATCTCAAATTATATTATATATAGCACTAATTATTCATATCACACTGTAAAAATACCGTTACCCAGACAACTTATAACGCTTTAGACATATTGTATTTCAGGATTCTTTGGGCATTTTGATCAGACGCGATTTTCACCTGATGAGTGTGGCAGGCTCCACTTGCCATACGAAACAGATTTGTTGTGAATAAATTCAAATGAAGTAACTCGAGTTTGTATTTTTGTTTACTATCCCGCTCTGCTTCGGTATCGAGCACTCTATGCATATGATTTTAAGCCCAATACTTGTCTATATATATTATATATGCAAAAGCTCACTTCCCTTGTGGTCGTTTGAGCACTCTGGCCCCAAGACCCCTCACGCATGTCTGGATGCGCATGTGTCTGAGTATTGTACCACATGCGCTTGGTGAGGGCAAGAGTATGGTGTATAAATACGAAGTCACTCGCATCTAGACTGCGTTACAAGCTGCACTGACGAGCCGTTGAACGGCGATGTCTGCAGATTGTCTGCAGATTTTACTATATACATATATATATATATATTTATATACATATATAAACATATTTAATGGATTATTTAGCTCGTATAGTTTGCACGGACATAATATCCAGCAATCTCTATCAGCTATCGAAAACGATACGCTAAATTTTAGCTGTGTACGTGTGTATGACGTAGAGTATAGTTTATTCACCTTAATTCGTCAAACCAGACATTGATATATCACAGTTCACGTGTTGCTCGTGTTGCTCGTGTTGTATGTTGTATGTTGTATCTTTTTGCACAATATCTAGTAACTACGCATAACTATTTTCAAAATCACTTAATCACTCGGCAAAATGTTACCATTCACCCTCAGTTAAAGAGCTCGAGCGACGCCCCTGTCTGTACAATCTCAAACGTCATTTGCTCAACTCACTGGATCTTGCATTGCTAGACCATGCCATTTCTACTGGTGCCATTTCCAGAAACAGTGCCACACTTAGCAACTGTTGGCGATTTGTTGATGGCACTGCAAGACGTATTGCAAGGCCCATTCTCAATCAACGAATTATGTTAGTGATCACAAAAGAATCCACTGTTTAAGAATTCAGGTACAAGCGTGAAGATTTATTTGTCACAAAAATCAATAAATATATGCCATTTTCATACAACTTTTATTAATTTATAAAGCAAATGCGTTTTTTTCATTGATGGGCAAACCACTAAGACATGATTTTTCCAATTTCCCAAAAAAATTATCGCACCACAGAACTACAGAACCCATTAGTACAGAAGGATTTTGAAAAAGATAGGGTAACCAAAGTTGTCTCAATTTAAGTTCAATTGAAGTGAGAGCATTTTGAAACATTTTTTGATATAGCAACCAAAGGAAGCCACTATTATATAATTTTTTGGTGCTTGAAGGGTTCTATACAAAACATCCTATTCTTGCTTTCCTGCAAATCTAGTTCTTTATATTTTGCATGTTCCCTTTTTGCTACTTTAATAGATTAAAGTGAGCAAAATATTAGTTAGGAAAATATTAGTTAGCAAAATATTTTCATTGTTTTATAGTCTAATGGGACATCTATTTAGACCAATTGAAGCAAGACAACACGATGCTTTCATGCTTAGCATCAGTAGTCTAACTGAACAGCTTGAACGACTTGTCAAACCTGATGGGGAGCCTTTTGTTGTCTATGGTGATCCCGCGTATTGCCTGACACGAAATATACTAGCCCTGTTTCGTGGAGAAGATGTTACTCTTCGTCAAAAAGATTTTAGCGGAGAAATGAGTAGATTAAAAATCCTACTTCAACCAGTAGGAGCATTGTTGACCAGCTGTCACACATGTATTCATAGGTCTGTAACTAGCTCATATTTTGAGCTAGATCCTCCTTTATTTAAAAATTATTTATCAAATAGCAACTAGTTAAATAGGAAAATAGGTTTGTTGCTCACTAAACTATCAATGCAACCTTAAGAGGCCACCAAAACGAGAGTAGCATAAAAACTTGCTGCAAGACGGATCAAAATACAAAAACAAGATGGAAGACAGCTCGTGATAGCATGTGGCGAGAAAATGAAAACTGATGCTGCTTATTCGCAAGAAAAGTCTCTCCTGAGAGATTTGACTGTATATACTGCAAATAATCAGAACGCAAAGCAGTTTAACTTTTTTAACTCTAAAGTTTATTTCACTAGCTAAATAATATATAAAGTCAGATGACTGTTGTTTTTACACTTGTTGTGTTAAATTTTAAGTAGCAAATGTTGTATATATCAATCCGAAATTGGTATTCTTGTTGTTAATTGTATTCCTTTTTGATGTTACGTATTTAGCATTTCTATTCCACCGGATCCCAGTCTTGGCATTCTTATCTGTTGTCTTGAGTATATAAGAAAACAATTATTGGATTCAGCTGACGGAAGATATCAAAAAAATTTCCTACCTTGGTCAATGTTATATTGACCTCGGTCTAAATAATTCTTGATATCATTCATGCTCAGACTCATCCAATAATTGTTTATTATTATTATTAATTTGGAAGCGAGTCTGGGACGTCGTTTAAAAAATAACATCTATTACACCATTCTAAGTTTGTAGCAAATACTAGCAAAAGCGCTACTGCGCACAGGATAGGTGCACCGAACATTGTTGCGCACAGGCCATGTATGTATCAGTCATATAATTCAACATAGTATATATATATATATATATATATATATATATATATATATGTAGGTTTAGGTCTACGAAACGCAAAGAGTGCTCGACAACATATAGTTAGAGCAAATTATAGATTTTCGCTTACCTCAAAACTTGTCTGCAACAGGCAGTTGCCTGATGATTCTTTTACAGATGAAACAGCCTGTTGCAGACAAGTTTTGAGGTAAGCGAATATATATATATATATATATATATATTGCACTTGATGATCGCTTATTGCGTGAAACAGGCCGTAGTGGATACCTTGAGGTAAGCGAAAACTATATATAAACATTCCTCCAAAAATGGACGTTGCCATTACGGAGGCGAGCGTACTCGTTACCGGACCAGCTCAGCCAACTCATGGCGTGACTGTGTCATCCTCCTAACCGGATCAATAAATAGTTTCACGTTGACACCTGTTTTATTTACGTCACAACGTTACTTGTTTCGGGCTCCCAAATATGTGGGGTTTTACACAAATTTATATGTTTAAAGCCGATATCTTCCACGAAATATATTAAAGTGCTATTAAAACGAAATTTTCGACCTCCTTTTTATTGGCTTAATTTAAAGTACTCACTTTCCTGATATGGTTGCCGCAAACAGAATTATATTTGGTCTTTTCAAACAAATTTCATAGCCTTCCAAAGTTGCAATTTTTGGCACTTCCTGTGCGAACTTTTGGTCCGCCATTTTGATGCCGTGTGACGTCATAAGATTAACACTGTTCATCATGGCGTGTTCTACTAGTAGCGAAAAACGCTATCGCGGAGGAAAACTGTGTTGCTGGCGGTCCTAACTTAGTTAATTGCGCCAATAATCAACAAGCCGAATGAATATCTATGCATCTGTTTCCTAATGAAGAAACAGATACGCAAAGATGGAGAAAGTGGGTAAATTTTGTCCGTAGACTGCAACCTCGTGTCTTTGTTCAGCCCACTTTGAAGATTCATGCTATGATGTGAATCTTACTTTGGCTAAAGCGCTGAATATGAAAAGAAGGTTGAAGGAAGATGCCGTTCCTACAATTGATGCAGCTTGAATAGTTCCACCGACTGAAGAACAGCTAACAGATCGAAGACAAAGACAGGTTAGTATTGGGTATATATTTGCACCGAAGGCGTCTCGCCCACACACATGGTGAATTTTAATCTTATGGGATGGTAGTTGACGCTTTATGCTAAAATTTGCATATGTTTACTTCAAAGATAATTCGTTGCAGTAAAAGATTGTCGCCTGTAAAGTTGGACTCTTCCCCAGCAAAATTTGATGTAAATGTTCCAACAAGTCTGAATGTTGACGATACAATACGACAGTGACACTGAATTCGATCTTACAGCTGGCTCTCATAGCTCGTACACGTCGTGTCATTGCTTGAAGAAGAGAAAGAAAGCCCTTCAAAAGAAACGTTGCTGGTTTAAAAATACAAAAGCGAACTTGCAGAAGAAAGTACAGAGGCCAGAAGCAGAAAATTATGTACGTCCACCACTTGCAAATACGGCAGCTTTGAATAAAGCATACAGCGATAAACACGGCGAAGAAGAGTATTTTGATGATGCAACTTCAATGGTCAAGTCTTGCAAATCAAGTCAGTCTGCCGTTGAGATGGACGAAGACAGAACAAGAAAGTTTGTCAGGTATAGGGTGAATATTTTCTATTAAAATAGATATATACTGTTTGAAAAACATACTGCTTGGAAAAGATCTAAATACTATTAAATGTATCAATTGATCCCCAAACGAAATGTTAATATAGGAAAATAACTGAGACATGTTTTCTATTACAGTGTTGATGAAGGAACCAGTTCCTACAATGAACAAATGTTTATCGTATCTTACAGTCCACTGGTGGAGATATTTGGAAAATTCTGCTTCAATTGCAATCCTAAAAATCCAATGGTTGAGGTGAAACACATTGGGTCTCTGGCTACTGTTGTGAAGGCATGTAGTAAATGCGTTATGGAGGACTTCGCATGAAGAAGCCATATGACAATAATATAGCATAAATAATAATTATAATAAGCATAATGTAATTATATACATAAATAGTTCATATAAAGTTGATTGGCAACAATATCGTAATATAAGTTAGTATGGAGAATCAGATAGTTATATCGATAGTTATATCTATTACATATTACTATGGAGAATCAGATAGTTATATAACACAATAATCCTAATATAAAAATTAATTCTAATGCCCAGCAGTTACATCGTTTGAAATCTCCAGTGGCATTGCAGGATGTGCAAAGCTGTTGTATTATATTGTATATTTTCATAAAGAATTCAATACGAATTTTGATTTAGCAGTAATTTATAGCCATAATAATAGAGTAATAGTATTGAAATAATAATTTTAACACGTTTTATGAAAATCACACAACAGCCATGGCATACTGCATGGTCAATATTGGAGGTACAGTAAACGCACCATGTACCAAACCATAACTTCTTGGTTAGTATGATGATGCAACATTTTCTATTATTTAGAAAGTTATTCACCACATTTCATCTATAATTTGTGGCTTTCATGACACTGTAAACTACTCATGATAAGTAAATAAAATCTGGTTGGTTTTCTCTGGGTACTGTGATTTATTTTTTGTATGATGGGCTAGAATAGATAATATAGCTAGTTGGTTATATCCGGGCACATATTTCATTTGTTGAAGGATGGGCTTACTGTAGTATAGATAATAAAGGAACATTACAAATATCAACACCTTTCATAAGTTGTGTTTACACTTCAAGCCTTGGCTTGGTTTTACTTACACGTTTTAGATGATTATATTTGTCAACTGATCGACAATAGAAAAACATGGCTCAGGCTTGAAGTGTAAACACATATATACACTAATGTCCTTATGAACGCTGCTCAGCTGGAATATAGCCTTTTGTGTCTGCTGTTGGGTATGATTTCCGAATAAAATGGTACAAACAAGCTGCAAAAGGTCTTGTGTTCTCCCATCCCAATAATCCACACATCCATTTAATGAGCCATCTATAGGCAACTGCTCTCAAATATCTAAAAGAATACAATGCAAATGACTTTGAGTGTTGGCAGGGGCAAATGAGCGGTAAAAAATTGACCTTGTTTGTAGAAAAATTTATCTAGAAGTATAACTTACTGGTTCAAAGATTGTGATCCTCGCCGTCGATATGAGCGACCATTCATGTCTTTAAGAAGCGGACCAACATTCTCTAATACAGCCTGATCAATCATTTGGCCAAAATCGCCATGTTGGGTGATGCAGCTGATGTGTTCAATGCTGCCGTCGAATGTCATCCTCAAGGTTGGTGTCATTTCCTTGCAGCACCGATGGTCCATGATCCCCTCCAGTATTTTTTTTTGGCAACATTGGCAACTGCACCTAGGAAAATTAAGTTAAAACCTGTCTACATTTTCGTGTATATACAAGTCAAAATATAGAATAGTGAACTATACTATTTATGACACACTGTGTCACAGATATTTATATATGTTTACAACTTAGCCTATAAAGTTGTGTCATTGGTAGAAAGGCAAATTTATATATGGCAATGCTTTAAATAGAATCACTGACAAGGTATTTTATATCCAATATATTTACTGACAATAGGCATATTCATAATGTAAACATGTGCACAAGGTATATTTCCAAATCAATTGTAATAAACCCATTTACCACTGGTTTAAATGTATTCTGCCGTCGCTTCTCTGCTCTAACGTCGATGGTAGTATTCCTTACGGACCATCTGGGGTATCCACAACTTGACCTGGTTCTGCTAGTGGTTCATCATCATTGGCGAAGCTATGAGATGCTGCATTGCATACTGATCCGAAGTACTTGTATCGCCATCAGACGTGCTCTTAGAGTTAGTCGAACTTTCTGATGTATGTTGACATCCTCTCAGAATATAGATTGTTATATAGGCCTATAGTAATTTAGTTTTCCTGTAAAAAATATAGTTTTTGGCCTCAAAAATCCACGAGAAATCATATAGATTACTGTTTGTTTGTAACTTCCGTCCATCTTCTGACGTCACAGGACACTAAAATGGGGGGCTTAAAAGTTCACACCTGATAATGAAGTTTGGAGGCAAAATTAGACCACTTCTACTCAACCTACGATGCTCCTACATATACCAAACTGCTTCTAAAAACGTGAATATCATTTTAAGCGAATAAAAAAGGGGTCGAAAAGTTTGTTTCAGCAGCACTTTAACGTAAAACTGTCAAATAACTTATAAGTACCTTTTTCATGAGATTTTTTAATTAATTATTTAAATAATTATTTATAGATGGAGATAGCAATTTCTGGGAGCAATTCTACTGACAAACGACTAAATATTTTTTTCGTTAAAGATAAATGGATTGTAAATAACAAATTGTTTGTTCCTTTGAAATCACCAATTCAAAACATGCATAATCTATTTTCAATTGACATCTATTGAGCGCACGACTGGTCTCGTGTTTCCCATCTTATCATGCATCGACAATCGTGCATATACTATAATAAGAGTGATTCGCTGAAGATGTCTTGAGCTAATATACGAAACATCACTTTGAAAAATGAACTTCTACTGATATTTGTGTGTATGGTTCTATTTTAAGCATTATGCTAGGCTATTATTTCCATTATCAGAATACAGTAAGAGTGCAAAAAATTATGACTGCGAAACTGAGAGAAAACATTGCCAATTATGTAAAAGTCAGTTAGTTACCTAGAAACTCGGCTTTTATATCTAAATACAGAATGAAATGTAACGACTACAATAGTTGGAACTTTTTAAATTCAACCTGTATTTTATCAATTTGCATAAAACTTGCATTGTTTAATTTGAAAATATATTTCCGACTTCCTGGAAAGCTGCGCTCAAAAGAAACAACTTGGACATTTAAATGCCAAGACCGTAACATACGCGAAATAGAAAACATAAATTAATATTGTTGTATGGGTATGGAGTTGGGGAAAAACAAGTCATGGTGATGTTAAAAAAATTCTTAGACGTTGTTTACCTTTGAATGAAAATTGTTTTCGAGCAACATGTTGCACATGGCAAATGCTAAACGAAAGGGTTTGAATGAATGAATGAATGAACAACTTTATTTAAAGAGGGTAAAAATAACACGTGATTGCAATGCAGCTGAAACACCTGTGGCCCTCGTACAATATATACAAAGTTATAGATTCTATCTACTTTTTTACTGAAGTTTTACTGATCACGAAATTACAGGCAGTCCAGAATTTCGCATGTCGAATCATTACAAACACCAAGAAATTCGACCACATTACACCCGCCCTAGTAGTAGGGGAAGAGGGGTTCTAGGCCAGGTGGTGCAGGTGGTGCACTCAGCACCGCCTATGACGTCATCATTTCTTAAGTATTTTAATTTATTCAAAGAGAGCAAGGTATTCCACTTGTTGGAAGTAATATATGCCAATGCCGTAGCATGCGAGGGTCGATGTGAGGTCGATGTTGGGTCGATGTGAGGCCGATTCGAGGTCGATGTGAGGTCGATGTGAGTCGATGTGAGGTCGATGTGAGGTCGATGTGGGGCACCGGTTCGAGTCCGGTTCGGTAGATGTAAACATTTCGGGGTTCCCTGGGGTTCCCTCGGGGTTTCCTGCGGGCTCCCTCCCTTTAATTTTTTTTTTCAAAGGCCTAGTTGGGCCACTCGGACAATATTTATTTCGATATGCGGGCTTTTGCGGGACATATTTAGCAAGTCCCGTAGAATTACTCATTTACGGGACCTTGTTGCGGGACATATTTAGGTAAGTCCCTTACAGGCCAAACAAGCTAAACAAGCCAAACAGGCCAAACAAGCCAAACAGACCAAACAGGCCAAAAAGGCCAAACAGAGAGAGAATAAAGAATAGCAGAGAGTTATATAGTTTTATCTTTTTATTTTATTTCACTCCAAGCATTAGATCCAGTTATAGATAACTTTATTAAACACATAATGCGATACAAAGGTTCTTATTGTGGAACAGTTTAATCATCGCTTTCTTCGTCATTGAAACTGTAGTCTTTTAAAACTTTTCTAATGAGAAACTTTTTCTTATCACAGGACGCAAGGGACGTCGGGACTTACCTAAATATGTCCCGCAACAAGGTCCCGTAAATGAGTACTTCTACGGGACTTGCTAAATATGTCCCGCAACAAGGTCTCGTAAATGAGTATTTCTACGGGACTTGCTAAATATGTCCCGCAAAAGCCCGCATATCGAAATAAATATTGTCCGAGTGGCCCGATTGGCCTTTGAAAAAAAAAATTAAAATAAAAACCGAGGGAACCCCCTTGAAACCCCAGGGAACCCCTAGGGAACCTCCACGGAACCCCGAAATGTTTACATCTATCGCACCGGACTCGAACCGGTGCCCCACATCGACCTCACATCGACCTCACATCGACCTCCCACATCGACCTCACATCGACCCTCGCATGCTACGGCATTGGCATATATTACTTCCAACAAGTGGAATACCTTGTTCTCTTTCAATAAATTAAGATACTTAAGAAATGATGACGTCATAGGTGGTGCTGAGTGCACCACCTGCACCACCTGGCCTAGAACCCCTCTTCCCCTACTACTCGCCCTTCGCGATATTGGTTGGCTTCCTGTCAAGGAACATCTGTTATACAGAGATTCAACTATGACTTATAAGTCCATGAATGGACTTGCTCCGCCATATTTGTGTGAGTTATTTAGTAAGCGTAGTGAACTTCATGATCGGGGTACCAGGAACAGGAAGTTACTGGATATTCCCATATGCAAAACTGTATCGGGCCAGAGGAGTTTCCGGTATAAAGCTGTTAGATTATGGAATAGCTTAGAAAATGAACTAAACAACTCTCGTTAGGAACATTTAAGAAGAAGTTGAAGGGAAACATGATCGAACACTATTTTAATCCACGATCCACCTTATAGTTCATATTTTAGGATTTAAACTTTGTGCTTCCAAAACATTATATCATTCTAGTACTGAAGTAATTTTAGCTTTACTATTTTACCTTATAATAATTTATAATCATATGCATTTGTAAATAGGTATTGAAAAGCCCTGTTGGGAGTACTTATTTTAAATAATAATAATAATAATAATAATAATCACATTGACTGTTTGAATCAATCCATACCTTATATGAGTCCAGGAAGTGGTTTTTAAGGGCAAATTGAAAATAATTAACGCTAAATTTTGTCTTGATATCTTTGGGGAGATGGTTCCATATCTGAATGCTAGTGACTGTTACGGATTTTCTCCCTCAGCTACATAATTACATTTATATTAGGACAAACTAAATTGTATTCACCATGTCGAGTTTGTCTACCGTTTGTATCATTGTTTGTTCTAAATAAATGCTTGATATACTGCGGAGTTTTATAGACTATAATGCATTTATTTATTTTCACTTCGTCATAGAAAGGGATCCAGTTCAGTTTAGTAAATTTGACCGTTGACCTGGAGGAGGTATCTGTTCCTAGAATTATACGTGCCACTGTTTTTTGTAATTTTCTTTTTTGGTTTGTTGCTAACGGTTATTTTAAAGTCTAGTGTATATTACTTAAATAAATGCTACCTTCAGGTTGTCGAGATCTGTCCACGACGATAAGATGCAAAAGGAAGGAGCCCTTAGGTGACGGAATATAACGCAATATATTTTTGTTGAATACGTTCATTTCAACAATGTCAGATGACCTTCGTTTCTGAAAGTACAGTGAATTTTCAAATATGTTCAATGAAGAACGATAAACTGTACCATATCTGAATATTTCACGAATGTTCCCACCATCATAATCCATTGAAAACATCTCACCATCCACGTTGATCAAGTACACTTGCTTGTTGACGTAGTCTAGTTTCATAGCGGTATAGCAATTGCGGGTTCTGCTTAACATTTTTTGGTCCTTTTCCATGAAACGGCTTCGCCACAAGTATATACTCGAAAACTTAGTCCAAAATAAATATCTAAAAGAAAGAAGAAGATTTGTAATAATAATTTTTAAGAATGGAGTTAAAAACTGGTGCTATCATGTATACTTCCGGAAGTTATTCAACAGAAAGGGCGGTTCAAATTAGGTAATTTACAACTAACTGTAAGCAATAGTAAATAGGTAATATCCTGAAATGTAACTGACTGACAAAATTCAATATTCAAAATGCTTATCTATCATAAATTTTACATTGCTGCCACGAACAAATATATTATTCTTGTTGTTATACAGCTAATTCATAAAAAATATCCTTCGAGACCTTCAACTTGAAATAATAAATTCTAAGCGCGAAAAGCGAAATGGAAACGCACGGTGTTTGAAGCCTTGCTGCATGCACGTGGCATTTTGACATGATTACTCGCTGTAATTAAATTCGACAAACGTCGTGCTTTCTCAGTGTGATTTACGAGCTGAGAGTTAAAGGTTAAATGTTTATGGTTTAGAGTGTCGATGGACAAGTGGACAACCTCTTTAATTGATTTAGCTGTATACAAAACAGTGATAAAACATGCAAAATACAATATTATTTTGAAGTCTGTAGGAGGTTGTTGGTTGCGAACGAAAGCAAAATATCTTTTTTGAAGATGAAATGGCGGATGTTAACAATTTTACATCCATGGATAACTACACGACAACAACCAGGGGATTTTAAACTCATGTAGATGTAACTTCATGACGTTCAGTGCAATAATGGCAAATAATATGCGTTGACAAAGAGGCCACAAGTGAAAACGCTGCGGAAATAATTTCTTAAATAAAACTATAAGAGTGCAAACAAAAACATGTGAATTATCGTTTTGACTGAGGATCGGATAATCTTTCTTTCTCCAAATTTAGATATCACTGATTGTTGTTTCGATGTATGCGATTTAGATTATATAGCTATTCTATTTTAAGCATTGTAAAATTTAAAATTGTTTGTCAGTATTATGCTAGGTTTCTAACACTTATTACTCTTCAACTATATGGGAATTTTAAATATGTAATCTTTCAGATGAAAAATATTTAGGAATATAATGAGGTAAGTTCGTTCCAGAGGTGAATCCAGGGGGTGTCAAAGGTGGTTCGAGCCACGGTCAGTTTTTTAGGTATTGTGATTTGTGGAATTTTGTCAACAAAGTCGGAGCAATCTAAAACATTTGAAATTTGAATAAATATATACTTCCAAACTTACAGTCTAACATTCAAGATTTTGTTGGCATCTCACTCCATTGAATAATAATTGAAGGGTTTTGTAGATGGAAAATTATTGAGTGTAAATTATATACATTTATTAGACCTAACCAGGAACAGCTGCGAAAAATGCAACTATAGGTCCCTGGCAGGAATCGAACCTGCGGCCCTGAGATTCTGATGCAGCGCTCTAACCAACTGAGCTACAGAGTCCAGTTCTCGAGCTCTAACCACAAGTTCATGTATATATACTAGGGTACTGCCATGTTAAGTTGTGGGTAAATATCAAGATTTTGTTGGCATCTCACTCGATTGAATAATAATTGAAGGGCTTTGTAGATGGAAAATTATTGAGTGTAAATTATATACATTTATTAGACCTAACCAGGAACAGCTGCGAAAAATGCAACTATATGTCCCTGGCGGGAATCGAACCTGCGGCCCTGAGATTCCGATGCAGCGCTCTAACCAACTGAGCTACAGAGTCCAGTTCTCGAGCTCTAACCACAAGTTCATGTATATATACCAGGGTACTGCCATGTTAAGTTGTGGGTAAATATCAAGATTTTGTTGGCATCTCACTCGATTGAATAATAATTGAAGGGTTTTGTAAATGGAAAATTATTGAGTTTAAATTATAAACACATTATAACATTATTTCAACAAAATACACTAACAATCTGAGTAAATTTTTAATATATCTCAAAAAAGAATAATTCTTGAGCCGTAATAGGTTACAAAAAAGGGGCGAAATCCCGTCTTGGTCGAGATTTTGCATATTAAATTATTTGCTACGGTGACTGGCTGACAGTTCCCCGAAGTTAACCCTTTAATTTCGGGAAATAGTCGTAAAATGCGACTGCGATTGTGCGACACGGTCCGCGGTTCTGATGTTCACTAAATACAGTAACTCCTTGCTATGTCCAGACATTGTGGAGAGTAGCAAGCCAATAACAGTGCGAGTTTTTATGACGTTTGCCACGACGGTGGCCATGTTTACGTTGCGCGATAGTGCCCAATGAGTTGAATTCGGTTATCTAAGGGTTTGTGGTTTTGTTTATAGATTAATCATATTCGCATATACAACTATAGAAACTTATAAAAGTTGATGGAACTCGTACGTTAATGTTTATGGCTATGTCTGTTGCCTGCGAATTTGTGAGATTTCAACATCAACGAAGCAATATTTAAAAGTAAAGAATAAATAAGATACGGATTCCTTGTTTTGTTCGTTGATTATATTTCTATTAGACGAATATACAAATCGATACGTGCAATGTTTAAATTCAAACACAATACTTAACAATGAATTGGAGCGCAATGTTTCGCGAATATAGTTGTCGAATATAGTGGTTCAGTGACAGTATCCCTAGCTTGACTGTTATTGTTCCTATTTAGTTTTAATTAAATTTATTTAATGAAATCGTGTTACGATTTCTACGGTGTGGTTACCTACAAATTGATACAATTTTGTTGTGTTAAATTTACTCAAGCTGTTTAATTAAATGGATGCTATGTTTAGTGTATGCCTACACCTTGCCCTTCAAAAATTTGTTTTTGGATAACTATTTATTATTATTTTCACAATTAGACAGACAGACAGACAGACAGACAGACAGACAGACAGACAGACAGACAGACAGACAGACAGACAGACAGACAGACAGACAGACAGACAGACAGACAGACAGACAGACAGACAGACAGACAGACAGACAGACAGACAGACAGACGAACAGACAGACAGACAGACAGACAGACAGACAGACAGGCAGACAGACAGACAGACAGACAGACGAACAGACAGACAGACAGACAGACAGACAGACAGACACACAGCAGACAGAAGAGACAGGACAGACAGACAGACAGACAGACAGACAGACAGACAGACAGACAGACAGACAGACGGAGCAGACAGACAGGCAGACAGACAGACAGACAGACAGACAGACGGAGCAGACGAGCAGACAGACAGACAGACAGACAGACGAGACAGACGAGACAGACGAGACAGACGAGACAGACGAGACAGACGAGACAGACGAGACAGACGAGACAGACGAGACAGACGAGACAGACGAGACAGACGAGACAGACGAGACAGACGAGACAGACGAGACAGACGAGACAGACAGACAGACAGAACGACAGACAGACAGACGAGACAGACGAACGGACAGACAGACGGGCAGACAGACAGACAGACAGACAGACGAACAGACAGACAGACAGACAGACAGACAGACGGGCAGACAGACGACAGACACAGACAGAACGGAGCAGACAGACAGACAGACAGACAGACGGGCGGGCAGGCGGGCAGACAGACAGACAGACAGACAGACAGACAGACAGACAGACAGACAGACAGACAGACAGACAGACAGACAGACAGACAGACAGACAGACAGACAGACAGACAGACAGACAGACAGACAGACAGACAGACAGACAGACAGACAGACAGACAGACAGACAGACAGACAGACAGACAGACAGACAGACAGACAGACAGACAGACAGACAGACAGACAGGGAAAGGAGGAAGGCAGGCAGGCAGGCATGTAGGATGAGAGGATAAAATACGGATGACATGATAAAATGCGGATGAGAGGATAAAATGCGGATAACAGGATAAAATGCGGACGGGAGAATAAAATGCGGACGGGGGAATAAAATGCGGACGACGGGCTAAAATGCGGACATGGAGATAAAATTCGGATGAGGGTTAAAATGCGGACGGGAGGATAAAATGTGGACGGGGGGTAAAACCGGCGGAATGGGGGGATAAAATGCGGATGGGGGATTCTTTCCCATGCATTCTTTCAACTAACATGAGATCATTAAATTTGACGTAAAGCATATTACATATATATTATAACTTTGTTTGGTATATTTTGTTTGAAATTAATAAAATATAAAGATATCAAACTACTTTTTTTTTATAGCTCTTTAAGATGGCCTAAATATAGTTAATTGTCTGACGATGTTTGTCAGTCCTATAACAATCAACAACAAAAATAATTAATAAATAATATGCGAGCCATAGTAATTCAGATAAAGATCGGATGTGAATGTTTATATCAAAACACAAATGTACTGGTAATCTAGCGAAATGGTTCGTTTTAACCGCCAAACTCCAATATAAAGTTTATGTATAATAATTTAGGAAAAAATCTCTATTTGATTTGTAAATTGGATTAAAAATTTTGTGAATCAAAGATCAACTTGTGAAATATTGCAAAATTGGCCAAATGGCTTTGTAAGAGTCTAACAAAATGTTTTTCGTTGCGACAAAGGGGAAAACGCAGAATATGTCATCAAGTTTCCCTCAAAGCTTAACATTCGTTTTTAAGTAGAGTTCGCCTTTTCCACTTTAGGGAGGGGGCATAAAGTTTTAATATAGTCTTATTAGACAAGTATAATGATTTTTGTTGCAAAGTTAAAATTACGTTATACAACTTGCGATAATTTCCCTGGTTTGAAATCACTCAAAGTTTGTTCACATGCCCTCGCGGCAGCTGAGAGAAGTGAGAAACTATTTGAATACGTGAAATGGCTTAGAGAAAAAGGCCACAAACGCATGAACATAATTAGCTATGTGACGTTTGAGAGCAGCAAAGGAATAGGGAAGAAAGAAGAGAAATCATCGACCACCCGACGAAAAGGAGGAAGAACTGCGAACAGACCACCGGCAACAAAGATCATAGATCGTCCTGCTCCCTCGACGATTGCAACCACCCAAGGATCAACGCAATTTCATCAACATGCAGCAGCAGTTTCTCGTATCCCCTCGACGTCAAATGCTACTTCTCTTCTTCAGCATTCTCCACCATTTTCCCCGATGATTACAACCACCCAAAGTACCACGCATGTCCATGAGCATCGAGCATCAGCAGTTTCTCAAATGCTTTAACTTTAAATGCCACACCTCTTCTTCAGAGTGCTCAACCTTCCATACCATTTCATCAACATGGAACAACAGCAGATCCCCCAATGCCTTCAACACCGACATCTTCTTTTCAACAACCCTCTGGTTTTCTCCCAACAGCAGCTCCTGTAGCCGGCCCAAATAGTTTGAATCCCCGGTCAGGGGTATTTGCGATAAGTCTACTGCAGTTTTGACCAGCTATGGTAAGATCATTTTTTAAACTGGTCTACAGCATCTATGATATTGATATATTCCAATTTGTCACGCCTAAAATCGTAATTAAAGTAATTAGGAACAGCTCACCCTTGGACTACATTGGGCCGAAGTGCAAAACATCGCAATTTCAAAAAAGTTACTTCGTTAAAACTGTAAAACTCTGGAACAATCTACCTCATTCTACGCGGTCATGTCAATCAGTTAATGCTTTCAAATCTGCTCTGCATAACCATTACAATACTGCTTTCAACTGTAATTTTGATCCTGATAATACTTCAACTTGGAAATCTATTTGTTTCAAATGCTCGAACACTCGAAATCTGGCTTCATCGTCCTTTCGTAGGTGCTGCCCTTCATAATGTTATTGATATTATATCTAACGTTTTACTGTCTGTATGTGTGTGTATATCTGACAAAACTCCTTTAAACCCATCGAAGCGTATTACATTTAAACAGTTGGTACAGTTTATCAACTATATTTTTGAAATAGATAGCTGGAAAGACATGCCAACTTCCAGTCATTCGAAATATATATCTCTTGTATTTATAGCAGAAATGTTCTATTTCAACGAAGTTTAATAACGCGAGGTCGCAATTACTTTATGCAAGTTTGGAGTTTTTGGCAAGAAGGCATGAACTTCGTTACACACTTGCGAAGTTCTACGCATAGGATATTTTTTGGTATCTCAAAGACCAAAAGATCTAAGGAGATTAACAGAAAGATACATGGACATAATCTGTTTACTTGCAACATATGAGAATTTTCGCTTCATAAAAGCTACACAGAAACTGTCGATCTCGACGAATAAAAATGAATTATTCGTTCCTTTGGAGATGAAATTCTAAATATGGTTGTTTACAATGCATTGTATCATTTTGTGAGATCAAATTGTGGTGAAATGAACGTCTAACTGATAAGAATCGACAAAAAATTCAATCGAATATTGGAATTTGCAACACTCCCCCTGGCGACTATTTCCTGCTCCTCAAATTTGAGCAGCCGGAAGTAGTTCTGCGCGCAGATTTTACAAGTCCCTTTTCGCTCTTTCGATTTCCCGTACGTCATGTAAAAGACAATATAGTGGGCCTACACAGAAATAGGGACTTGGAGCAAGTCTAGCCATGCAATGAGTTTTCTATTCTGATTGGACGCTAGCTCTTCTTTGTCCGTGCCATTGTTTTAGTCACTTTTGCACGAGCTAAACTGTCTTTGGACAAATTGTTTTGGCTCTCGTATACACGTCTAACTTAGTTTAACATTTTACAAATATATTTTTAGTGGAATCGAAACTACCATTGGAAAGGTTTTTATGTTAGGTTG
Source organism: Trachythela sp. YZ-2020 (assembly GCA_016169945.1). Taxonomy (NCBI): domain Eukaryota; kingdom Metazoa; phylum Cnidaria; class Anthozoa; order Malacalcyonacea; family Clavulariidae; genus Trachythela; species Trachythela sp. YZ-2020. The sequence goes on along the minus strand of JADLSH010000081.1, from coordinate 98,197 downwards.
TATATATTCATTGCTATTGAGTACTGATGAAACATTTAAAGAACAATATTACGCTATATATGCTCTGAAACAATCATTAAGCAGCTATGAGCTCGTTAAGAAATATTTCGTTCAGTTCTGTTAACATTTGGTAATAGTAATGTTTAAACGATAATAATAATAAAATTATATTATTTTTTAATATGTTGAGTATTTTCGCAATCCCATCCGCATTTCATCCCCCCATCCACATTTTATCCCCCTATCCGCATTTTATCCCCCTAACCGCATTTTATCCTCTCATCCGAATTTTATTCTCTCATCCGCATTTAATTCTCTTATCCGCATTTTATCCTCTCATCCGCATTTTATCCTCTCATCAGTCCATATCAGTTCGTATCCGTCCGCATCCGTATCCGCAGTTTATCGTAACCGTTTTTTAACCAAAATTAAGAACAACTAAAATTATTATACGTGTACAGTACTATTACATAAATACAATCCTAAAATTAAAAAGTTACTTACAGTGTCTACAGTATGCTAGATCTTATTATATATTATATCGAACTAAAAAAACTGATGAAACAAAGAATGTATTCTTATAGCGACTAGTCTTCCATTATCGATTGTATAACATTGCGTTTTTACGACTATAACGAATTCTCGTCCAGGAGGTAAGAGACTCCTAAGGCGATGGTTTTCATCCTTTTCTATTCTGCTAAAAAGGTCTTTCCATATTCGTAAATGATGGATATATAATCGTTTCATTTCAAGTGTTTGTAAAGCAATATTGTATTCAGAATATAAACATATTATTGACAATGCTCTTTTTTGGATCTTCTCTAAATTGTTCAATAAATATTTTGACAACGCGTAATAAAATACGGGTATTCCATAATCTAATATAGATCTTATACTTGTAATATAAAAAGATTTTTAGTCGTTTACAGGGACGTTAGCCATTTAAGTTGATTTAAAAATACATTAAAGGGCGCGTTTCATTTCAAATTGTTGGTCAAGGTACGGCCTAATAATTTCACAATATCGACTAGCTCGATTTCCACTTATCCATATCGGAGAAAAATTCTGATCTTTCTTCGCAAACGAATTCCGCAGCTCTTTACATTTATCAGAATTTGGCTGCATCCTATTCCGAACAGATCATTCAGCTACTTCGTCCACAATTCATAAGAATATTGCATACTGTATAAGTTAATGATGTTAGAAATGCATAATATGCAGGGTTACTTGTATTGTATGGAATATGGGTCTATGACCAACCTTGTCTATTTTGAAATAATTGTTGTTAGCAAAATGTACTATATGGCCTACAAATAAATATCACTTATTCAATTATAAAAATGCCAGATGAAGAGAATTTCCCCATTCTTTTGTTCTTTTATACGTCCTGTTCTGTTTCTCCCCTTCTGTTGATTCAGTGCTGCTAGTCAGCCGGGTCTTGTTTTTTACCCTATCTCTGTTGTGCAGGAGATTATAAGAACAAAATCCCAGCAATGCTTGACATGTTTGTTTATAAATCGCCTCTTGTAAGATATTTTAACACTATTGATGGCACTAATCTTCTTATAAGCAACTCAAAGGATATACCTTATCTTGACGAATCCCCTTCCCGTTAAACTGACATCCCCAAAAGCCAGCTGTTAGACATTGGTAATAAGAACTGGGCCTACCAAGGCAGCTTGACTTTTTCTGTTATCTAGGAAAAACCTCATATGTAGATAGTGGTATGTTTCAATGTATTCATGTAATTGCTAGAGAAATCATGCATTTGGCACTTTGGCAAACATAACACAATGTTAATTTTTGTTAACGTAGCCAATTAGCTATAGCTAAATTTTCAACCTGGCTCCGTGGGCCTGGGGGTAATAAGAACATCAACTAAACAATTATTGCAAAGCCTCGTCTAATGATCCAAGTTCTGTATTCATTATTCTTTGTTTACTTTGTATCATCAGTCTATGGTATATCAAGTGAATAATATTTTCTTGTGCTAGCCAGAATAGAATAAAATGTTTTTCACAGTGATGGAAATTAGGTTTCTCTTAACCCATAAGGCTTAACTGCAGGTTGAGATGAACAACTTGTAGTTAGTACATTGCAATGTAGTATTCGAGGAATCAAGGTGATAAAGTTTTGAGTTTCTTTGCAAAAAGATGTAACTGCAAAAGATATTTCTATATATATGGTTCTACTGTTCAAATACAAGGGATCTTTCTTAGTGAAAACTGGTCCAAATTCCACGTATTATTACGGTTTGACTTGGTAAACACCTAACTATTGTTGTAAGACGCTTTACAATTCAGCAGTTATTTTAAAGGAACAGTTTTCTCAACCGCTATCGGGCTGCTGTCACAGCATGTACCAAAATGAATTTTCTTAACCATTTTAGTGTTTTAAGATAACGTTAACTATAACTGGATGGAAATAGCCTTACAATGGTTCAAATCTTACCTTTCAGAACGTAGGCAAATATGTAAAATCAACCATTCTGAATCAAATATCGAAACTACTACATGCGGTCTCCCCCAAGGATCAAATCTATGTCCACTGCTGTTTCTAATTTACATAAACGATTTACCAAACTGTTTAGAAACGACATCGGCATCAATGTTCGCTGATGACACAAACATATCATATCATGTCAAGGAAATTCATCAGTAGAAATTGAGAAAAAAATGAACATAGAACTTGACAACATTCAAAACTGGCTAACTTCCAATAAACTTACACTTAACAAAAACCAAACAGAATATATGGTCATTGGATCCCTACAGAGGCTGAGAGAGATACCAGTTGACCCACTTGTGGCCATTGGGGATCACATGATAAATAGAGTGACAGATAAAAAGACTCTAGGGGTAACTTGTGATGAACAGCTAAGATGGCAAGAACAAGTGGACAGTCAATGCAAGAAAATGTCAAAATGTGTTGCCCTTTTAAGAAGAGCAAAACAATTTGTAAGAGAGGACACACTATTGACAATGTACAATTCACTTGTTCTTCCACACTTTACCTACTGTTCCACTGTTTGGCATGACGGCAACGTTACTAATATGAACAAATTATATAAACTTCAAAAAAGAGCCGCTCGCGTAATAACAGGGGCAAACTACGAAACTAGATCATCTGAAATTTTTGAGCACTTGAAATGGGAACCAATTGATACCACACTTAAAAAGCGAGAACATGTAATGACGTTCAAAGCACTACAAAAAGCAACGCCTAATTACATATCCGAATTATTCACGTTTCGCCACAATGATAGGTACAAGATAAGAAACAATGATCGCATGCTCCACTTAGATCAACCTAAAACTAACTTCATAAAACGTAGTTTTTCACATCGAGGAGCCGTATCCTGGAATAGCCTTCCCGATGAACTAATTAATGAACACGAGAGCCTCTCCATAAACTCTTCTAAAAACTGTTTAAATAACCATTATAATCATAATTAAGTACGAAACACTATACTGATATATTTGTAAATACCTATTACCTTAACATTTTATAATGTAAATCACACATGTAGCCCTTTGAAAACCAGGCAACTGAAAGGCCACCGTGTGCTTAAAGAAGTTTAAATAATAATAATAAAATAATAATATCTGATGCCCGCGATAGTTGTCCAATACAGTCGAAACGAGCCGAGTTGTGAAATTTGTGGAATTAGGTTTACCAGTCGTACGAGTCGACAAGTTGTTCTACGATTCGGCAATTAAGGATGTGGATTGGTACGAGTTGACAAGTTGTTTTACGAATCGTAAAACATAAATGCAAGTTGTGACTGGGAATTGTAGAGCCAGTCCGGTGTTTGGCAAGGTAAGACAAATCGATAGTCGATTCGTCGATTCGTACGAGTCGACAAGTTGTTTTACGAGTTGTAAAATATAAATGTCGCGTTGTAAATGAGAATTGTAGATTCAGTCGAATCGACTAGTCGATTCGTCGATTCGTATACTAGTCGGCAAGTCGTCGTATGATAATTTAATTTGCCACACTGAATATTTACAATGGACAGATATTTGCAATATAAAGTGGCGAGGGGACGTCATGAAACCATCAGGCATATTATTGAGATCACCTCATAATAACATAATAAATTATATGAATTCTAAAGTTTAGGAGTTAATAGTGCGTTAGTTCAGCAGAAATTAATCTAGCAAGAATTCCTTAATAGCTTTTCTAAAATAATAGAGACTGGCTGCGTTTCTTACATTTGTTGGCATTGAGTTCCAAATTTTAGGTCCTTGGTAAAATACCGTGAATTTTTTAAGATTCGTGCGACAAGCATAAGAGCGATAGTTTGTTGCTAATCTAGTGTTATAATTGTGTATTTGATTACCACATCAGTATAGACTATTAAATGTGGAAAGTAATAATTGGTTATGAAAGCAAAACGTGAATCTAGCTATATGAAGTGAACTGACTTTGCATACATCAAGTATTCCTAATCAGTTGTGAAAATAGCGGAGCTGAGTGAGCTCGAAAGCTTGAATTTGTGATTGCTCGCATAGCACGTTTTGTAAACAATAGATCCTGTTAATATTAGATACATATGTAGACGACCAGGTTATGTTACAATAAGTAATATAAGGATAAACTAAAGTGTTGTATAACGATGACTTGGTTTTTGTTGATAAATAGTAGCGAGATCTATAAATTATACCGACTGACTTTGATATTTTTTTGCAAATGTGACTAACATGATGCGTCCATGTCAATGTTGATCAATGTAAATACCCAAAAACTTTGTTGTATTCGCTTGATTAAGCATTTCATTACCATAGAGGAAAGAAAATTAATGCTTAACTTTTTTCTTGTTCGATTTGAAAATAACGTAATTAGTTTTTTTAGCATTAACTGAAACTTTATTACATTTCATCCAGACATCAGAAGTTTTTAAATTCTTATTTCATTACAGAATCAAGAATATTTGGATTAAAATGCGAATAAAAAACACTAGTGTCATCTGCAGAGATCAGAAACTCTGTCAACGTGGAGGCACTCGAAATATCATTGATGTACAGGATAAAAAATAGTGGTCCTAGCATAGACCCCTGCGGAACACTACAAATTATGGTTTGGTCGGAGGAACACGTTTCTTTAAATTGAACAAATTGTTTACGGCCTGGAAAATAGCTTTTTATCTAATTTGTCGAACAGAATCTGATGGTCAAGAGTATCAAAAGCTTTGGAAAGATCTTGGAAGACACCTGCAGTGACCTGTTTACAAGCCAGTAATAGCTGACGTAATTTTGTTAACTAAATGGGTTAACGCTAAGGAAGTTGAGTGATTCTTTTCGTAAACCCAACTGGCAACAATATAGGATTTCATTTTTTTCTATATAATCTGTCAGGCGCTTATACATAACTTTTTCGAAGAAATTGGAAAAACATTTTTAGCAGGGAAATTGGTCTGTAGTTTAGAAAATAATTGCGTTTGTCTTACTTATGTATAAGAATGATTTTGGCAACTTTTACTGTCGTTGCAATGGAAGTGTTTATAAAATATTGCATCAATTCATTACCTAGAATTTATCAATTCATTCGTTGAAAAATTGATCAACTTCTTGTGTGTGTGAATCGACCAATGGCGTCTCATTTCAGTGACTTATTGACCAATTGGGAACAAGTATGCTAGTAAACCGGAAGTTGATCAATTTTTCAACGAATGAATTGATAAATTCTAGGTAATGAATTGATGCAATATTTTATTGACACTTCCATTGCAACGACAGTAAATTGTCGGGAAATATTCCAGTGGAAACCGAAAGGTTAATGAGTTTCATGAGTGTTTCAGACATAAGGTCAAGTGAGTTCTTAATTACACTCATAGGGATTTTAATAAAACCAGGGGCTTTCCCTGATTTAAAGGCTTTGCATATATTTTCAAGTCCACTAGTATCAGTAGGCTGTAGAATTATAGGTGCCTTAATATTGTCGGTTAGGAAAGAACAATAGGATGAGTTTACCGCAGGTATTTTATTCTTGCAAGTGAAGGACCAATATTGGTAAAATATTTACAAAATCTATCAGCAATATCCTTAGGATCAGCTTTCATTTTACTATTTGATATGAAATTTGACGGTAGGGTGGGTTTGCTAGTTCGCTTATTGATTACCTCGTTTATTAGTTTCCAAGTTAATTTTAAGTCATTTTTTGCACTTTTAAATTTAAGATGGTAATATGATTGGCTTTTCTAATCATAGGCGGGAGTTTATTTTTGTATGTTTTATAACGTGATTTACGTGTAGCTGTTTGTCCATTCATGAATTGTTTATAAAGCCTGTTCTTCATCTAAACAATCTAAACAATCCTTTTGTTTGTCAAGGAGCATCAACACTGCCGATATGTTTCTGTTTAACAACTGTCAATGGGAAACAAGTTTCAAACAGTCGAGTATATTCCGTTATAAAGATATAATAAGAATCAATAACATTTGTCGGATTAACTTTGCTAGACCAGTCTACCTGAGAGACAAGTTCACGAAATTTTGACATGTTGTTTACATTAAAAAAGCGTTTGGGTATTTTTCCATTTCGCTTAGAAAGTGGTTCGTCGCTAAAACATGCGATATTCAGACATTATGGAATTCCGCGATGCCGCGATTTCGCGGAATCGTCCAAAAATCACGGAATTTCGCGGACTCGTCCAAAAGTCGCGGAATTCTATTAAATCGCGAAATTTAAACTTTGGCAAAGTATTTTTTTTATTTTTCTACTAAATTCACGTTTAGTATACATTTGCATAATCTGATACAGGACGTTTATCATAAAATAAAAGCCTTTCGAACGGAAATTTCCTTCAAAGTGGAAGGACTTGAACTTTCATTGACTTTCATCACGCCAACTAATATTTTGCAACAACACTTCCGGTTCACGCGAAACTAAAACAAAAATACCATGCGTTCAGTACGACAATAGTAAAAATATCAGTATTCATTAACGATCTATACCAGTTTGGTTTCGTGAAAAAAAATTCAATAATGTTTGAAGACGATTCAGTTTTCCATGACCATGGATAAATAATGCGTTGTAAAAACATTGGCAGAGCCGTAGAGGTTCCAAATACATCGGCGAAGCCTAAATCTCACCTTGCTGTCAAGTAAATACCCCACAGCGTACTTTTCAAGTTATTCTGTTTTATTAATATTTCTTATGAAATATAACTTTTATTCCTCTTTCTAATATATTTCTTACTATCTGAATTTAAATGACCATACAATTACTGTTTGTAGCTGTAGAAATTGACATTTTGCCCAGAAACGTATTAATTTTGCCCGCGAAATATCTCATTTTGGCCGCGGAATTTCTTATTTTGGCCGCGGAATTTCTCATTTTGACCGCGGATTTGACTTCAAAAATCTCGTGGAATTTTCCAATTTTGCCCGCGGAATTCCAGAATGCCTGGATATTAGGAGATGATCTGATAAATCACTCAAAGCAATAACGCTAAAATTACATTTTGAAAGTTGATTTGAGAAAATGTTATCGATCAATGTTGCTGAATGAGAAGTGAGTCGCGTTGGTTTAGAAATAAGTGGATAAAATGTATAGGTGCATGCATGGTTATCAGTTATCATAATGAAGCAGGTTTAAGTTATAATCGCCCATTATGTAACAATGATGATGATGATGATAAACTTTATTTAAAAATCACACGCTAGTCACAATGCTTGTCGTTTTTGGTGATTGTACCAAGAACTTGATTTAATTTGTCAATAAAAGGTAGCACGTTTTGATTAGGAGGACGGTAAATTGAGCCAACAATAATGTTTTTCCCAAATGGGACATCAATTCGATAAACAGGGGTTCAATCACATCTGGGTCTGAGAAGGTACTCTTACAGCGTTATTTATATTCAAGATTGTTATGCAAATATAAACCAGTTCCTCCTCCAGTTTTAAATTTACGATAGTCGGATGCAAAATTGTACCCAGGAATGTTTACTTGATCTGATGTAAGATCGTTTCTGATATGCCGATGACAGAGAATGACCTTTACAAACTAGCTAGCAAAATCTTGAATTTATCAAAATTACCTAGCAAGCTTCTAGCATTTAAGTGCATTAAGAAAAAAGTAATATTAGTAAGTAAAGAGGTTATTTCGTTTTTAAAGGTTTCTTGGACTATGTATAATTACAAACAGGAAAGCATAAAGAAAGATTATAATCAGGGTCAAGATAACTAGAGAACGAATTATGTGTTGTAGGCTGTTCTATGGGATTGTACATTAAAGACTAGAATCGGTCATTATCAAAATTTAACGAGCCATGGGCAAGTTCATAAAGAAATAAATTAACTATCATCTAAATGTGAAAATGGAACTACGGCTTATAAGTTTTGTTCTTCAGCCATTGCTATCAATAACAATATTAAAATACTGATTGATTGTTTTTAATACTGAACTTATCTTATACTTGATGCAGTCGCGGATAGACCTTCCTCTCTCTTGAGATTTTCCAAGTCTTTAGAAATTTTAATTAAAATGGCTCGGGAGCATTTAGATTCTCGTAATTAAATAGTGAAATTCTTCACCAAGCAAAATCTGAAGCCTTTCGGCTGTTGATATTTTTTGGCTTCGGGCAATAATTTTGAACTTGGGGGGTTAAGTCAAGGGTGCACGGCAGTACCCTTGTCGATCAATTTTAAGAGTAAATTCTGACACTAATTCCCATTTCTTACCTGAAATAATCTGTGAATTATTATTATTTCATCTTTGTCTTCTTTAGTTGCAAAATACTTTAGAAAAAAGCTTCGATTATTTAGATTAGCTTCACGTTGTTAATTTTATTTTTTATACGAATTTCTACTCTCACATGGACATCCGCTGACTTACTGTATTGAATTGTCGTTTGTAAAATCCGCGCGAAATTTAAAATAATAAATACAGGGGAGTGCAACTGTTGGTAAATCATGTAAAATCTTTCGACAGATTCTGAAGAAAGTTGCTAGGCACAGCAACTGTTGCTAGGCCCACTGTCATCTATCGAATTGCCCAATCTAGGATTCAGTTTGGCGTTTGCACATTAAAAGGTGAGTAGAATTATATTCGTGTCATATTTCGTTTTATTTTATAGAATTGAGGCAACTTTCGAATATGCTAGTGGCAATATTGTCGAAGTATAGAAACAGCGTACGATAAATTTACAAAGGAATGTTAGCAGAACCGTCTACGAAATATAAATAAAGCAATTTTCGGTAGGCCATTACAGAAGCCGCTACCTAGTTGTAAGCATAAAAAATTAAGAATATCTGGTAGATTCCAATACCCTTTGATGTAAATAATCTTACATCGTCTTGAGACCACCAACAAACATATTTGCCCGGAATAACGACACAAAAATCAGTACTTTGCGCGGTAATAAAATGTCAAATTTCCAAAATATGAGCCGAAATCCCCCCCTGGTATTGTTACGACATTTGGAGAAGCGATATTCCAAATCCTTAAATGCTATTGGTTAATTTGCATCACGTCCGACAGTTTCACTTTACAAAGGACAATTCGATACAGTAAGTCAGCGGATGTCCATGTGATAGTAGAAATTCAAACACAAAATTTAAATAAACAACGTGAAGCTAATCTAAATAATCGAAGCTTTTTTAGTATTTTGCAACTGAAGAAGACCAAGATGAAATAATAATAATTCACAGCTTATTTCAGGTAAGAAATGAGAATTAGTGTCAGAATTTACTCTTAAAATTGATCAAAAAGCGTACTGCCGTGCACCCTTTGTTAAGTGGTCGATAATTCGAGCTTCAGTGAGTAAGCTTTCGGCACGGAGACCAAGGTCAACAGCTCGTATTTTAGAAACATCCTTGCGTACTTTCATAATTTGTTCATTAACAACTCGCCTCGTAAATTTACAGATTATAGGTCTTGGACCAGATCGGGAATTTCTTGCTCGTACACGATGTGCAATATAAATATCCTGCTCTGAGACTTTGATTCCCAATTTTTTAAAGAGATTAATGTAGGTTGGCAGGGCAGATTCAGATGAGTTCTCGTCTGGAATTCCAGTTATTTTGACGTGATATCGGTAACTATATCTTTGATTTTCTTCAATGCTTGAAGCGATAGTAAACAACTTTGTCAGCAAGGGCGTTTAGTCGAGCTTTCAGTGATAGTGGTTATTTTGAAATGATATAAATCGTCCTAGGACTTGCTTTAGAAGTCAAGATGCTTTACTGTCTCAATGTTCGAGCTTGTATCATGGCCATTATCGCTGGATATTTAACGTTGTTGTTGATGTAGACTATCCTCTAGTTTCTGAAAATCTTTAATTAACGCTTGAATTTGTTGTTTGAGCTCATCAATCTCTTTCTTAAGAGATTTTACTGTGATAGACATGGTTCTCGCTCTGAATTTTAAGAATATATCGGAACTTGGAAAGGCACGTCTGCACTCGACGAGTGTATGCATAGGTTACGAGCCGTAAAACATAAATGTCGAGTTGTAACTGGGAATTGTAGAGTAAGTCCAATGTTAGGCAAGGTAGGACGAATGGTCGCAAGGTAGGTAGAGAGCGGTACCGGTTAAAACAGTTTAGCAAAGCTTGAAGCCTACACGAACTTGCTAATTTTTGTTTACATTACAACATATTATTATTAACATACGCGGCGCTTTTCGATGGGCAGTATACTGCCAGTACAGGGAGATTGTTTTCATGACTTAACTTTTGGGATCTATAAAAGTAAATTACACAGCCCAACATCTCTTGGTACTTTTCTTCGCGTCACAACAACAGTATTGAAGTTTAATTATTGTAGTCATTTCCCAATGGCAATACCAATGGAAGTATTAATAACATTGTAAAATTGCGTAAATATGGGGATAAAACGCAGAGCGGATACGGGGATAAAACGCGGATATGGGGAAAAAGCGAATATGGGGTAAAAGGCGAATGTGGGGATAAAAGGCCGATATGGGGTAAAAGGCGGATATGGGGATAAAAGGCGGATATGGGGATAAATCGCCGTCCAGCGTATATACGTTTCAAAAGTTTTTCTTCGTTCAAAATGATTCTACTGTCAATCTCATCGTCGCCATGAAACTTTTTTATCGCAACTTTTTCTCTACCCTGCGGCAAATACGGAGGAGAACCCTCCACGTCCGATCTCATCTTTATTCACGAGTTCAGCGAATGTAAACCTCGGTAAACTTTCGCAGTCTAGAACTTATGAAGAGGGATAATTGCACTTTCAAACAATTTTCTATTTCGAACTTATATTACTTACACGCTATCGCTTTGGGCCACCCGTATTTAACTGCCCAATGCATCTAACGCAGTGAGGTGGTCCGTAACGGTCACCTCGCTTTAGAACTCATTTTCCTGACTCTTTTAAAGGTCGCCCAAACAGTAAATACGTTCACAAATAAAGCTCAGGTTTTTTTTTGCGAAATGCATACATGTCCACTTTCGTCTAAACTGAAACCTAACTTAATTAAAAAACGAAGCCCACACCGAATCTGAAGTAAAGACTGTGAAGTATAACTTTAATATAAAGTTGACAGATGTGAGATAACCTATCAACACATGACCACATGTTTTCTACTTTTAACACTGATTCAGCCTTAAGCGTTCTTCCCAATCGGTAAGTTAACCTGCGCCTCGAAATGAATCCTGCAATTGCTTCAAGTGAATGGGCAGAAATTATCCCTAAAATCGGCATAAAATAAGCTGATAAAGAGTTGATAATCGAACAAGGAATGTGTTTGACGGGTTACGCCAGTTAGCCTCGGTTTCCACAGCCGATGAAAACCTGACATCAAGACTAGTGGCACAACATGACGTGTGGGCTCCTGCCCGTGACCAGTATCTCCGATCTGTGCTGCATCTCGCTGCTTATGAAGGAAATACAAGACTTGTTAAATGTTTAGTTTTAGCAGGAGCTGAAATAAATATTCAAGATGGAATTGGGAAGACAGCACTCACTATGTCGTTGTACAAGTCCCACGATGCCGCGGCTCATTTTCTCATCGACAATGGCTCAGAATTGCAGCCACAATACTTTGAAAACACTGTTTGTCCACATGACATTGCAAAGACGAAAAAGAATGTCGCACTTACAGAACACATTGAAAAAAGTTACGTGAAATAGAAATAATCAGCACACACATTTCCGCATACTTAAACGAACTTGTAGACCAGAACACAACAATGGAATCAGACACTAAAGATCAAGATAACGCATATTCACGCGCACTAAATATTAACGTTGGAGACCAAAAGAATACTGGAACTATACAAGGATGTGCTAATTATTGTCCTGATATTCATGGGTGCCATACTACAAGTGCTGGCGACTTTCACAACCGCGGATACGTCAATGAGTCTGTTGCGCGAATTGCCGGTCAGGGTGGATTCTGGCACGTTGCTAAGCGGGTGATGAAAAGGTCTACTATCAACCCAGCTTGTTTTAAAATGAAGTTCAAAGACAACAACTACAACAATAATGAAGAGGCACTTTATGATTATGAAGATGGTCTCAGTTTAGCAATGATGAAATATTTTGAGCACAGCGAGTTCTTCCCTAGCAGGAAAGAATTAGAGGAATGTCATCGAGAGAATTTTTCTCACAACGATATTTTGTTGTCAAAATACTACAAGTGGCTTGAGTAAATCATAAAATGTCCCGAAGCTCAGTATCAGGCAGAATTTGCGAACGAGTTGATTCCCATCAGCAGATGGTACAAGGAGCTAGTCAGTTAGACATGGAAATGGAGAAGCGATTGAATGTGTATGGATGCTCCTCCCTGCACTTTATGCTCAAGTTGGTAAAACGAACTATAGAGATGAGAGTCTCGCCCATCTCACAAATGTTTTAGCAAAATGGCCTATTGCGTACAGAAAGATGTACCAGCGAAATCGTACAATTAACCTTGATGGTCGACTCGAAAAACAACTAGCAGGCGATGAGTGGGTAGAAGATCATCTGGTAGCTCCTGTCAAGAAATACGCCAATGCACAGACATCTTTTACTGTCCTGGAAACAATGTCTTGCAGTTCAAACATACTCGAAATGAACAGAAAAAGGTACAAATCTAGAGAAGCATTTGATATCCTACGATCATTTGTACGATGAAATGAAAGTAGCGCAGTTTGTCATCCGAGAAAAGTGGTTTGAGGCTAGCGATTCATCTGTAGTTAAAAAATACCCGTGGGGAGATAAAGTGTTCAGAGAAGATGAAACGGTTGCGGCAAATTATTAAAATGCCATTAACAAAGGAGAACAAAAAATAAGTTCTGAGTTCGTTTCTTTTCTTTATGGAAAATACCCAAACGAAATGTCAGGGACAGAGTAATGACTGTACCGTGTCCATAATATAAGTTATAATTCAGGTTTGCAAACAATGCGGAGTCAGAGTTTGTCTTTGTATAAAGCAAACTTGGGTTAGGCTACAACTCACGAATAATATGGTAAAATTAAATCCATAGATTATCTACTTTTTTCAAATAATTGTCTGCATAGAAGGCTATCTGTGATAGATAGCCTTCTATGCAGACAATTCTTCGAAAAAAGTATCATATCTGCCTTATATTTTGTGCGAATTACAAGGGTTTAAGGTAAAAATTTAAGATTTCGAAATACGCAAAGAATTGCCTGCATACAGGAGACTAGTTCATATACACGAAAGTGAAAGTAATATTGTTACCTTATGACGTCACACGGTTTAGAACATCTATCTTTTAGGGATCATTGCGATACACATTGAACGTTTGAAATATTATTATAGAGATAAAGGAATAGTATGTTACATAGAAACGACATTGTCTCATGTAGCACATAAATGTTCAACAAATTATACAATCATCATGGTATTTTCTCGTTTAAGCAATGCACTTGTTCATAACCAATTATACAGTTGTCCGAGAAGCCAAACCAAACAACAACTGTATATTAACTCCACCTTAAACTAACATTGGAGGTTTGAGACTTTTATATGAGTTTTTTGTTATGCTAACAGATTAATAATTTATAAGGGCCACACCCAAAATACTAAGACTTTAAAGAGTGCCCAAACAAGTAAATACAGTATTTTCACTAGTCTCCTCCACAGGCAACTGTTGTGTATTCCGAAATTGTGTATTATTCCGAAATTGCGTATTCTGAATATTTCAGGCTCGGCCAAAAAAACTCTCAATATAAATCTCAATCAAAAGGGGAAATTTCGGAATACACAAAAGTTGCCTGTGTAGGAGGCTATATTTTAACATGCACTGAGTGTTTGGTGTGTAAAGATATATTAATTATGTTAAATTACAATTGTATATTATTAAAATACAAGTTCTTATAACTTTTCAAATTTTGGAATGTACAATTTATGATCAATCACCTTGTGTGCATTTGGACCCAGAGCAATAGCAACTGAAATGCTGTTTCTCTTAAATGTGACTGTTTCATTTAAAACATCATAGTATATTAGAGAATTTAAAAATTTTTGAAGTAACATAACTGGAATGAACTGTTTCTTTAGTGAACCAAATGTTGACAATGTATCCAAATTGCTATCCTTGATGGATTTCTGAATGCTTCCAGCCAAAAACAACTTGAACACATTCAATTTGATTTCTTTCCCTGTCAATTCCATGACAGCCCGAACAACTCTCAGGGCATCGGATGAACCATAGGTCACAACGAAACAACCACGATTGCAACTGGTACCACACATGAAGCCATCATGGTCCTCACCATAATAGGTCATTATATTCTTGTGTCTGCATTGAACCACATCTTCCAATAAAATTATCAGTTCATTGAGGGCTTTTGTCTACTTTTCTAACAGGTTTTGCTGGTGAAACATTCTCAACAAGGCTGTTTTATCTGTAGGGCTGTAGAACATGCAGCAGAGTGAGACTTGCCCATCACGACCAACTCGACCACACCGCTGGTAGTATTCTTCAATGGTTGTTGGTACCCTTTGATACCAGTAATACCACAATCATCAGCATCTCTGACTCCACGTTCAAAAATATTTATATGGACATTGTCATCAATCCTGCTTTCGGAATTAGATTCGTCACTTCGGCACTCCTTTCTCTTCAAAATTCTGTTCATTACTATAAGAAGCTTTTTCGCTGTACTGGTGAAAGTTAAAAACCCTTGGTACTTGGTACTTGAAGAGTTACTTGTTTCCAACGGCGCTGCGCTTACTAAAGTTTCGCAAATATTTTTTTTTACTTGCTCAGCTATCGATAAGCACACGTCGCGAGCCGCCATTTGCAATGACAAATTTACTCACCCTATCCCGGTAAAATGGTTTTCTCGTGCGCGAAACTATATGCGCAGACCAAAAAAATTATGTTGGGATTTGTCAGGCAACTCCCCTCGTCTTTCCCCCCCTAGGCCATCCCCCCCTAGGTCCTCCCCCCCTAGGCCCTCTCCCTACACAGTCTTCACATTCGATATTCGATAATATTCGCTACATTACAAGTTTATTACAAGTTTTCCCCCAAGAGTTGCCTGCGGAGGAGGCTAGTTTGTAAATGTCCCAAAAGTTATTTGCGCGCAAACAGGAAACCGCATAATATGCGCGTAGTTTAATCGCGTTACGAGACACTACACATGCATTAGATTAATTATGGACTATATATATAGTCAAACGCAGCGTGACATTAGACAATACAAAATCGCAAGGCTCATATTTCAATTTTCATCCAAGAAGAGACTCCTAACATCAATATCACATATGAATTAAGCCTCAGTAGTAATAGCAATAAGTGTCCCTAAGTCCATTAGAAAAGAAATAAGGCATCAAAAGTCAAAACAAACTCCAAACGCATTCTAATAATTTCTCCTTTGATCGAACGAGTATTCCACTAACTATCTGCCGCGTACATTTTACAATTTTATCCAGTCCGAGTTGGACATATCAGCAAAATCTTTAATGAGATAATAGTTCGAGAAAAAATATAGAAAAAGTATGTATTTTTGCTGAATTTGCTTCGTTTACAAATAAACTTCGCTCCTGCGTGGCATGTTAGCCATACATTTCAAGACGCCAAATATGCAATCTGACCTGACACCGGTGCTACCCTGGTTCGAGGAAAAATTTGGCCCAGGCATTAAATAAACTGAGAATGAGATGACCTGCGATTGCCGCCAAACTGAAAAAGAACTGTTCAACAGTTGAACATGAGTCAACATATAGACAAGCTCCAATATTTTAAATAGACTATGTACTGCTGAAATGTACAGTTGAAATTGTGTGTTTTAGGATATTTAGAACTTTCTCAATGCAATAAAACGTTTACCCAGAATGCAGGAAATAGCATTTCAGGGACTCGAAATTTGACAAATTTTTCATAAGTTATCTTAGGAGTTTGCCGCGTATCGCTCACTGATCTAATAATAGACTGGATATAGCTTCTATACCTATGAAAAATGAAGCCAAAATCAATCGGCGCAAATCTACTTCCGGTTACCACTTTGCAGCGAAAACAATATGGAGTTGGACAGGGAAATTAGTCGGCGAGGCTGGTTTTTCACAATTTTGAGGCGTTTCCAAGCGCTGGACTAAACCGTTCGTCTTGTAATGAAAAGAACAGGATATTTTCTTACTTTTGGAGTGATACTTTTGTAAATTTCGGTAAAAAATCACCGCTAAATACGTTTGACAAGTTGCATACGCGAAGTTCATTTTCGGCCAAAACTCTCTGCCAAGTGTTCTTTCATGCTTGCATTTTCGCTAAACAAATACTCTGGCTGGATAGAAACTCAAGTCGAATGGATTAAACGAAAAGTAAGCAATGTATAATAAGCGTTTGTCTTGCTCAATCAAGCGAAAAGTATAGTATATCGGTGTTGCTCTCGGGGTATGTTGCGCTATGCCTTTATGAACATCTATAGCAACAATAGCTTTATATCTATATTGGCTAATTGCATTTTGTATCTCAGATTGGAGTTTTGGTTTTTGTTCTTGACCGAAAAATACATTTAAATAATATATAAATGGATTCGTTTCTAAAACAAGCTCTGTATCATTCATATTATAAACTGCTTCAAGTGTTTTTATGCAGAAAACTTGCAATCCAGTAGAGTCTGAGAGTAGTACGGAGCACTAGTATACACAATATTAAAATGGTGTATGCCAAGTTTGACTAGTTGTCAATTATCATATTTGAAATTTTTATTATATAGAGACTAAAACATTGAAATTAGAAAACATTATTAAGACATGTCATCCTGATCCACTGGTGCTGACCGCTGTGATGGCAGAGAGGTCCCGTATTATAGAAAGTGGCTTGTTGAAGTGACTGTATCATTGAACAATAAATTCTCTGTTCCTTTTGCAAAGTAGATGAACATTTTGTAATCATATGAACATCAATAGCTATGTGACTCACATTTTTAATAATGCTGTATAAAAATTAGTTGTTTTAACATAGTATGGATAAACTGATAATTATCTTTTTACTGTACCATGCCCATGGTCTTCCCTCACCAGATTAAGACCCCTAGTAAATTCTGGTGAGCTGCTCTCCTCTCTTGTAATATTCCATAGTCTAACATTTTCAAGGTTTCTTGCAGAAGGGAGAGAAGGCCATGGGTGGAGTCGACAAAATGTTGACCTTTTCCATAAAGTATACATTACATGTATTCAAATTAAGGGTGGAAATATATCACTTTCCCACATACATAAGAGTACCATAGACTGCAACTGGTTGTCTTGTGTGTTCTGTTGGTTGTTCTCATGCATTTCCTTATTGGTAACAAATGCTGGTCATTAAATATTGGTGCTTGGCAGTCTGGCTTCTTTGAGGTCATTTCAAAACCACCAAGATGGTTGATATGCTACTTCATGTTTCATAAAAAATGCACAGAGTTCTACTAATTAACCCATTAAAGGTACATTATGCTTCCCTTGACAAGTAGAATTATCTGGTGTTAGACAGAGTATCATAGGCGTAGGAAGCAACTTCAAGTTTGGGGGGCACTTTGTCTTAAGAGCACCTCGTCTATTAGAAAAGGGCACTTTTTCCATTGTTTTAGCTGATGATAACCATCATTTTCAAGTTGATATGTTGATGATAACCACATATTCAAGTTGATAAAGATTATATGAGAGTGTTATAGTAAAGTCCGCTTCTACCAACTTGGGAAACCAGCCATGGAAGTGGTTTCTAAAAACAAAGTGAGAAAGAAGTTGAATAAACTTGTCTTGTTTAATCACCAGTGAATCGCAGTGATGAAACTATCCACTTTAATACATAGGAATGGAATGAAGTAGTGTATTGGATTGCTGTAGAAAGCTCACTGTGTCTCCTCGATGTGAAAGAAGAAAAAAACAGGTTCCTTTAAGAACCAACAACTATTTAAAAGTTTGCAAATCAAATTTTGAATGAGCTCACACAACTTTGTCCCATGTCCTTTCTACAATTTTAGTATCATATCTGGATAAAAACACTTGAAGCCGTTTATAATATGAATGATACAGAGCTTGTTTTAGAGACGAATCCATTTATATATTATTTAAATGTATTTTTCGGTCAAGAACAAAACCAAAACTCCAATCTGAGATACAAAATGCAATTAGCCAATATATATATAGGCATAGCACAACATAACCCGAGAGCAACACCGATATGCTATACTTTTTCGATTGATTGAGAAAGACAAACGCTTATTATACATTGCTTACCTTTCGTTTAATCCATTCGACTTGAGTTTCTATCCAGCCAGAGTATTTGTTTAGCGAAAATGTCAGCATGAAAGATCAATTGGCAGAGAGTTTTGGCCGAAAATGGACTTCGCGTATGCAACTTGTCAAACGTCTTTAGCGGTGATTTTTTACCGAAATCTACAAAAGTATCTCTCCAAAAGTAAGAAAATATCCTGTTCTTGTCATTACAAGACGAACGGTTTAGTCCACCACTTAGAAATGCCTCAAAATTGTGAAAAACCAGCCTCGCCGACTCATTTCCCTATACAACTCCATATTGTTTTCGCTGCAAAGTAGTAACCGGAAGTAGATTTGCGCCGATTGATTTTGGCTTCATTTTTCATAGGTATAGAAGCTATATCCAGTCTATTATTAGATCAGTGGTATCGCCTTATCGTGAAACTGACATTTTTTTAAGGTACAAGGTCTAGCTGGTGGATATTTCGAGTGAACTGAATAATATATACAATATTTTAGACCTGAACGGAAACGGCTGCGAAAAATGCAACTCTAAAGGCTCTTTTCCACTCATCGCGGAAACCGACTCGCAAACCCGCTGCGAGTTCTTGCATTTAATTCAAATAAACTGTCGAGCATTGTGATTGGATGAACGTACTCGCAGCGAGCTTGCGAGTTGGTTTTTGCGATGAGTGGAAAAGAGCTTTAAATCCTCCTACAGGAATCGAACCTGCGGCCCTGCGATTCCGGCGCAGCGCTCTGACCAGTGAGCTGCAGAGTCCAGTTGCCAAGCCTTGCCAAGCGTTAAAGTTCATGTATATATATATAGATGCGGGTACTGCGAGTTGTGATAAGGTAAACTACAAGATGTTTCTTTTCCGCATCTCACTCGATTGAAATTAAGGTAGAAGGTCTAGGTGGTGGATATTTCGAGTTAAATAATCCCCTTGCCGGCGCGAAGGCACTAATTCCGCTCGGATATTTACACCCAGGCATGTGAAAACATAGCGGAATGCAAAGTCGTCCGCCATTTTTTTTGTCATAGGATGGACTGGACTGGACGGTTTTTAAGTTATGCGAATGCGCGAATGAACCGAGAGAAGACTTCCTTTTTGGAAACTTTTTTCAAAAATAGTTTTGCACTCATTTTATAAGTAAGTCTCTATGTAAGTAAGTTTATATGTTAAGTCTCCAAAACAAGATAAATGAAAATTATTTAGAGGACAAATTAACAAGATGAAAAACGTTCGAAAGTCCGAAAAAGGAGCATTTTAAGGTGGCTCCCTACAGTAATGCATGAGATGATCGCGGGACGAGAGTCAAAAACGCGTGGCAAGTACGTGGACTTTCCCACGCAAATTCGACGATCAAAACAAACTGAAAGATATTTCGCCATTCTGAAAGATTTGTGATGAAAAAACTTTGAATAATCCTTAGTTTTATGTGACAAAGCATCAGTAACACCGGTGAGTGATTTTAACTATGCTATACAAATATCGCTTGGATGAAAAAATCTTGACAGTATTAATATAAAAGTGAATTTTTCAAAAATATTTTAGATATAATGTTCACTAATAAGAGTTTATTAAACATTTATTAACTATTGTATAAAAACTGTTAAAGGTTATAAAAGTCGTTTAGTGATACTTGCATGTTTTTTACAAGTTAAACAGTAAAAATATCACAGTTCTATAGCAAAATACCGACTTGTTCATCTTCAGCAAAAATTACAAAACTAGGCAAAAATATGTCCAGCTGTACGGCTGTTGAAGCTCATGAACTGAGTAAATGGCAGGATTCAATTGGACTTAAATCGATCTAACCCTTCACAGTATTTCTTGGTTGTCAATGGCTCTCAAATATATTGAATAAACGTCAAAATCAAAAGATAAAAACAACATCTGCCACTCGTTTTTGCACGATGAAAGCACATCTTGCGCCCGCAAACTATCATTCACTAGTCAGCGACGCTTTTATATAAGGGAATTTCGCGAAGCTGTTGACCCAATTTTTTACCTTTATATGCGTTTTACTCTTTAGTTTCATGGGTAACCTATCTTCAAATTTTGACCACAAATTTTAATTTTGGTAAATTTTATATAACTCAATTTTAAAAAATATCGCCAGGGTAGAAATCTTTATGTAAAATTTTCGAGTTTAATTTAAAAAAATTGCACCCTGGCGATTTTGATTAAACTTTCATAATGGTTTCAGAACATTATGCTTTAAAACCTATATGAAATAAAAAATATGGGTCACGACAATACGGACAATTTTATGCGCATGGTAACCACATTTCAGGCTTACGTCTTGTTACCATGGCAAAGATGACACTACCTGAACCGGGTATTAAATATTCCATAGATGATGAATATTACCCTCGAGCATAAAAAACTTCGTCATCTGCGACAATACTCGTTTAAAAACGATTTATTATAAAGCTAAAATAACTGTAGGGAGCCACCTTAAACGGGAAAGTGTTTCTTTTGCATTCTTACTTTATTTTATGAGATAAACATTTCCAACATGTTCAAAGGAGAACATATTTTATCATTTGCCTACCTGAAAAATGTGAACCACACAAGGCTGACTATAAAAGTTGACTAGGATCATGATGTAAGTTTCTACACTGTTGATATAAAATATTAAATGTTGTGCACTTGTAAACGTAGGAAACGAACTGTGCAAACTCTAGAGTATGTATGAAAAGTAAACAAGCAAATTATATCTGTTATTCTTAGTTGCAGATAAATTAAGGTAATTTCAAAGGATACCGTATTTTCTCCACTTAAGCCCTCCCCTAAACATTCTTACCCTGTAATTAATAGGCCCTTCACCATTTTCAAAAAAGAAAAACATGTATACTTACTTATTAAAACTTACGAATTGTTCTGGAAGTTTATCTGATTCACAATAGTGGTATAGTAATAACTACTTATTAACCGAAAGTGAGGTCTTTACGGTAAACTATATTAAACCGAGGTTTTGCCGTATTGACCGAGCGATAGCTAGGTCACTAATAACGGCAAAAACCGAGGTTTAATATTTTACCGTAAAGATCAAACGTTTGAGGTGAATAAGCAGTTTATTATGTTTTTCTTGTAGGGCATTAAAATTTCGTAATGCTCCGCAGGGCATTACGTGATTTTTTTCGAACCGCTGATTAGCGAATCATATCGCGTAAACTACAGGAACTACTGTAGCTCTTGCCATATAATAATTATACTTATCGAAATAGATCAACAGTTGAAAACAAATTAACTATTTCTATCCTGACTTTTTTCTTTTTGAATATAAGGATCTTATATCATATTATAGAGACCTACTGTATGATCAGATGGATAGTATGTAACTTACTGTGTTTCGGTTATAATCAATGAGCATGTAACTTATCCTGTTTCGGCTAAGCCTCTATCTCCAGGAAGCCCCCCTCGAATAGGCCCCCAAACCTGTCTGAAATAAACAACCAGAAGCACACCCACCCACTGAGTTTTTATAAAGGATGTACAATTTTTAGTATTTTATTTTAGTTGGCGAGTTTAGGAGTTGGTGAGTTTAGAAAAAACATTTTCCGTCAACATTATTGCTGTATACAATGGTAAAATAATTTTCACAAACCCTGAAAAACACAGAATTACGTTCTGATCATTTGCGAGTACATGGACGTATTTGCTGTTAATTTCAACAATTCTTTTAAATCAAGATAGTCCTTCAGTTTCCGGTCAGTCTTGTCAATCAACTGGGCTCTGTGTTGAGTTTGATCGTGTAATATTTTAGCACATTGCTTAATTTAGCAAATTTAACGCATTGCTAAGTTACAACGCGTGCGGAATGCGGCGGCTAGACTTGTCAGAAACATCCCAATTCTCTGTCATATTACTCCGATTTAAAACAGCCTTCATTGGTTGCACGGGCGAAACTTAATGATTTGTTGCGCAAAGGATTTAAAAAAAAGAAAAAAAGATCAAAAGAACAAGACTAGTTAAACTAAAAAAAATATTTCCTACGTGATTCTTTAGTTTTACAAACGAACATTTTGATTCTATATTGATTTTGTAGAGATCAATAAAAAATACGATGAATACTGTTTCAATAGACTCATAAATATACTGTAGTGTCTAGTTTAGTTAATGATTAATAATAGGCAGCCATGCCAATAAGGACTGATATAGTGATAATTAATTTGATTGACATTTAAGTAACCTGATGAGGATAAACGTTTACTGAGACAGGACTGTTTAAACTGTAAAAGAATGATTGCTAACCTGAGTAGACTAAATTTATGTTTAATTAACGTATTGAACGACTGGATATTGCCACAGAAGTAAGTCAATGTTTATTTTGTAACTGGTATTCGTTATATATTCAAATTAGGGGTTATACGCATGATAACAGTTAACTTGATCTTTTATAGTATGTCATATAGCTTTATTTGTATTTAACTTTAGATCGAATTGTTTGTGTTTGTTTATTCAAATATATAATATGCTTGCAATATTCGGTCTCTGTCTGTATGATTTATCGACTTCGCGAACCAAATACTGTTGCAAAACATATACTACATAACATGCTGAATTTTTACCTATAACTGTCATACATATTGTTAGTGTTATTTCCAGTAGAAGAGGCATAATTAAACATATTGTAATTTTTCACAACCATAAAGAAGTTAACTGGAGAAAACCTTAATTCAAAATCTCTGCTATGTCTAAGGCTGTAATTGTTTATCTAATCTAACAATAGCAGGGCAGTCGTCGGACTTCTTGGTGCGGCATTTCCGATCGATTTTTAAAAACTATGAATGTTTAAGGTATTAAATTAAGCACTTTTTTCTCTTCTTCAGTCTTTGCAGTAAATAATGGTTCGTTTAGGTACGATCGACCGACCAAATATTTTGAAAATAATTATTGTCACACTGCTCTTAAATCTGCCCCCCCCCCAAAAAAAGTGCATGAAATAGCGCTGCAGGGCTTAGAGGTTTTGGCAGGGCAATTCTATCAGACACCCCCAACCCAACCAAAAGGTGGTAGTTTCGCCCCTGATTGGTTGCCAGTTCGTTGCGGTATTGAACTTAAGATATTGCTTTTAACGTTTAGGTGCTTGCATGGTTTAGGGCCACGTTACTTGCGTGATTTGTTATCTATCGCTAAGCCCACTAAGTATATAGTCTTCGCTCTTAGTTCTATTAACTCTAGTTCCAGTGAGTGCGAAATGTAAAATAACATATGGAGATAGAGCGTTCCAGTCTGCTGAATCCGAGATATTGATACTCTATCTACATTTAAAACAGCCCTGAAAACATATATTTTTAATATTTTATATATAGATTTGTTTTATTACTGCAATTAAGTACAATAGGATACTAGGTATAACGGTTTAACAGTGTAATGCGCACATGAACATATTTCAATGTAACACGCGAAATATAAATGTAATAAATTATTATTATTAAATTATTTAATAATAGTTAGCAGGGGCAAGTCGGTGAATAAAACAGCAAAATTAGTCGAGGTTTTTCAAGGGTTTTATTCACTGTTTCCGAGATGGAATAACTGTTTTAGTAAATTAAATAGGTGATTATTTGATTTGGTAAAAGGTAAAACATTTCGTGAAATATTTTAATTAAATATTTCACGATAAAGTGTTAAACGCTTTGTGCATTATCGCGTATTAACTGAGTGTAGGGCAACCAATCAGCGTCATAATCACCTCGTGTGAATATCAGTGAATAAGAAACAAGACGATTAGTCGAGTTTTTATTCGATATTATTCTGAGCCTAGACGAATAACTATTTAAAAATAGATTAATAGTGATTATTTGGTAAAAGGTAAAAAAAAGGTAAAATGAAATATTTTAATTATTTTAATACGATAAAGAAAGCGGCTTAAAAACGCTTTAGGTGATTATCGCGTATTAATCCGAGGTAGGGCAACCAATCAGCGTCAATAATCACCTATTAACTTTGCAATTCCTGGATAGGATGTATCAAAATATTCTTCATTCTAGTTAATACTACCCAAAAACTCAGTGCCATTGGTAAATTGTTTACAACATTTTCTGTATACGACAAGCACGAGAATCACCAAAGTTGCAAGCAATGTTCCCTTGATGAAGCAATTCTTCATGTTCACTCATGCCTAGATGTTCTTCGTGGTGACGAAACTGCGCGATTCGAAACTCATATGACAACTCACTAAAATCTGTAAACTCAGAAAGCTCTAAAGAGGACAACTAACTGATTAGCTACTAACCCTAGCTAACCTAAAGACGTGGCATACAGTGTCTGGCCAAGCAGCAACATTTATCGATGTACTTGATATGAAGCCATTGCCAGCAGGCAATGCAACAGCAGAGGAAGTACGTCCCTTGCGTGACTGGGTTCTGTCGTCTTGTGCAGCGGTAAAACAAAGAACTGTAAGACAGGAAAGAACAATGGTGAAAGCGGGAACTTTACTTTAGTACATGTTAGGAAACATGCCTAAGGTTGCTTACGTGCCACTTGTCCTGTTATCAAGTTCTAGCGATTTAGTAGATGAAAACGAAGAAGGGGGTATACATGTAGCAGTGTATATTCTTCCTGGAGAATACGTTTCCGAATCAGATGAAGAAGATGAGGCAAATTCAATGTCAAACGGGGAAGTATGGAGCAAAGTTGGTATCGAGTTGAGCTTTTTGATCGGCATCTCCTGGTCCACTTAATCGTCGTCTGATGTTCTGAATTTTACGTTTCAAGCTGTAAGTACATCATTCTAGACTATCTAATACACTATACATGCAGTCCAGGTTTTCTTTTGATTTCATACATTTTCAAATTTTCTATTCGTAGAATGGCTATACAAACTAATATAGGACAAATCGAAGAGAACATTTTGCTTCCGTGGGAGAAATTTTAGGATTTTAAAAATTATTATTGCGATTTATAGACATTTTCTCTTTTTGGAGTATACGAATTTTTTCCTACTTAGGTAAATGGTAGTAAACATATTGTTGCACCTTCTTTGAAAACCTTGCTAAAGATTATCTACTTGTAAATCATAGCTTGTCAAAGCAGTTTCACAATAAAGGCTGGATCAAACAATCGGGATGAGGCATGGTGAGATAACATGATTTGAAGTGAAAATTGGTCGGGATGGCGAGATTTCGGAACCCGATACAGGGACCATTAGTGCGGTTGATGAGGAAAATTCCGTGTCTAGTTAGCGTTCCATTTTTTTTCACGGATTAGTAGAGTCACGAAATTACGTGTCATGGAAAGTTTATGAACTTCATATAATATTGAATATCGCCAATAAAATACCAAGTAGATTTTGTCTATGTTTTCTTACAAGGTAAATTTTGTCTATTTGGCAAACAACATCAAGGTTTTAGTAAAATTTAAGACTGAATCGAGTACGACCGTGCTGCTTGTCCCCATACTCGGTTGCTGTCGCCAATGGAGCCGCTATATTTTGATTACATAAAGCATACCATCAGGTTCGGAAGTGTAGAAGTCCTGGGTACTGAGATGTTTTGTGGCGGACGCAATCACCAACCCAGAGCATGCCCGTTCGCTGTTTAGGTGGTTGGCATGATCTCAGATAAATCGAATGAGATAACGAAATCCATTTGCGGCCGTGAAGTTAATACCGACATAGGGATTTGCGGGGGGGTTCCCGGGGAAATATACGAAAAGCAAATGCGGAACGCAAAATATGTTGATTTCTTTCCGGATGCGAAGTTTTTTCATTTTAATACGATTTGAAGATTAATATACTGGTTAAAGAATCAATGTAAGAGGATATTTGACCATGGATCCGTTATTAAAATGCAACAATGCATGGAGTGGCCATACTGACTCCTGTAGAATCATAGATATGGCATTGAGATTTGAAAAAAAATTAACATTTGTTCAGTACACTTTGTTTATATTTTTATTGCTTATGGTTTGATCCGTTCTTTGGCAGTTCTTACAAACTTATGTGGAGTGTAGAATATCAGAATCAGTGTTTATAGACGTAAATTATGTATCAATGTTTACATAATGTTTTCCAAAATTATTGGTTAGGTTTGTACCATTATTTGTGCCGTTTGTTTTTGATGGAAATATAGACTTGATCATGAAAAGCTCAATCGCTGTTACATGATTTTCAGCATATATTGTTATATAGAAATCGTGTACTCGAACTAAGAATGGTTTAAGGACGTTGCGGGTTTCTGTCCTATTAATTAAAGGCCGTTTTCCAGTACGGTCGTTTTCCCACGTGCGCGAAGCAACCTATTCGAGTCACGTGAATAATCATTCGCGCCGGCATGCCAAGAAATTGAATGTAGTTCAACATTCGTGCTTGTCCGCGAGCAGCAAAGCGGACAAAAATTCTCACGCTAGACACCTACAGCGCAAGTTGAAACATGTTGGCTCCGCCCGCGCGGCCAAACCGACCGTACTGGAAAGCGGCTTTAACAACACCCACTGTCTACACTCTTATCTGGATAAAATATATTTTCCTTAACAGTATGGGACGTTTCAATTATACTGTACATCTAATATTTAGCCCCGGGTGCTTATTTGTTTCAGTGCTTGAAAGTTGTATGATCAAATTACCTGAAAAATATAACAAGAACTTTGACGTTTCGAGCAAAGGCACTTCGTTTGGAAGTTAGTAACTTAGGAAGTTAAAGACAAAGAGTCTTCGCTCAAAACGTCAATGTTCTTGTGTTTTTGTTATATTTATATTAGATTTGATCCTACAAACCATCAAGCATATCGTTTATATTATCGCTCCTTAATAAATATCTTTCTCTACAACGAGGGCCGCTATTAGAGAAGGAAATTATCTTTAATAAATGTGACTTGAGTGATGAATCATAAAAAGATTGCTAATTTTAATTCAATTTAAGAGAACTAATAAAGGTCGGCTGTAGCTGGGACCTTAAATCGCCTTAAATCGAGGCTAAAAATTGGCGAAGTTTCTCTTAAATCGCCTAATCTTGCGCTAAATCCCTAATCTCGCCAACAAAATTAAAATGCTAAAAATTGTAAACCCTCTATAATTGTATACCTTGGAGGGGGAAGGGTGTTCTGCTTCTCTATATCAAACAAGTAAGGGGGGGGGGATTATTCGATGCGGCTTGCTGGAGGGAGGGGCTTAGTCGAATCACAGGAAGTTACATGTTTATTGAATACAGCCGAAACACACGAAGTTGTACATTCTTACTGATTATAGCCGAAACACAGTAACTTACATACTATCAAGCATAAGTATATAATATGATATAGGAACCATCATATTCAAACAGAAAAGTCAGGATGGAAAGAATCAGTGTGTTTTCAACATTTGATCTATTTTATAATTAATATACCACTATTGTGAATGACATGAACTTTCAGAACAATTCATCAATTTAAATGAGCAAGTATACATGTTTTTCTTTATTAAAAATGGTGAGGGACCTATAAATTACAGGGTAAGGTGGTTTAGTAGGGGATGGTTTAATAGAGTATTTATGCATGGTATCCTTAAAAATTGCTTTAATTATCTGCGACTAAGTATCACAGATATATAATTTTCTTGTTTATTTTTCATATATACTCTAGCTTTGGCACAGTTCCTTTCCTACATTTTACAAATGCACAACATTTAACATTTTATGTGAACAACAATAACATTTAACAGTGTTGAAACTTACATAAAACTGATAAACCACAGCTTGAACATAGTCAACTTTTATAGTCAGCCTTGTCCGGTTCACATTTTATGGCAGGCAACTAATAAATTATATATGTTTTCCATTGAACAAGTTGGAAATATTTATCTCATAAATGTCATATATATTGTCATTAATGTCATATTTTACACGCGTAAAAATTGATGAGGTTGATGCAATATTGTTCGCAGAAAAACGCTTGAACAATACTGTAATCAAGGTTGAACAACGTTGTTGAAATGACAATGTTGTTCAACATTGTTTCATCAACATTGTTCGTTGTTGATGAATGAACAATAGTTGATCAATGTTGTTGGAACAAGGGTTCGACAATACTTGATGTAACAAGCTTGCTAATGGTTGTCAGAGCAATGTTGTTCAGCACTGTTGAAACATCATGCCAAAACAATATTTTTATGACAAGTAAGAACAATATTGATTGATAAACAACTTGTTTTTAGTAGTTCAAACAACTATCAACAATGCTGTTAATATTAGACAGGAATTTGAAATTTTGAAAAGGACGAAACCTGATCATGATTTTATTGGTTGTTGCTAAGCGTTGCGATACAGAGCGGACGATTACAGCGAAACTAGCGAAAGCAAGAAAAACGGACTTTCACTACAGTAAATATTGAGAGCAACATTTCAAACGTTTCTTCCGAGAATCTGAGTGGCGTCAGTGGCCCACTGACAGTAATGTTTCTTTCAGAGATAGCTCTGAACAGATATTTTTCATGCACTTACCTGGGAATTATGCTACTTTCAAATTTAAAGTATGGCCAAAATATCACATGGGCAAACAAAATTTCTTCTCAGTTGCTCTATTAAACATGCCCTGCTGCACTGACCTCCCTCCCTCCAATTGTCGTCTGCTGTCTGTCACTTTGATCCCTGACTGTTGTCAGCTAGTATCTTGTCTGCCAAGACAACCCCACTTCAATGTAGAGATTCATAGTACAGTATTAACAGTTAACCAAGCACTCAATCTACACCAGGATGTATTGGGATTTTTTTTTATGCGATAGGTGAACTATAGGCAGGTAAGATCATAGAGTGCACATATGTGTGCAGTTTGCTGTAGTTAGTATAATCTTCCCTGTGCTAAACAGGTTGACTTGTCATGGATGGGGATGGACGAGGTTACTATGATTCCTTGTCTGCCCTGGTTATGGGGGCTAATCATCTTTATGCCCAAATGTAATTAGTTATATTTTTATCTCTCTGTAGTGTCATGGCCTGGTAGTTATGAGTATGAAAACATGATCTATGAATGTATCAGACAAATTATTGTGGTGATCTTTCGGTAAGTAATTTTGGCTTTCCCCTCAGTGGAGAGGCTATAATATATAGCACAGGTAACTAGTCATGCTATGGTAATAACCATGAACTTAGTCTGAAAACAATAGATCATAAAGGTTTGAGCATTTTAAACAATTATAGATTTGTATAGCATGACCTGGCCATCACTATGGAAATCTTTGCCAATGCTTAGAATGAATGAAAAACAAATTTGATCCTAGATTATGAGATGTCCCTTATAGTCTATGAATTTCAACATGTATTTCCCTTGCATGGCCTACAAACCACTGGTAAAGGCATGGCATGACCCATGTAGAATTTGGTGCAAAATTTCCTCAGGTGGCACCTGGGACATACGACATCTGAAAAAACATGTCACTGGGGCTGGAGCCGGCCACCATAAACATTGCAAAAGACCATTTTGTGAATGAATGACTACTGTATATAATCCTAATTTATAGGAGTTGTGAGTTGCTAAACATCCTATCTGAAGTGAAACGTTGGCAGATTTACAGAAATATCATTAATCATTACCAAACAAAGAAACTAGTGATTCTTCAGGTGAATTGAAACTGGATGTTCTCAGAATGGAAAGAAAATGCTAACTTTAATTAAATGAACTTTCAAAAGGATGCAGACAGAAGATTGATACTCATAAAATGATTGAAATACAGGGCTGGCCAGTTATTTTTAATTTATTCTTCTTCATCCAATAACACCATTTAGTGAGATATTTGCTTTCGCTGTTGTTTACTGTGTATAAGTTTCACCCTTTCATTTCAGGTTGAACAATCATTTGAATTGACTGGCATTCCATTAGGGTCTGGTTAGGTCATGCAGTATTTCAATTCAAATAATTATTTAACCTGAAAAATAAGCTTGAATATGACATAGAATAGACTACAGTAACTATTATATTAAAAATAGTTTTAAAATGCTGGATAAATGTTTGTTATCATGAAACAAGCTGATTTCAGGTTGTAGTTGCATGATTATCTCATTGAACTATTGAAGTAATAGAAAGATAATAGCAGCAACTTCTAGAAAACCTGTAATTGGTTTAAATTACACTGTGCAGTCGTTGTACGCCCTGTCTACCCCAAGCCGTACACAGACAGGGACTTGTGGGGAAGAAATGGAATTTACATTGACTGTGGCATGATAATGTGGAATATATTTCCTCCTACAATAAGCTCTTAATTGTGCAATGATTGTTAATTCTCTTTTAATGAACAAATAATATAGAATGCACCTTCAGCCATTTAATAATTAAACAATAGAGTGCTTAGTTTTTGTTAATATATATCAAATAATCGATCATGTTGTAGGTGTGACTGATACAGATTTAACATGTCAAACATTAATTATTTATATTGCAAAAATGAAATGATTGTGAACTGTGCTTTTACCTTTATTTGATTTGGATTATTTTCAGGGTAACGCTCGCAGCATAGTTTATATTTAATAGTTAAACTATGTTGCCATGTTGGCAACTTGCAGCCATATTTTTCTGGCTTTTCAGCACGTTGGAAAGCTGCAATTAATCTCCTCCCCAACGTGCGGTGCCAGTGTGGGTAGAGTAGAGAAAATACGGCGGTTGACTTTTGTGTAAAACTACCTGAAAAATAGAATGAAAACGTCGACGTTTCGAGCGAAGGCCCTTCGTCTCGAAGTCAAGAAGGGCCTTCGCTCGAAACGTCGAAGTTCTCATTGTATTTTTCAGGTAGTTTTAAATAACACAACACTCAACCGCCGTAATCTTCTCCCCCCCTGATGGCCCTGAAATCAGACCCGAACTGAGTTGTTCTAACAAGCTGAATATACTTTTTTGGCATTGTTAAAAAATGCTTTTCACAGTTGTTGATATCATGATATCACAATGATATCATGTTGATTTGTGTTGTTCCAACAACATTGTTCATCTTGCTGGATACTGTTAAAACAGCATTGAACAAGCATGTCAACAAGGCTGTTTTCGCATTGTTAAAACAATAAAAAACATCGATGATATCATGTTGATTTGTGCTGTCCCAACAACATTGTTCAAACCTTTTAACAACCGTAAACAATATTGTTTCAACAGGGATGAACAACATTGTTGACAACTTGTCCGGGGGGTGCAGCACAACATTGTTCAACCTTGATGGGAACAACGCGTGTATACACAAACCTGACATTTTCATGAATTGAGTTAAATAATTCATGTTAGCCACTACGAAGGAGGGAGCCTTCTTTCAGGCTATGCAGCGGAAATCTATTCTTCAACTTCAGAAACTTTATATCAACTAAATTTTAATATGGTAAATTTTTATAAATACTGTACTTATATCGAACATACTAATCAATCTGGGGATATTTACTTACTAAATATACATATGGAAATGAAATACCATATTTGCAACGTAAATATAAGCTTCATTGGTAAGTTGAACACATATCTAATTAGTTTGAATAACTATATTTCATAGTACTTCCACATTGGCTGATTGGCACATTATCACATGTTTATATTCTGTTCCCTTACAATTTTCAAGATATTGATAAGGCAATCAGGCATTTGGAAATGCTCAAAATAACGGAGAGCAACCCCATGGGGTGCACTAAAATTTTTGTCCTCCCTACATACCAGTCACAACCGTGATTTTTCATAATTCCGATTGAGTGTGGTTCCAGGCCTGAACTTTGTAATATGTATTAGTATAGTACACTGCAATTAAAAAATACATGTTATTATATACTGGTGTAATTTATGTTTTTATTTCGAATGTGCGGTGCCAGTGTGATTCGGCGGTTGACTGTTGTGTAAAACTATCTGAAAAATGCAATAAGAACTTCGACGTTTCGAGCGAAGGCCCATCGTCCGGAAGTTAGTAGAATTAGTAGGGGAAAACATGTGCTTTTATAGTGAATACAAAAGCGATCACGTGATAAAAATAAACCAATCAGATGGTTTATTAGACTATAAACAAAATATGGAAATCACATCACAAAATATATGAGCATATAGGAACAGCGAACAAAGCAAGAAAGATAGAAATTAAGGAACTATACAGTATATGAGCTAGAGGAGGTGAGATGTAGAGTATCTGCTGATGGAAGGCATAAAAAGACAGGAGTTAAAACTGAACCCAAAAAAGTGTAAGGAGATGATTGTCACCTTTCGACGCGACGTCGAGCAGCCTCCACCCACCTTGGTCGTTGAAAATATTAACCTTGAAAGAGTACAATCTCACAAAGTACTGGGTCTAACGATCCAAAATAATCTTAAGTGGGATTTGCACATTAGTGATATAGTAAGTAAAGCATCAAAGAGACTACACATACCACGTGTCCTTAAGCGCAGTGGTGTTTCATCGTCTCATCTGCTACGAGTATATCTTACACTCATTAGACCTTTACTTGAATACTGCTGTCCGGTATGGCATTCATCCTTGACCATCAACTTGTCAGAAAGAATCGAACGAGTCCAGAAACGCATAATGCGAATGATTTTTCCGACATTAAGCTACGATGCAGCTCTAGACCTGGCCAAATGTTCGTCCTTATGTTCAAGACGTGATTCTTTGTGTGCCAAAACATTTGACAAAATAGGACAGCCTGATTCATGCCTTAATTTTTTAATACCACCGTGTCGGGCTAAGGAACATAGACGTAACTTAAGGTACGAAAACAGGCTAACATTGTTTCCCTGCAAAACTGAACGTTTTAAGAAAAGTTTTTTTCCTACGATGTGTTTCCGATCACATAGCTTTTAAATTGTAAATATAGATTTGTTAGATAATTGCTGTAAATAATGTATATCTTATATAGTACACTCTAACATTAATAATTTCTAGAGACTTCGTAATTCGCTTTCGAGCGCGACGATCTTATAATAAACCATTGATTGATTGATTGATTGATTGATTGATTGATTAAATGTAAGAGAAGCGCTCATTAATGCCGAGAGGATGAATGGTGCCAAGTTGAGAAATGAGGCGCATTGCTTGCCTTTTGCGGCTATGGAATCATTACTACCAGAAATGGGAACAGGGCTCGAATTTTCATATCTGAAACACCGTGATTTCCAGTGTGGAAATGTGTGGCAACAGGTTGTTTAGCATCATTGTTTGAGACAGCACGACAATGCTCACCAAACCTTATCCTTAAATATCTACCAGTTTCACCAATATAGAGCATGCCACATTTACTGCATGAAATACAGTAGATTAGATAAGAGGACGTGCACATGAAATGGTTCTTAACAGTGTACTTAGATTTTAGTGCCGAAATTATAGTGGAAGAATGTATATACTTAGAGGTTTTACACAGTTTCACATCACATTAGGTGACGATGAGTCCTGTGGTAGAGTCAGCTGCGGACTAGGGTTTCACAGATATCTTTTCTATGACGAAACGAGACTAAAGGATTATCTGTGAAAATGGAAGACGTTTTTCAAGATATGAAAATCCTTCCAAATGGCATCTCTTACTTTGAAATTGAACGGATGGTAACTGAGAACTAGGGGTATTTTGGTGTTGGGAACATTAGACACAGGGTATCTAAGGGTGTCAGATCGGGGAATATTGGAGGCCTTCGGAAAGGCTGTATCTAAGAGAGGGATTGGATAACCGTGTTTGACAAAAAAGTTTGTAGGGAAGTCCTCATCTTCACTGCAAATGCGGCGAAGGCGAAGAAACTGAGATAAGAGAATATACCTCTTAGTGTGGTTGGGGTGGGAAGAGGTAAAGAAAAGATAGCTATGGGAGTCAGTCGCTTGTAGAGCAATGAAGTAGCAAGTGTATTACCATTGATAGATACAAGTATGTCTAAGAATGAAACACTGGTCTCACTAATCTCCCACGTAAACTGGAGTGCTGGGTGTAAGTTATTAACAAAGTTAATAAACTTATCCAAATCCCCGCAGGAACAGGATGCGGTGCCGAGACAGTCATCAATGTACCTACCAAGGTAATCAGGTATGGGGTCAGTGTATTGCTCCAAGATCTGCTTTAATTTCCACAAAACGAACGAATAAATTGGCATAGTTGGGATCCATTTTAGTTCCCATGGCTACACCATTTATTTGTTGGTAATGCTCACCGTCAAATGAAAAATTGTTGAAGGTGTGCAATAACTCGGCCAAACGGATCAAAACAGTGGTAGACGGTTCCTGGTTAGGGCGCTTATCTAAGAAGAATTTGAGTGCCCTCAAACCGTCATGATGGGGAATGACAGTGTACAAGGATTTGACGTTAATGGTCAAAATGAATGGAATTTAATGTTCTGAAATATTCGGGGAGCATATTTGTTGCCCTTGATATAGGATGGTAAGTCCTTAACCAAGGGTGCCATAACACGATCGAGGTAACTAGAGATGAGCTTGGTGGGACAACCACAAGCAGAGACAATGGGTCTACTTGGGTTGTCGGGTTTGTGGATTTTGGGTAAGAAGTACGTGAAAGGTGTGCGAGGTGTGGTGGTTATGAGATGCTTGGCAGTTTCAGGAAGATCACTAGAGGCGATTAAGTTATTGATGGTGGTGGAAATGGTGGTTTGTATTGGTAGAAGTCAAATCCTCTTCAATTGTGCTGTAAAAAGTGGTGTCACACAATTGGCGGTGAGCTTCATTGCAATATAAGTCAACTCTCCAAACAACCAAGGCACCACCCTTATTAGCAAGTTTGATAACAATGTCTTCCCGAGCACAGAGTGATTTGAGAGCACTAAATTCAGCTTCTGTGAGGTTAGATGGCCTTTTGGGCCTAAGTGTATCGTTCTTAGATATACTTGTATCTATCAATGGCAATAGACTTGTTACTTCTGTGTTCTACAAGCCGACTGACTCCCATAGCTATCATCTCTCTACCTCTTCTCACCCCAACCACACTAAAAGGTCTATTCCCTTCTCTCAGTTCCTTCGCCTTCGCCGCATTTGCAGTAAAGATGAGGACTTCCATACCAAAAGTCAGGAAATGAGAAACTTTTTTGTCCTACACGGTTATCCAACCTCTCTCTTAGATACTGCCTTTTCGAATGCCTCCAATATTCCCCGAACCGAAACCCTTAGAGACCCTGTGTCCAATGTTCCCAACACCAAAATACCCCTAGTTCTCGGTTACCATCCCTTCAATTTAAAAGTAAGGCATGTGATTAGGAAAAATTTTAATATCTTGAAAAGACCTGAAACATCTTCCATTTTCACCGATAATCCCTTAGACATTATATACCTTGAGACAATTAAAGAAAGCTGGTTTAGCTCAACATGATCTTCTTAAAATTCATTGCTCGTTGGTTAATTAGGTCTTTTATTGAATATGCATTACCTGCGTGGTCGAATTTAACCCAAAATTTAACAATTTTTAATCGAGTCTGTTCAAAAGCGAGCTTTACGAATGATACTTTGATGCGGTCCGGGCTAGAAACTTTAGCAAGTCGTTGATCTAATGCTTGCCAGATATCTGTTGAATAACCCTCTTCCTAACATCTTGAGATATACTGTAACAATCATAATGAACGTGAACATATAGTTACAATTTAAGATTCGAGGGACTAATTAGAGTAAGAGCACGTACAGAACGTTTCTCTCAGTTTATTACATGTAAATATTATTGATGTTTTTAGTCATTGTAGGTTTTAGTTATTATTTTATTTAATATTGTCCAATAGATAATTTCATATTTATATCATCTTGAGAAGCTCATTTGATATAGTTAGTTTAAGCGTGTAATTCAGTTTTCTAACTGCAAAGCGCTTTATTAAATCATTCATTTATTTAATCTCGTTTCGACATAGTAAAAATATCCGTGAAACCCTAGTCTACAGCTCTCTACCACAGGACTCGTCGTCAACTAATGGCACGTTTCCTTGTGGTGTGAAGCTGTGTAAAACTTGTAAGTATATAGATACTTCCCCAACAAAGTTTAAGTACACTACTAAACACCATTTCACGTGCACCTCCTCTCATCTCATCTACTGTATTTCATGCAGTAAATATAGCATGCTCTATATTGGTGAAACTGGTAGATATTTAAGCATAATGTTTGGTGAGCATCGTCTTGCTGTCGGGGTGCTCTTTTAAAATACATGTACTATGCACTATTAATGTGCAATACGCTTCTGGTAAGGGTTGTACTTTGCTTAAAGGTCCTATACTTACATATTTAATTACCATGTATTATTTCTTAAATTGCCTTAAATCGCATTAAAACGCATGACCCGGATCTCCAACCCACAATGGTCCTAACTCTCGTTGGTGATAGGATATTCGTGCTCTTATTTGTTTTTAATGTAGCATATGGGTATAGGTTGTTTTACTGACATTTCAAATCAATTTAGTAAATAATTGTCTAGTAACGTAATCAAAGCCTAAGCTAAGGTACCGGCAATTAGAAAGTTGCTTTAAGCATAACCTTCCTAACTTTCTAGGAGCAGCTTGCAGGAGTCTTGAGTTAAGTGCCTGTTTTAAGAATTCGAAAAAAGACTCAGTATAACAAGCAAAATGTCAGTGGATTTAATAAGTTTTTTAATTTTAATAAGTTTTTAACCGCGATTCGTCAGCGGTCACATTGTGGGAATGTGGTGTGAATCGTAAAATTGTGGCATGAATCGAGTGTAAACTTTGACTTAAATAGTACAATAAATTTGTGGCGTGAATCGTTTATTTATTAGAGTGATTATTGTTGTATTGTGGCATGATTTCAGGTGAATCGCCACCATACTAATTGTACTGTCACTAATAATCCTGACTATTACCGTAATTCCGGCTGGATCCCCATTCTTGTAACTCTAATTCCATATAGGCTCATGCAAATATTAAATTGCTAAGGATTGGTTGTTTTTATATGCCATACTTATAATGATGCCATTTCGGAATATACTTGCACTTCTATGATTTGTCATATATATGCAGAAGGCAGCGCTATTTGTAATTTAAGTTAAAACCTGCATATATAATACCAAAATTAAGGTTTAATGTCAACGGCTTCCTTGGCTTTGCGAATGGTATATTTTAATAATCAAGCAAAAATTTCGAGATGAGGAGACAATAAAGTCGATCGATGGGTAAAGGTTACTCTACAATACAACTATTCTACATGTTTGTAAACTAGACTTATATCTAAAGGAAGGAAAATAGTTTTTTCTCTTGGTTATTCTTTGTTAACCCAGAACGGTCTGCTATAATCTTTCGGTAGAATAATATTGACATTCCCATTAGACGACAAAACCCAATGGACAAATTTCCTATGGGGGCAATTTCGGTGATGAGAAACACTTAAATTACAATTTGCATCACCCTAAATATATAGCAAATTAAAAAAGGACCAATAAAAATATCTCCATTTCACGGGAAGTGTTTGTTTTAATAAACCACTTCTTTCATATGCCTAAGACTTACCCGACGGTGGGATCCACTGCTATATATCGAGGACGTTCGGTGCTGATCAGCACCCTGCCATTTTTACCGTCTAAAGTCGCCACGAGAATCCTATTTCCACCAAAATCGCTCCAGAATATACGACGTCCTATCCAATCAATTGCTAGTTGTGCATTCAGGTCAACATTTTCCACAACGTTTTCTTTACCAGTACCGTCATAATTCTCCCGGTAAATGCGATTTCTGTCTGTAAAGTATATTTTCTTATCCACCGTATCAATGTCCAGCCCTTGACGATCTTTTAGTCCATCGACAATAACTGTTGCATCAAGTGTTGTCAAATCAATTGCTTGGATTTTACTGGCGCTGCGGACGAATAAGTACGGCTCTGGGTACGGTCCTATAATCAAGATTTGGTGCTATAATTCAGATAGAGAGCTTCTTTATGGAAGACTTCAGTATATTATAACTCCTTATTTTACAATGAAATTAATATTCTACGCTCCCTATATAGGGGTTTCACGCACCAGATGCATAAAATATTCTATATTTAGACAATTGTCGTAAAGGAATTGAATGAAATCATTCTTCAAAAATATGTATTTTTGACACCCTGTATTCAAAGATATATGGTTAACAAGATTGCTATGACTTCATATTTCATTTTTAATTCCAGTTTTCTATATGTTACCTAAATATGTTATTAAAGTGTCAATGACATGAAATTTTTTTTTGGTTTTTAGGAAACTTTACCATATAGTGATCACAGTTTAAAAATATTTTGCCTCTCCGACAAGCCTTTCTTTTTAAAAACTCGCTTCAAAGAGGTAAATTTTCGATAATCTGAAGGGAAAATATAATGAAAGCCTCGGCTCGAAGGTGACGTCACAAATAGGAAACATGATATTTCCTGTAAGGCTGTAACATAAACAATTTGTAATTTTGTAAGCAAAAATTCGACACGTTCAAAGTTTTCGCTCGATTTCTTTTGCCATGAGTGACAGTGAATCTTCCAAATCAGCATCAGGCAAAGAAATAGAAGACGACGATTGTTTTGAATATACTTTTCGCACCGCTGAACCATATGAAAATGATCCTGTCGCGTCTGAAAATGATAGCAGTTCAAATGACGAATACGAACACGAAGACCGGATTCCATGCTAAGAACTTGAAAAACGTTACGAGAGAATAATTCCTGTGAGCTCCTGGTATGAAAGCTGTTTTAAAACATTTGAAAACCTTTAACTTGTATTCGTTAAGAACTATATTATATATCTTAATGTAGGTGCAAGTGTGGCAATTGCGACAGTGAGCATTTGGTCGGTGCGCGTGAGTTCAGATGTTGTAAGCAATTAGCACCTGTTTTGGCAAAGCTTGGTTTCGAAGGTGTCCAGATAAAATGCATTCGCCAACATGAAGACTTTGATCCATTAACGCACAGAGCTGTATTATTGAATGTTGGCCCGTTGTTGCGAGGAAAAGATGGAAAAAAGTACAAGCGTCGTGGAACAACTTTACAGAGTGAGAATGAGTAAGAATAAATACAGCTTTTATATGTTTATATTAATATTATGTGTCCATAAATATCATATATTTATATAGATACTTCACAGGTATTCATTAAATTTGTTGCACAATCTTAAACAAGTGTGATATTTGTAAGTACAATGTCAAAGAGTTGAAATATATTTTATGTTGTGCTGTATACCAACAAGGAAATTTGAATATGGAATATTTATATTTTTCAGATTTTGTCGTGCTGTGGCATATAGATGGTTGATCAGGTGGTTGCGTGGGACTATTGGATGGGAAAATGCTTGTCCCCTATCAGCTTGTATTTACCATATTATAAGGAAAACATTCAGGTTTAACGGTTCAACAGGCTTTCAACCTTCCAACAAACGATAATATGTAAACAAGGAACAGTTGAGTGTTAATAAATTTTTCATGACTGTTCACATAAGCATAAGCTCATGTGAATACAGTATCAAGAATATACAAAAACATTATGTGATAATGGACTGCAGTACTGGCAAGGCAACCAGTTTTGCTGAGCCAGCTCAGCTCATATCAACAGCGCCTTTAGTCCCAAGATTTACACAACTGGTTTTTATGGGTGGGGAAATTTGATATTTCACATGCAAATATTTCAACACATATTCATAATTAACCCATTAGTTGACAATACTCTGCAACTGAGGAGTAAGATTGTCTGGAATTACGAGAGCTCTTGGCTGAGCTCACTGCCGCAAGCTAGAGGTTGTAGACTTGTAGCTTAGCAATTTACTCTCATATCAAACATTATAGATCTGTCTCGCGGCCTCACTACGTAAAATTCTTAGCAAAAATCATGCACACACGAGAGAGTCTAAAACCAAAATCTTTGAATAGAAGAATGAGAGACTAATGGAAATTGAAAATCTGAGAAAAAGCGTGAATAGTATACTATATTAAAGTATGTGCATTTCAGGATTCCAATTATGTATCTGGTTCAGGTTGATTTGAAAATCTTCCTTTCGGATGCCCTTTCCTGGGTTTACCACAGGTCCGGCAAGTGGGAGATTTTCTTGTTTTGCTAGATTGTTGTGCAGCAGCCTCTGCCCTTTCCTTCATTAAAGATTCCTGCATAGCACCTATAAACAGAAGTAAGATAACCCATAACATGCAAGACTCTCCCCTTGAGAAATATCATTGTCTGCTGTAAAACTAATAGTCTTAAGCATGTGGTCAGCTCTTGACAACTGGACACTGAAGCTCAGTGGTCACAGCCCTGACCGGAATTACAGAGCTGCAAGAGATCAATTCCTGCCAGAGGGCCTATAGTTGCACATTTTACAACTGTTACTGCTTAGGTCTGAAAATAAGCATCTTCAAATGTGTAGACTTTCAACATTCTGTCGAGCGAGGTACCCTAATTTTCGAATGAGTAAAAAAGTAGGCTGCGTTTCGTGTGCACTACAGCATGTGCCATAATTTTCATTCACCTGCAGGTTGCAGTTCTGTCTGAATGTTTTTCCTTTGTTGATGTTGTAAAATAGCTTCTTCTTTTGGTAATTCATCTGGAAATATTTTATTCAACGACCCTGGACATCGTTTTTGGTATTATTTTCGAGTTTTTTCAGTTCAGCCAATGGGGTTGTTAAAAGTAGCTCCTTGATACCATTTACATATTCTAAAAGACAAATGTTAGATATATTGCTCTTTTACCTTTTGCAAAATTATTTTGTCCAAACTTGTGAATAATTTTTAAATGTAAATTCCCCATTAACCATTTTAACCAATTACACAACAAACAATTTCAATGGATACAGATGCATGTTTAATGCGTTAAGCAAACTTACTATACGTTGGGGGAACTCGTACTTCTCTCACAACTTCGTCTCCCAATTTGTGCTTCCGGTATGTCACCTTCATATACTTTTTCTCATCTTTCGTTGTCATGGTATTTCTCCTCACATTCTCATTGAAATGCAGGCATGCCAAAATATGTGTAAAAATAGTAAAATAAAAAGACCGATACATGTCCTGCACAAGTCACGCAGACAACAGAGACTGGCTGATACTCCTGGTTGTCATACATTTATGTATTGTGTTGTACATTTAACCCATTAACTGACAGTACCCTACGACTGACGAGTAGAATTGTCTGGCGTTAGACATACGCCCTACAAAAGTAGGGTGCATCTGCGTGCATTGCCATCTAATGGGTTTAGAATACCTGCAATATGATCCCATCCATGAAAAGCACAACATTTTTGGATGCCACTGATTTAGTGTAGAGTGGAAATCTTCCAAACAACCGGTTTGCTCATGCGGGGAAAGTCGTCGAATATCATTTATCAAGGATTTCGTCGATAGAAGTAGTTTGTTCCTAAATATAATTTGAGAAATGAGTACAGATCAAACCAAATCAGTTGAATATGAACTAAACATTTTACTTTGCATGATGCATCTATTCTATTTTATATAAATCAAATTTATTAAGTACATTGACCAAAAAATAATTGGCCTGGACCAGTTGTGAGATCTAACCTGAAACCGGGTAAAATTTACCAGGTAAACACTCATTGGCCAGCCTGGCCTGGTTGGATTTTGGGATGACAGTGCACAATATGGCTGTGTGCAAGTGTGCTATTTCTAGAAACTGTTAAAAAACCAAGACATCCTGGCAAACGGGATGAAATTTTCTCATTATTAAGTACAAGTTAACCCATTAACTGGCAGTACTCTACCACTTACGAGTAAAATCGTCGGGCATTAGAAATAGTAAAATACTAAAGTAAGGCACATCCAGGCACATTGCCAGCTAATGGGTTAAAATTCATCTTGCTTGCCAGACTGTACTGCTAGCAGGCCTGGCCAGTCTGGCTCCAATAGAAACAGCATTAGCATAATTTTATGCTAAATTGGTACACAAATACCAATTTTGATCCATTTATTTTTACCAAGTTCACCGTGTGCGCAATTCTTGAATAAGGTGTCATCATGATTGGTGTGTTTGTTTGATATATGCCTAATAAGGGATTTCCATTTAGCAACAATCATGTCGCCAAACCATTCCTTAGTCGATGTTGGACACCAATACATATGTCGCCTTATTGCTTTTATCCAGAGTTTGACGCGTTCACAACCCTTCTCTTTGCTTGCCTTCAGCAGCTTCTTTGTGTTGGGTCTTTCTACATGCCAAATATCAAAATAATGTTTGACTGATTTGTGGCACTCAGCAAACCACTTAGCTATTCCATGGTGTCGGTGCGAATTTTGTTTCCGTCAGCAATCGAAAGTATCCCAAGCAAACGAAAGCATCCCGCCTGCATAATTAATACGTCATTGTTACGACCCGCAAACAGGCTGGTAGGAATTAATAGTAAGTTAATATAAATAGTATTTTTTGCCGTTCTTATCAGCGAGCTTGCCAGTGGCGTAGCGGGTTAGGACGTGCGTTTGCTGGGGCTATACTGTATTGTAGGTCCAAGCCCGTGCCCAACACTTTTTCTTAAATTTTTTTGTTAAGTTTTTAAAGTTCCATCTCTCGATAATTTTTACTTTCTAAGACTGGTTAGGGTTAGGAAAGGGGTTAATATTGGGGTTGGGGTTTGTTTATATTTATAAGAACTTTAAATTTGTAGTGCAAATCATGCCGGATTGAAAGCCTGTTCGCGGGTCGTAGCAATGACGTATTAATTATGCAGGCGGGATGCTTTCGTTTGCTTGGGATGCTTTCGATTGCTTACGGAAAAAAAATTCGCGGTGTCGGTCAGAAACAAATGTTTTAATATGCTGACCAGCAGAAATCAATAGCCAAAACCACGCTTGCAACCTTCAAGTTCCATACTGTTACTACTACCTCCAGTCTCAATTGCCTGTATTCAGAAAAAAAATGGAATAACAGACAAAAACAATTTTCACTGGAAGGGGGAGGGGGGACAACCACTTTTCCTGCCCTTTCCTAAGATGGGCAAAAGGGCACCCGGGCAATGCCCCAGATGTGCCCTACTTTAGTTTTTTACTCTGTCTAACACCAGACAATTTTACTCCTTAGGTACAGTAAGTTAAAGGGTTAAAACTGCTGAAATATGTAAATTACTTAAGAGGAAATGTGTATGGGAAAATATACTTACCTGTAATAATTCAAAGTGACCAATCTTCATTTCAGTGCAATTCATGAAGGTATAGATACAATATTTGGCACTATGCCCCATCGAGTCAAATCGACCATCACCACTCCAAATGT
Source organism: Trachythela sp. YZ-2020 (assembly GCA_016169945.1). Classification (NCBI taxonomy): domain Eukaryota; kingdom Metazoa; phylum Cnidaria; class Anthozoa; order Malacalcyonacea; family Clavulariidae; genus Trachythela; species Trachythela sp. YZ-2020. Next base: position 54,499 of record JADLSH010000081.1, on the reverse strand, counting down.
TTGTGTCACTTTGTTCCCACTTGTTAAACAGGCATTGCTGGTAGGAATTCCAGTAACGAATGATAGTGGGTAGGAGAAGATTAGATTGATGTCTGAAAAATGTCCGTATAGGTATGCTGATAAACCCAAGTGTCGAAACACCAGCAAAATTTTACTAATTGATGCACCAGAGACCAACACAGCAAAGCTTAGTAAAACATTTTCAGCTGGGTATTTACTTAAGATGAGAGGCTGGGAATTCCACTGGAATGGGTTCATGCAATGCATACACTCTTGATCAACACATACTGCTGTGCCGTTCTTCTTCATTTTCACTTTGGGTTCACTTGCCTTGCACTTGAAACAAAATATTGAGAACAAGGTCAGGAGGTTGGTATAAAACACAATAAACTTGGGTTCAATAGAAGAGGATGATATTGGATTCTATCTGTAACAAAAAGAACCAGAATTATCATAATAGAATGTAATTATCAGACAAATGCCTGTATTCTAAAAGGTCACTCGTGAACACTCAAAGAGTGGAAGCTCAATCTGAGATTCCCTTGTGTGTTAATGCAGTTTTTGAATAGCTGAACGGTGAGTGCCGTACCATACTCTGTGAGTACTCGCCCGCCAGCTATACAAAAACAGCACTGACACGCAAGGGAAGCTCAGATTGAGCCTCCAATCTTTGAGTGTTCACGAGTGAGCTTTTAGAATAGAGACCAATGGCAAATCAGAGTCCAACATTTTGGTCAACCAGGTCCAAACAACTTTACCCTGCCTATTAACCCATTAACTGGCAATGCGCCCAGATGTGCTCTCCTTTAGTATTTTATTCTGTGTGACGCCAGACGATTTTACTTGTCAGTGGTAGGGTACTGCCAGTTAATGAGTTAAACACAAACAGTTTTGTTTAGCTAGGCCCCCTATCCATAATTACTGTTAATTGCATCCAGAACACCCCCCTCCCCCCTTCCAACCAAGCGTTAAATATAAAGACAATCAGGTCCTTACCTAATCCCAGATTTATCATTAATATCATCACTAACTTCTCCAGAACTTTGACTTGATGTTTCAGATTATTCAGTTGGAGGCTCGAATGATGTCTGAGATTGTGGTAAAGCAGTGTCACTGCTGTATCGTTCTGGCTCATCTTCAGTATCACTTTGCATACTGTTATCTTTGGTTGATATCGATGTATTAACAGGATACATTTCTGATTCATTCAACCTACCTTTAGCTTTTGGCAACTTTTGACGAAGCCGAGAACATTTTTTCTGCAGGGCAACCACCTTTGCTTTCAGTGTAACACATTGATTACAAACAGTTTCCCAAGTTCGCTCTTTCTCTGCACCAGCTCGACCTGCCTCCACCTGTTGTCGATGCTCTTGCACGTTTTTGAAGCGCTAGCTTGCGTTCCAAAATTATCTTGAATTACAACCACTTTGCTGTGTTTTCCCTTCGCTCTCGGCTGTGCATTCCGTCTCTGATGATGGCATCTCTTCTCAAATTTCTCGCCACATCTAAATTGAAAATGTGAGCATTAAAATAATATAATGTGGTTTTATTATAAATATAGCTAGATGCGGCGATGCACATACTGAACATTTACATAGCGGAAACACATGCCAAAATCACAAAATCAGAAATATAGCGCACTTACTTGTCGTCGACTGCGCTCAGAGAGCGTTTCGTTCTGAGCATCCAACGGGGACTTACTTGCGGCATAAATAGATAGTATTGCTCCTCTTTCTAACCTTCTCTTGGCAGATAAATTCGATTCGCTTCCAAGCTCGACAAAACTGAATCTTTGGTGAAAACAGGAAGCTTCAGAATGTATGGAACACAACGCCGAATACCGTGTTGGCTTGAACTTTGGTCTATGCCGATGCACAAAATCTACCCATTTTCTCTTTATATTAAGGTCTGCTGGGAATAAATGCATGGATATGCCTTGTAGACGAAGAATTTTTGCAACTTTGTAAATTCGGACCGCCAGCAACGCAATACAAGCCACTAGCCTTCGCAGGATCTCCCTTCTTCCTAGCAGCCGTGTTGTATTATAAACAATGAAACCGATTCCCATTTCTGGCGACACAATAATAAAATGACCGCGCGGAAGATTTCGCACCGAATCCGACCTTATCTCGTATATTTCTTGCTCATAACTCAGAGACAAAAAAAGGCCAGCATAAACTACATATCAAAATGAATAGTTGAAAACCCATTTTATCGAAAAAGCAAAAAAAAATTCATGTCATAGATACTTTAAATACATGCATGATACGTGTGGCAATGTAATGGAAATGAGAGATGTTCAAAAAATAATATTAATTTTAGTATGAAAGGGTATCAATAAAATGTTTGCGCGTCATGATTTGTGACATAATTGTTGATTTTCTATTTCTTGGATGCTCGATAGGAAAATTTGTTAGACTATTCTATTAGCCAGTCTCCTCATTAGCAAATTCGTTGTTTCAAAATCCTTTTTGCAGCATGTTTTGTGTTCTTTTCTTTCCAGTATAAAATGTCAGGGCGGTTTAGAATCCCTCGTGACTCACGTTACGTGACTCCCATGAGCTACTCAGTGTTAACCTATAGTTCCAGTTGACTATTGTTGAAATTTTAGCAGACTTAGTTTAAGGAGAACATTTGCGACCAGTCTAAGGCGAAACCCATTACACTACAGCACTGACGTGTGTCATCGTTTTGAAGTTGAATTTACTTCTTAAAATTTACAATGTACACATCAATATGTGATTTCAAGACAGAGGAATTTCGTCTTTCAATTGAAGGAAACTGAAAATACGACACGAAAAACCAAAAGCAATACGCAAGGACATATGTGGATGACCAGAAGTAAGAATTCTATCGAGGTATGACCGAATCTGTCAACCATGACATCCAGTAAAATGAAGCAGCAATAGATCATTTCTTAAAGCATGCGTGAACTTTTTGTCTTCATGATTATAAATTTAATTTGTAATCTTTACTGAAAAACACATTCACAAACACACAGTTGTCGTGCCTATTTTTAAAGATCCTTCTGATCTTCCTATTTGCGGAATCTATTAATGTCCATAAATTAATGTAAGCTCTACTTCCCTGCATTTATTCTAGTTACAATATTAATTTGGAATTACTATTACCATGCACTTACCATTAACTCATCGCTAATTAACAAGTCACTATAACAACATAATACTGATATGTTGTTTTCCCTTCTGTATGCTCATTTGCATTCTTAAATTTTTGAATACTGTAATTTAAAACCAAATATATATATAGCATACCATGTAAAATAAATTTAGGCCAAATTGGTAACGGAATTTTTGAAACATTTCGTAGTAAAACAAGCATCTACTACGAGATTATTGCGTGAGTATGTGATGGCGTAAGAAGATGTCGCGTGCAAACAACGAATCGCGTTGTCGTAGTCGTAATATATCGTCGTCGTACTCGTAGTTAGTTCCAAAGTTTTCTATTAATGTTACTGTTGTTTTACAAGAATGATCAGTAATGGGCGTGCGATGATATTATAACTGTCATTTTCGCACGCGTAATTTAGAATCATTTACGCGCGTGTTTTCATACGTGCGAATTTAGAATTAGTTTCTTTGTTAAATATCTGCCTAGAACTGGACGCCACACTGTATAAGCTGTTAAAAACTAAGTTTAAGGCTTTCTTCCAAGTAAGGATCCTTACACATGAACTCAATCCATTCCCTTTCTTTCCTCTGTCTCATCTCGTACATGCTACAATTCGCGCTTCTGCCCAATCTACTAAAGATTTGTCTTTTACAGCTATCAGTAATAGCTCCCTAACACTCCATCTTCTTTTCCCATCCGTTCACCTGCTACACATAACTGTCCATTCCGAATATCGTCATTTGTTAGTTCAATTTTGCTCTGGTCTTTCTTTTTTGGATAAGACTTTGAACTTACTGTGAAAATTTATTTTATATACATGTATATAACAATGATTTATTCCAATAGTAGCTTATCCAACAGTACCGGTACCTAACTTTAGAGATTGATCCATTATAATGAGATTGCTTTGTTAATTTACATTGTTCAACGCCAAATGATTGCATTTGTCAATGGGAGAGAGTTAGCCCTTGATTGGCTGACCGGACTGTCTGCCCTGTTACCTTTAAGCCCATTAAGACAAATTGGCCTAATGTGGCATACTTTGTAATTTTACTCCGTCTAACGCCAGACAATCTTATTGTTTAGGGGCGTGTGATACATGGAGGTTGATTGGTTAACAGAAATCTCTGCCTACGTCTGGTGTTAACTCATTACGAATTATATGTACTATGCGCCAGACACGATACTAGAGAGTTTGAGCAAGGCAACGAAGTCCGAAGACGAAGACATACTTGACAATTGTTTAACGTCTACGCATCATTTTGCGCATACTCAGCTTGGGGTCAGCGGTGGTTGTTTAACGTCTTCGTTCTTTCGTCTTGGTTGAGGACGAAGATTTTGACAAAGTTCGTTGTCGCGAGAACGAAGCTTTTATGGTAAGATATCTTCAGTTGTGTATATTATTTTAATAATTTTTAAATCTATGATTTGCATGCGGACCCAGGAAAGTTTACCTGTGATATAATGAATTTGTTTGAAACTTTACACGGTGAATATTTTGAAGTGTGCATGGGTGTTATATACCTGTCATGGCTGTCGTGCTGTCAAGGTTGCTTGTTTCCAATATTCTGGCTATGTTGTGTACTATGTTTTCTTTTATATTTCTGTGGTACATGAAATCTTACGGCTGGAAAAAAATATTTTCACCACATTTAATACTATATTATGATCTATATTTATGTCTTGTTGACTGCTCACAGTTTACTTTGATATAGTCAACAAGGTTGTACTTTTTTGTAACCATATTTATTAAATACTGCAGTAAGATAATTTATCTCTCGATATTCGTGGACTAAATAAACTAAAAGGTATATTAAATGGGGGTTACAGACAAAAAGGGCAACATGCAAAGGTGCAAGAAACATCTTGAAATTTTAGGAGCACTATGTATTTAATAATTGCATCCTTCTTATAATATAATGGTACTTCTCCCTATCAGGCGATGGTTCCTATGCCGCAGTCGATAAACGTATTTTATTTATGCTGCGAAATATATTTTACTTTATTATATAAACATAAGTGTTATATCGAGCTTTATGCCACTGAGAAAAATCGTATTTAAACACAGGTAAAAAATACGATATTTTTACGTGTGAAAATGATCATTTTTGCAAGCCAATCAAAAACCTAGTACTATTTGTGTACTATTTACATATTTGTTTTTAGTTTCTATATGAATTGTCGTTTGTTTATAATTTGTGTACGCTCACTCGTGAGCAATACTCTCTTCAACACTCAAAATAAATTCCATATTTCCGCGCAACCATGTAATATTCTCTATTTATCACATTCTTGGGCCTTTATCAGGGCGATAACAGGGTGACATAAAAACGATATGTCACTGATATCGGTTTTTTCATTGATATCGTTTTTTGTCAATGATATCGCTTTTTCTCCCGCTCAAAACATTCAAGATGGCCCCCGCCTCTGAGATTTCAAAATGTGTCAGTAGACTAGTTTATTGCTGAAAAAATAATTTCAAATACCAAAATAAGAACGTCAGGGGTAGAATAAGAATAAGGATAAACATAATACGGAGGACGTCTTAGAAGTCATAAGACCGGAGGTTATGGATAATTTCATGGCTTTTCATCAACATACGAAAACCAGACGGAGAGAAGTACGAACCTCTGTCTTTACGGATAACTTCACTCCCTTTAATCGATACGTAAAAGAAAAGGACTACCCCGGCTGAGCAACGAGTGGAATCCTCTTCACGTTGTTCAACAAAGCCCGAGAAGTGCTTAAAGCCAAGAAAAAGGATCTGCAAAGCCTTGGTAAAGGAAGTTCATTCTTTAATATGTCCCATATTTGAAGCCTGATAAAGGCACAAGTATGTGATAAACAGGTTATCACATGAGGGGCTCGGTCATATCAGATTTATCACTCTCGTGACGATATTACATTTGTCCCTCGTTCGCAACTCTCACTCGTGACAATTATGATATCGTCCCCCGAGCGATAAAACTGACATCACCTCACCCCTCAAGTGATAACCTACACATCTATGTTTCATTTATATCATTAACATTATAATTGGGATTAATATAGTTTTTCTGGGTGTTTTTTAGATGAGGGTTTGCAAAGAGGTATTCGTATGGAAACAGCATCATAAAGTTGCTCTGATGAGAGAAATTTTGGTTGTAGAACCTTATATCCATAAAATTGGAAGTAAAGAGACAGGTAATGCTTGGGCAATGATTGCTGAAAACTTAAATGGATCACAAGAAGTGTGAGAGAAAAATGTGGTAAATTATATGAAGATGGGTTAAAAAAGGAAAGAGACGAAGAGAAGGCAAGTGGAATAGAAGGTACAGTTGAGGATGAATTTGAATTGCCAATGAGAGATGTACATGAAAGAATGGAGGAAGTGAAGGAGGAGTGGAATAAAGAATCTGAGAAAGTAGCTGAAGAAAAGCAGAAATCAATTGATATCCGAAAGATTACCACAGAAAGAATTGGGCAAACAAAAAAAACACATGAGATGGAAGATGAAAGTGAAGATGATGAAAAGTAGATTTTGCTCAATTTTTTCTGATAGTCTTAAAATGAAATTGGAGGATAAGCGAAGTGAAAAGCAGCAAGAGCAAGCATTTCAACAAAGTTTGTTACAACAACAGAATGTATTATTTTCTCAACAGCAACAACAGATGATGGAGTATATGAAAGGTACATTTGACCAACAACAGCAACAGCAGCAACAACAACTAATGGCAGTAATGAGCGTCCTGACAAAAGTGAATGTATACACAATATAGCCATAGGTTAACAATATATTTATAGACAGTAGACAAGTGTTATATATACTTTTAGAGTTATTAGCTCCATGTATCAAAGAGTCTATTGATGAAAAGCAGTTATTTCTTGTTCAAGGGACTTAGGTAGAAATATATTTCCTACCAAGTGCAAATTGTAGTAATAGTATGAACAGACAATTAAGACGCATCATATACTGTAATACTGTATGTATTTTGCAATAATAAATCATTGAAATATTTCACAGACGACTATCGATTACAACAATCTCAGTGCCTAGAATGACGTATGCTTCTCGACAAAGCAGAATTACAAAGACAATTGTTCTTGGCAAATTTCGAAGAGTGCTGCGGCGGTGTATTTTCTTCGCCGAGTTTGTCCATATTATTAGCCGGTTTGCTGAGGATATAGCCTAAACAGGAAGGCACGAAAGGGTTTCGGCCGCAGATATCTCATCCATACTCTAGCCAGCTTGGCTTGTACCACTCGAAAGCATAAGCAACGTTTCAGCTGCAATATTTTCTTCGGTTAGACGGGACTTTTTCGACTTCGAAATTAAGCTTCGGTTAACCAACAACTAGAACAAATATTCACCTCATCATCTGCTGAATAATTCATCAAATATTCACCACTGAAGTATAAAAACTTAACAACTCTTTACTTCGTGTTGCTGGTATTGGATCAGGGTTCTCTGTCGTCGGACCTTGTTCGCCAACAAAACGAAGAAGCAGTTAAAACTATCACCGCGACAGCATGCATCAATCCACCCATGCGTTTTTCTTTGCTATTTTTTGGCATAGGAAAATGAAAAACTTTACTGGGTCACCATTTGCATTCTTTATCATATATAAGTTGTGGGTAACTCATTTTCGCGCGTACCCCACGCACATTTTTTGGTAGCGACCATATTGAATAGACTATATATTATGTTCGAACACTAATCAGCTTGTCCGAACTCATGGCGTTTGTTTACATTTTGGTCACGTGTTTGTAACACGTGTTTTTAGAGTCGAAAAGGTGAATTAAAATTTCCCGCCGTACGAAGACATACGAGGAAGGCAACTATTCCCAGTCTATCGCGGCCAAAATACGTTTTTGTACTTCGTTGCCTTGCTCAAACTCTCTACTAATAGGTATTTCGTCCGTCTTGCCGGCTACAACGAGGTCAATACGGCAAGACCGAGGTTTGATATTTTACCGTAAAGACCGAAAGTAGTATAATAAGTAGTTTATTAGTTTTTTTTTTCTGTTGTAGGGCTTTAAAAATGTCGTATTGCCCCCCGGGGCATTACGTGATTTTCGGGAACTCTGATTAGGCAATCATATCGCGTAAACTACAGGAACTAGCGCTTGCTATATAATAAATATATATATGAGCGTGTTTTGGTTCACGAAATGCCAAAGAGTGCTCGATATCATATAGCCTCTACAGCCTGTTTTACGCAGAACACGATCATCAAGTGGCGAGGGATTTCGAAAAGATTTTCAATGCTTAAATAGTATTCGTCGAAACGTGGGCGTGTGGGCGTTCAAACATTCCATGCATTCCTTTACTTCTGTAGGTTTTCCGTATACGAAACTGCGTGTTTTATGATTGACCACGTTATGGTAAAATTTTGTTCGTTTTCTTTCAAAAACCAAATGATATTGCGGTGCCTATTTCTGCGCTTTTGTTGTGGTGGTTGATGCGTGTAGTCGAGAATCTGCACCAATTTATCGAAATGCACTAAGGCACAGAAATTTCAACCACACACTTGACTACACGAATCAACCACCACAACAAAAGCGCAGAAATAGGAACCGCAATATTATTTGGTTTAATCCTCCATTTAGTAACAGTGTCAGAACCAATATAGGACGCGATTTCCTCAGCTTAATTGCCAAGCATTCTCCACCTACCCACAAACTACGTAAAGTTTTTAACAGGAACACAGTTAAGGTCAGCTATAGTTGCATGAACAATGTAAAGTCCATAATCACTAAGCACAATGCACTCACAATTAGGAAAAACCAGCCACAGACACTTGGTGATCCACAGAATAAACATAATAATATAAACATAAGCAGCTAATCTTACTGCACAAGCCCGCAAGAGGATCACTGTCTTAAAATGGGCTTTTTGTGTTTCCTTTTGTGTGGAATAAACTATTTCGTTACAAGACTTGGTTCAAGTTGAACTTCACTAAAGCGTTCACCAATACACATGCAGGATATATTGACCGATCTTGTCGAATACCCCACCAGCGACTCGGTCAAAATCTGACTAATAGCTTGAGCCCATAGGAGAGAAGGCTCTTTTTAATCAACCAATCACAAAACTGGTATAAGAGCCCAAGATTAAGCAAACCGGACAAACCCCAACGAATATCAGTTAAAATGGCGGATATTCATGGCAATTGTAAAAATGGACTATTTTTTTTAATATCATCTATCTGCGCAATTCTTACCCCACTCGCGTGACTGGTTTGACGACTCCTACATTCGCCCCAGTGATAAGTGTTATATCTGTCCCGTTTATGCAGTTTCATTGCGAAGTGTGATATATGTGCCGATCATATGCAGCTTAACTAACTAGCTTTGTCCCTATCTTCCTCATATAATAAAAAATGCATCCCTCAAAATGCATGTATTTCTAAATTTAAATTATTTTGCTTCTGAATTCAAAATTCAAAAAAAAAAAAATTCAAAAATTCAAAAATTTATTAACGTGGACTATACACTTAGCCACATATACGGCTATTTTACAGGTATGCCACCTAAGTATTACCTAATTGATAAATATTTAATTTAGCTATATATGTATGTATGTAGATATAAAATTTAAATCTAGATTTGTCACAAACGATGTTTTTAAAGTCCTAATTCAATATTTACTAACGCTTTCCTAAATGCTGCATAAGTGGTCAAAGACTTAACACTATCTGGCAGATTGTTCCACAATTTGGGACCATAGTACCTCCACGATTTAAGCCCATATTTTGTGGTATTAACCTTAGGCAGTTTAAGCATGTCTTTTCCTCTTAAGTTATAAGCTGAGTTTCTACATTGTATTAACTCACGGATACTGACTGGACATGGTCCATGCAATGTTTTGAAGATTGTTCCAAGTATTTTATGAGCTCGCTCCTCAGCCAATGTTGCTCTGCCGAGCTGCTTTAACAAATCGCAATATGGGGTGTTTTTATCTTTAAAAACAAAGCGAATAGCTCGTTCGTTAACTTTTTCTAGTTTGTTTAAAGAGCTCTTGCTGCAGAAATGCCATGTTTCTGCACAGTAGTTATAATGAGGAGTAATGAAAGAGTTGTAAATTGCTTTTCTTAATTCGAATGGTAGCATGTTTCTCATTCGTCTCAACACTGCGATCTTCTGTGTTACCTTCCTGCATACTTTAGCAACATGTTTATCAAATTTAAGTTTCTCATCGAGAATGACACCAAGCGTCTCCACCTCTGTGGCATTTGGAATAACTGTGTTTTCGCATCGAAACTGTGGATCCTCTTCTCTTCTACCCATCACCATTGCTTGATATTTCGAATGATTCCTTATCATCTGATTTTCGATGTACCATTTGTCAATACGTTCAAGGTCTTTATTAATTACCTCCTCAACTTTTCTCGGGTCTTTGTCCGCGTAAAAAATTTGTGTGTCGTCTGCGTAGGCGGATAGCGTGCTTTCTTTGATAACATAGGCGAGATCGTTCATGAATATATTGAACAGTAATGGCCCAAGTATCGATCCCTGTGGGACTCCCATTTCAATTTTTTGCCAGTTTGAATAACTGCTACCTATTTTGACCCTCTGACGCCGATTTGAGAGATAGTCCTTAATGAGATTAGCCGTTTTGTCGTCAGCCCCATACATTTTCAGTTTTGATATTAACAAGTCATGAGGAAGTTTATCGAATGCTTTCGAAAGATCCATCATTACGAGGCCAACTACCTTGTGGTTATCTAGTTCCATTTTCCAATTTTCAGTTAAGCTTAAAAGTGCAGCATCACATCCATGATGTTTTCTATATGCAAAAACATACTTGTGATATATACTTTCGAAGTGAGGACTGATGTTATTATTTACAATTTTCTCGAATACTTTAGAAAATGATGGCAGAATAGTAATTGGCCTGTAGTTAGACCTCTCTAGATCGCTTTCCTTTTTGTATGATGGAGTGATTTCGCCTAGTTTCCACTGTTCAGGAATTTTTCCTGCATCTAATACATAGTTGAACAATGTAGCAAAGGGATAACACAGGACTCCGGCTGATTGCTGCACAACTCGCGGTGGAATGAGATCACAACCAGTTGCTTTTTTCGGATTGATATTGTTTAAGACCTTTCTTACTTCTATAGGATCTGTTTTCTTAATGGTTAGAGTAGGAACATTTGAAAAATTACTCGCGATATGGTTTAGATCTGTTATTGGTCTATTTTGGTCAGCGTTCGCTTGTACCGAGCTCGAAAAGAAATTATTTAACTCTTCGGCTACCTGTTGCTGGTCGTTTACGATTTTATTGTTGACCTTGAGAACAATCCGTTCACGATTTTTATACTTCCGCGAATTTATTAGAGGTTTCATCGTACTCCAGAATTCCTTTTGATTATTCTGTTTTTCTTCACAAATCTTTTTAAAATGTTCTTGTACCGCTCTTCTTCTCATGCTAACTACTTTATTTCTCATTTTTCTATAATTCTCCCAGTCGTTTTCGTCTCTTGTCTTGTAGAATTTTTTCCTCAATCGATTACGCTTTCTCATGACACAACGAATGTCGGCAGTTATAAACTTAGAGCTAGTTTCTTTCCGCTTTATAATCTTTCTAATAGGAGCGTGCTCATCAAGTACTTGATTAAATAGTTTCTCCCAGCACCAGTACACATCGTCAGGGTCATCAAAAGTGTAAGCCACTGAAAACGGTACTTTATCGAGGTCAGTTAGAAATTTATTTTGGTCAAAGTTCTTGAGCGATCTTCTTATGACGCTTTCAGATTTTGGTTTCATAAGTTTTGTATTCACTATAGCGTAAACTAGACTATGGTCACTTAAGCCGGTTTCAAGTACATTAGATGATGTGATAAATGCTGGTACGTTTGTAAGGATAACGTCCAAACATGTTGATATGCTTTTCGATATTCGTGTTGGTTTGTTTATCATGGAGTCTAAATCGTATATATCACAAAATGTCTAAAAGACATTTCCCGCTTATTGTTTTGTAAAGGATGCAATATGTCACAGTTTAAATCACCCATGCAAATTACGTTTTCGCCTGTTAAAGGCTTGATCAAGTACTTTGCATAATTCAGTATTTAGTGTCTTGTTATCAACGTTTGAGGCTTGTAGCACTGATCAAAGCAAAATGTCTTTTACCGATTTGCATATCTAATAATATAGCCTCCAGGGATTTATGCGAAATTTTCTTTTCAGTTGTAATAATATTTTCATTGGTATAAATTAAAATTCCACCACCGCCTTTAGCTCTGTCTCTCCTAAACAACTTATAACCATCAATATGAAATTGAGAGTTAGGGAAAGTCCGGTCTATCTTAGTTTCTTGAATCGATAAAATATCAATCGCCTTACAACATAACCATTTCTTTACTTCTTCAAATTTGTTTGGGAGACTATTAACATTCAAATTTGCAATCATGCATTGTTTATGATTTTGTTTCTGCTTTTGAAAATCTGCCGTTATATCATATTCAAAGTCTGTGTTTTCCGAGTCAGTCATAAATGACTGCTCACCAGAAACATCAGCAAAAAATGATTCTGCAAAGTTCGGTGCACACAGTGTGCACATATTACAGGGTCCACTCCACTTTTCGTTTGGATGATTTAGATAACACAAGAATATATTGTTAGACATACCCAAGCATCGAACGTACGACACCATTCTCGCATCATTGAACTATTTTTACAACATTCTTACAACGTGCATTTTACAACAAGGGACATTCTTTAGGGAACTTTGGAACAGCCTTTACTCTTGCCTTTGGTCCAGGGTTTGGTGATATATCCCCACAAGTCAAAAGTTTTCGCTGTATTTGAAACGAGGAGATTCCATTACGCGTATAGAGTACCCTTCCATGTAGGAATCGTTTTGCTCGGTGTTTGATTTCCCCCGCTTTGTATACTGAATATTTGTTAGTCAGGAATATTTCTGTTGTATTTAACACGTTAGTTTCGTGGTAGCAATTTACTATGTAAACTAACAATCCTAGAGATAATGTTAGTATACATAAAAAGCTTAATTTGACAGAGCATACTTTAACACGTCCATTCGCCATGATCGCCATGATCGCACATTGGAACCTTGGAAAGATGGGTTATGCAGTATATCTGTGAACTACAGAAACAATGGGATATGAAACATGTGCTGCTGAGGACATTTTTCAATTAGTCGTAAATATTTTTGGTTATATATCCATCAATAAGACTTAAATCCCAGGGAAATATTATTTTAGACTTCTTAGACTTTGTTCTAAGGTTGAAATATTCATTCATTCCGCTGGCTCACGGCAAAAATATAAACGAATGCCCTGAGGTTGTATGACAGATATACATATATACTGTTTGTTCTTTTTTCTTACCAGGTATCATTATTTGTGTCTTTAAAATTATTAAATAATTGAAATTTTTATACACTTAAACTTTATTTTCGTTCCTTAATGGTCAAAAATCCCCGGATATAATTCTCAATATAGAACTTCGATCCAAAAATTATATTACTGCACGCTGTAGAAGCCAAGCCCCTGCTCCGTCGGGAGCTTGTATAAAAAGCCCGCAAAAGGCAAAACAAATTGATTGCACCAAAAAAGCCACGAAACAATATAAAACTATCTTCAACAAGTATTTATTATTTTAATAAGTGTTAACTTGTGTGTTTTTGCATCTTTCCCACAGGCCGCAAGTCTTGGCTTACTTGGCTAGTGTTTGCCTTTTGAATGCATTATAAAACAATTAGTTGTTGATGATTCCTCACAAGGAATATACAGCATTCGCGTGTCCGTGCTGAGAACTACTAGCTATATGCCACCACTTGCCTTCGGCTCGTGTTTTATATCTTATACAGCAAGGCTGCTCGTGTTGTATATATTACTTATAATTTTGCGGCAATCATTAAGTATTTTTAATTGATAAAATATAAAATTTAATACAATATAATCATATTCGTCGGTAAAAGGAGCTTACACTAAAATTACACTAACACACTGTTGCATGTACATACATCTCTTATTATTTTCATGGCTGTTCAGGGCCTACATTGGCAAGAACAACTATAGCTGTTCTATTAATTCGAGCGTGCGAACACTTATATTCTCAATCATTATTACTTCTGCAATAATTTTAACAACCCTGGATTACAACCTGAAATACTTCTCAACAATGTTGCAATTATATTGATAAATCTAGACACTGGTCATAACTATTGTGCCGCATTTTGATACCTATAACCACTAAAATTTGATGGAATATATCAAAGTCCATAATCGCATTCCCTCGCTGGTTTAGGTGTTTACGCTCTGACCTGTTTGCTCCTTTTCCCCATGGCTGATCAAAACAATGCTAAATGACGCATTAATTGCATGAGAGGATGTGACGTTTTTCTAAATTTTGATTCGCTATATATTTTCATTGCATGATTTGCAATTTTTAAGGAGATTGTCTCCATGTACAGTATATTGGTGCGATATTGTGCAATATGGCGCGTGATATGAAAAAGCATAATAAATTAATTATATTACCATAATAAAAACACATCTTTGTGTGCATACGCATCCTTTCCTGATAGTAATCTTTCTCTGCTTCACAACATGGTGAACCAATCTCTTGTAGAATTTCATTTAAACATCTTTCTTGCCATTCTTTCACGTCTTTTTTTAGTTCTTTCAAACGCTTGTCACAAACCGGAATATCTTCTTTACAAATTATCAAAGTTCCACCAAAATATATCAAGATAATTAAGCCGATTGTAATTTTTGTTGAAATTAGAGGAATTGTCCTCATCTCTGTGCAATATGCTTGTGCCAATAGACCGATCATCTGGATAAAAATATAACAAAAATGTATTGTATTTTAGACCAGCGACAAAGATTCTCCGAAACAAAATAATTATTGTTAGTACTATTAAACCTAGTAAATTGGTCTCTAACGACATCGTTTTATTAAAACTGTAATATTGGAAAAATAGTACTGTCTATGTTATAGTTGGTTTAAAACGAAATGATATCTGTTTGTATGACGAGAAAAACATTGCTCTTTACTATTTTAGTTGGAAAATAATCATACGTACTTATTAATCTCAATATTATATATAGTGGACCTAAACGAAGGAATCAGGTTTCATTAAAAGAAGCAATATTGCAACTGGTAGGATAATTTTTAACTATCGTTATGAATGTCCTTATCAATGTTTGTGGGGGGGGGGGGGGGGGGGAGGCGGCGGTTGAAATGCAAGTTTGTCAAAAAGTCGGTTCCAACAATCAAGCGGGGATTTTACATGGTGTCGCCTTAAAAGGGTAGTAGCATGATTGCTGAGATACAAGATGAAACTGCAACATCGTGTCAACCAAAAGGAGAAATCAGACATCTGACAACATACAAAAATCGATCCCCTAAATGTAACGGAATTGAAGAAAGCCAAGACAGAAATAGTCAAACACGTTCGGAGCGAATGCTTTAAGGAACAGAAATACCAACTGAAGAAGGAAAAGCAAGGGCGCAACTACAACCGAAAGTTAAACCTTAAGAAATTTACCTCAACCAAATTTTAACGGACGACTTGCTTTGTGTAGGCGGACATCATCGAAATGCATCAATCGACAGCGAAGCTAGACACCCTGCTATTCTTCAATGAAAGTACTATCACTACATCTCGGGTCATTTAGGAGTCAAATACACTCTTTTCTTCGTCAGAGAGAAGTATTGGATCATAAACAGAAGATTTACCGTGAAGAAAATCCTGAACGAGTGCTATAGCTGTAGAAAGCGACAGTTATCCGCCTCCCAACAGAAGATAGCCAATCTTTCTAAGGACAGGATAACCTGCTGACCCAACATTCACTTACAATGGAATTTACTGTTTTTGGGCCCTTCGAAGTAAAACGAGGATGAAACAATGTCAACAGATGTCGCGTACCTTACCGTCTGAGTAATTCATATAGACGTAGCAAGCTTGTTAGATACCGAGTCGTTCATCAACGCCATCCGACGATGTATTACAAGAAGGGGACAGCCTAGGGAGATCCGTTCAGATAATGGAGAAAACTTTGTAAAAGGGGAGAAGGAATTCGGACGAGCTGTGAACGAGTGGAACCAGGCACATATACACGACTTGCTCTGTTAAAGAGTGATCACCGCGACGGCTATTGTTAACATTGCAAATATTGGAATTAGTTCAGGTCATCATTATTACTATTACAGTAGTTAATGACACGGGCGATTCCATGAAAGTGCGCTAAGCCCGTTTGTTTCTCATTGTATGACAACATGCACAATTTTAAGCAAAACAAAATCTCTAAGGACGCAAGTGGTGTTAATCAAGTGTATCTTTGATTTTTTATTGATGGTTTTTACAATTTTACCTGTATATATTGCGATGTATTATACTTATGTACTTTCACATGACGAAAATAGGATATCAATGCTACATGATAGTACGCAAGGTAGCAAGCTTATCGTGACATACAGGCTACATTCACTAAAGTTTGTCCTGATCGTGAATATTATGTTCAATGTGTAGTTCATTCGAAAATTTCATGAATAATACTTCATGCAGATATAGTGCGATTTATTTGAAATTTCGATCTGCCAGCGCTAGCTCTTTCTGGACGGCACCGTCGAATATCGTTTTCCAGAGGATGATGATTTTGAGCGCTTGTATCTTTTGCGCCCCTCACCCAAAACGGACGAAAATAATCCCAATCGAGTCAGCAAACAAACCTGTTCTTGACTAATGCCAAACAAATCGCTAAACACATTGTCTTACAGATCTCCGTGAGTTTTAACACCTTTGTAATCCGATATTTATTATATCGTAAACTAATTGTATATTCAGTACTTTCTGGTCGATTATAACTTCTGTTTTAAAAAACCGTGTGATTTTCGCTAATACAACGTTATATAGAGCTTTAAAAACACTACATACTGACGAACTTTCAAAGAAAAACAATTAAAATTGACAAAGTTACGGCGAAATTTGAAATGTAGCGTACGTGTCAAACCGGACTTTCAGACAAAAACAACCGGAAAAGGCCCAAAGATAAACAAAGACTGTCGCTATGGTTTTTTAAGTGACCGGAATGAATTCCCCAGGGTACAATACCCTATATAAGATCTTTTTGTCGGGACTAAAGCGCGTGGGCAAACCATATATAGTCAAACTACGGCAAGCGCGTGCATGCTGGAAAATTCCCAATAAATAAAAAAAAATTCAAAATAAATATTTCTAAAAGCCATATCGAAGCCACGTTTTACCACCGAAAGAAACAGATATAAAGCTAAATTTCGACCATTAGAAGTATCAGAAGCCATTAAAGATATTAAAAGATATTAAAGATTGTTTGAGTTGAACTGAAGTATGACTGGAGGTATGTTTGGGATTAAACTTTTAGTATTTTTGATTCCGTAATGTTTAGTCGGCAAAATAGCCCACTGTTAAAAAGCTTATTTTGTAAGGATGCCAATGGTGTTAATTTCATTGCCATGGGGTAAATATTTTGCAAAGGAGATCGTACTCAAAGTGCTCTTGCGACAACATAATTAAAATGCGACCGACCAGAAAGAGCTCAAAGTCAATGAGAATTTTTGCGTATACATATACATGTATATTATTATACGTTTGATGTATGGGATGCCGTTGTGCATGTATGCTTGCCGCAATATGGGAATGTTATCTATTTTGGCGACGCGATTGGTCTTATACTTTGTTCGGCGATTTGCGAACGATATAAAGTCTTGAACGTGTGGTTTTTGTGTGCTAGTGTTTGTAATAAAATTGCAGTACAAAAAAAAATTAAAGGTAGCGTCTATATGGCGAGCTTCGGATTAGTAAAAGTCGGATCAACGAGCTTGCACCGGAGTGGCTATGCCAGCAAAAAAATAAGATCTGATATAATAGACTAAATTGTCTATTACTACTTATTTTTATTAATTATTATTTATTACAAAATAGCTTATTTCGTAAATTTAAAAGGAAGGAGTAATTGAAGAATGAAGACATGAAGACGATTAAGCGCTGAGTGTATAATTATAGCATCACTATATATTCGTTTATATTAATTTACAAGACGCGTATTGTAGCTAAAACCTGTTTATACAGCTAAAAGAGCGTAAAATCTGTACGAAGTATTCTAATTTCGGTCAGGTCCCGTGATTAGGCAACGCCGGAGACTTGACTTATAAATACCTCTAAAAACTATAGCATGTTTTTTCCACCCGCACTGCAGGCGAACACGTTTTTTTATATATCTTTCGCATTTCTCGTATATTCATTTGACATTTGTATTGTTTGTGTTGCTCGTATTTCTTGTACTTCTTGTTTTTCTCGTATATCATTATATAATGAAGTTGTATTGAACTAAACATTTTGGTCCTTCGAAACCAAAATTATGGCTGAACTCAGTAATTTTAGAATACAGAAGATTAAATCTGAACTCAAACGTCGATGATTATCTACTAAAGGAAATAAAGAAAATTTGGAACGAAAAATTGCCGCAGTCTTAGCGAAAGAACCCACTGATGAGGGAGAAATTTCAGATATCGGAGAAAACCCAGCAACCAAAAGTGAAAAGTTGGTATGTACTAAAATCCATATTTTAGACCTAATAAGGAGAAGGGAAAAATTACTAAAACTTCACATTAAAACTGTTTTTGGATCGATAAATGAGTTAAATGAGAGTTCAGAAAGAGATACGGTTATGCAGCGTGTTGACATTCGAGCTGAACTTATTGCTTCTGTTTCTGAACGTGAAGTTGAGAATGAGGCTGAAGCATGGACAAGTTGTTTAAATAATGTGGATGATGTTATAGACCTTGCTCAGGCCATAGTCAATAGAATACAAGGTTAGGAAGCTCAACGAACATAGTAGAACTCATTATCTAGATTCAATATTGCAATCTGCAGTATAGGCTACATCATAACGCGGTTATCTTGCTACTCAAATTGCAGATAAGGAAGTATTGCATGCCGAACTGTTTTATTGTGCATATATGTAAAACGCAATAACGATGGAACAGTGTTGAATATTATTATTATTATTATTATTAAAAAATATTTACACAGGATAAAACACTTCAGTAATGGATTACTGCTATCAACGCGTGTCCTGCATGTACAGTATCACAATAAAACATGCAAACTAAAATAAGAAACTAATTAAGATCAATATTAATTGTTATATAAACTAAGGAAAGCGATAGGTATACCAAGAGTACTATCGTTCATTTGTACTACAAGCTAAAATGTTCTTTCAATGCTCTTTTAAATAGCATGAAACTATCGATTACTCTGACATCGTAGGGTAGTTTGTTAAACTGAATCGTTCCATTATAATAAAAGGCGCATTTTGTACATTCAAGTTTTATTTTTGGGATTCTAAGACTGAATCCGTTATTGCGCGTGTTCTTCTCATGTTGTAAACGCTCAAAATAATTGTTAAAATTACTGCAAGTGTTCTTGTCTATGCACTGTTTTACCAGCAGGCAAGTTTGAAGTTTTGCGAAGTTCATCAAATCCGGTACTCTGAGATATACAGATTGACTTGGATCAATTATTCTAGCAGCTCGATCTTGGAGGCTTAGAACTCGTGCAAGTTGAGTTGCATTCAGGTTAAGAGTAACAATGCTTGCATATGTTAATAAGGGCATAATCATGCACTTATATATAGATTCCGCTGCGTCCATTACCGTCGAATACTCTGAAAGTAATATATTTACATTAAGCTACTTGTTATGCATGCATCATTCAGCGGCAATTCTATTCCGAATGAAAACACGTCATTAGATGATGCACAGTCCAACGGAAACCAAACGAAATATATTTGCACTTGGTAGCTATATAAATTCAATCTAAGCTGCTCCTCTCAGGTCCAGAAAAACTATACCTCTTTATGCCAAATTTTTTGCAGTAGACAAAGTGGGCTTACCCCTGAAATCCGGCACTGTTTGATTGAGTAAAATTGGAAGCACTGCTCTTACATGATACTGAAACAAAATTGTAAGTCACAACTTCATAAAGAGCGAATGAAACTCCGGTGATGAATTCGAAATGCATGCAATATGCACTAACCATACATTGCTTAGCAGTGGCGAAGCTAGCCATGCCACTGGTGATACTATGCTAATATAATGAACGAATATGCACTAAGCATTCAAAACGGACACTTTTTAGGAAATTCTTAGTATATATTTGAGAATGAGTGCGAACTTAGCTTCCTTGCCATGATCAGCGCTATTCTTACCAAGTGCACCTAATAGAAGTACAGCTGCTTCAAACGTTCTTGTATATTATGACTCTATAAGCATATATACATGAGTATATTTCCTATATTTTTCATTTCGTTGCAAATCAAATCAAACGTGGAATCAATTATGGATATTATTCTACAATAGTTTGCCGTAGCTTGTATCTATACTACCTGTATAGAAGTTCAAGCACTTAGGTTATGCAGACACCAGTTTTAAACACTGCTTGCTTAACCAGTCGTATTTGTAGTCAAGTGTTCTTCTATATGAGTTATTTTTTTCAAAACGAAAGCTTCCACAGTAAAAGGAAGTACGTACAAAATATGATCTTGCCAAATGCAAGGAATACTCAAATCCTTGCTTAGAATTCTTACTATCATGCGGCATGTACGGAGTTGAATGTTGTTAATGTGAAAACATTACAAACGATATAATACCATTAACTTTTTATCTACTAGCTCAATTTCATTAAAGAAAAAAATTGAAATATTAACACGAGAATTTGCTTACATTCAAACAATGCTATATACCCTACCTTAATTTGACTGTTTTGTTCCTTTTGAAGATAGTATTATTTCTTCAGTATAGATAATATTATGTTACACATACATATAGGCCAGCTGCACTCAAGTCTCAACTGAACGTGAGTGAAGCTTATGCCGCTATTTGTATACTGAAATTTAAATTTGTACCCCTACTCAATAGGGAAAGTGTAGATGAATTTCAAAAAAAATTTCTGACATTGGTATGACAACACACTTAAACTACTCAACGATCATGCAATTTTGAAATTTTTTTACGGCGTACAGCTGAGTACAAATGCATAGTTTTTGTGATTCTAGAAACACAACATATGCCTTCATCATTTTAAGCTTGATTTACTTTTCCAATAAAAACCGAACAATGTTGAAAGATGGCCCACAATTAAACAGATAAAAATATAACTCTTCGAAAAATTTCACCTGCCACTATTTTTGTTTATTTACATATGTCAAAATTTTCGAATCAAATTTTTTGTCCATTTAAACAATAACGACACAGCTTTATAACTGCAAAAGGACGATATTATTATTTGACCAAAATTAGGCGAATGGATCCAAACTAAACGTTGCATGAAATTTCTGGTTTTTCCCAAACAAATTCAAGCCTCGTTTCTATGTAGAGCTATATAGGCTACGTATCTTGTATAGATAGAATATTCCAAAGATAATTTTCATACATTTTTTAATCTACGCTAGCGCAGATATATTGCTATCGAGTTTGTAACCAGTGAAAGTGTAAACACTGAAAATGTAACCACTGAAAGTGTAATCACTGAAAGAACAGGTGGGAATTTTGTCTGAGCATGCGTTAGAATTCGCGCGGTTATTAGAAATGAGATCTGCGGCGAGTATATTCGGCTATTGAATTTCCGAGCGATTTTTTACAGATTTTGGCCTAGTTTTTTTACCAGCCGAAAATATTTGATAGATTGATTGAGTGAAAGTGCAAGCAAATGAATAATAACTTTTAAAAATTTAAAAATTGCGTAAAGAAACAACTTTATACGTATCGGAAAAGATCGGAGACTCTCGGAATTCGACGGAAAATCCCAGAAAATCACCAAAATTCGTACTAGCGCGAATTTTGATATAAATAAATTCTTCCCCAATATAATGTAAATGCTATTAGGGGTATTTTAAACCGTATTTGGTTTTGAGGCTCTCTAACAAAATTTTGAAATATTTTATTTCTATATCATCTTACTGTGCTGATTTTCACACCTTGAATTACTATTTACTATCATAGAGAAAAAGGGCAAAATATTCATATGATCTCAAAACTGCCCATTTTTCTGGAATCAATGGGTTTTAATCTCTCAAAAACGAATCGCTTTAACAAGCTAGAATAGTATAAACATAGAATTTCTGGCAGCATTTTCAAAGGTACTTTTGTGAACAATTACAGATCACATAAACAGTGTCGCCGTTTTTGGTATCAGCGCGAAATTTACATCCATATTAGTTTGATTAATGAATTAAGAAAGCTTCAAACTACCGTTTACGGATAGTCTCGTTTTGAGGCTCGATCTCGGCTAGATTTTATTTTTCGCAAAATGGCAAATTTGGCCCTACGAAATTTCACAGGTTTTGATAATAAGAAAACTATTTCAGTATTTTTTGTATAGAAAGTGTGTTGAAAACTTAAATTCAAACCCACCGTAAGTTTAACTTTTTGATTCTATCTGTTCACGGAGCCAAAACAACTAGCATCTTAGAACAAAGTAAAATTTCGTTCACGTTTCGCCGTAGAATAATATCCTTTTTAATGTTGTGATTTCAATCCAATTTCTTTCCTCCTGTTTATTTTGTCATAAACTTTGTAGAAAAGTATTTTGATATTGATAAATCCACTGTTTTCTGGCCAAAAAAGACACTCGAAAACTTGTTTTTGCTCATTTTAACAAATTTTGAAATAATTTTTCGCGTGCGCCCGCAATTTGTTGACCAGCGCTGACAAATTTCCCACCTGTTCACTGAAAGTGTTACCACTGAAAGTGTAACCACTGAAAGTGTAACCACTGAAAGTGTAACCACTGAAAGTGTAACCACTGAAAGTGTAACCACTGAAAGTGTAACAACTGAAAGTGTAACCACTGAAAGTGTAACCACTGAAAGTGTAACCACTGAAAGTGTAACCACTGAAAGTGAAAGTGTAACCACTGAAAGTGTAACCACTGAAAGTGTAACCACTGAAAGTGTAACCACTGAAAGTGTAACCACTGAAAGTGTAACCACTGAAAGTGTAACCACTGAAAGTGTAACCACTGAAAGTGTAACCACTGAAAGTGTAACCACTGAAAGTGTAACCACTGAAAGTGTAACCACTGAAAGTGTAACCACTGAAAGTGTAACCACTGAAAGTGTAACCACTGAAAGTGTATCCACTGAAAGTGTAGCCACTGAAAGTGTAACCACTGAAAGTGTAACCACTGAAAGTGTAACCACTGAAAGTGTAACCACTGAAAGTGTAACCACTGAAAGTGTAACCACTGAAAGTGTAACCACTGAAAGTGTAACCATTAGCCCATTTTGAAAGTGTAACCATTAGCATAACCATTTTTTTACAATTTTACGATGGAATATATACATCAAAGAAACAAGATTTTTCATTTTGACATTTTTATGAATGTTACGAATGTTTAGAGAGTATTAGTTTAGTTTAGTTTATTAAAATTTGTTACTTATTTACAATTGCTTGCGTATTAGCAACAGGAGAGGAAACAGGATAAAATCCCAATTGATATCCTCCCCTTGCATGCAAATAAAGTACAAATACATATATGTTTATGTTAAAAATAATTCAATAATATATTACAGGTATATAGTTCCAATTAATTTATGGCGGACAGTACGTTGACAGTTTTTCATTATATATTAAAAATAGTTGTTTCTTAAATTGAACAACACTTTGATCTCTGGATTTTAACTCATGTGGCAAATTATTCCATAGTTCTACTGATCTCGGAAAAAATGAATTTTGGAAGTAACATTGTTTATGGCTAAATACGTTACGCAGGTTATTGCTATCTGTTCGACGAGTGTTATAATGGCAAGAAGCGGGTTTGTATAAGTTACTAAAATCTACATTAAGTTCTCCACATTCATGTTTATATAATAATGTGAGATCAGCAATCTCTCTTCTATTTTCAAGTGGCAATAGTTTCAGTTTCATCAATCTGTCTTTGTAGGACATGTCTCGAATATAGTAGTTTAAAATAAACTTAGTTGCTCTCCTTTGAACATTTTCGATAAGTGCACGTTCTTTCACCGTATACGGGGACCATAAATCGCCTATTTCCTAAAATGTTTATTGACAGGTTGACTTGACTGGACCTGTTATATACCAATATTTGATCCAAGAAGCAACGCAAGGCCGTTTTGATAATTTACGAATATCCGCATCATTCAAGCTCTTGAACAAATTAAATTTACTAGTTATAAATGTATTGACATCATGTCATTTGTACTTTTAACCCCATTTGTGTTAAATCGAAAATAGTACATTTCCTGCCAGCAAACCATGGTGATCCATGGACAACTAGGCATTTTTTAGTTTTGTTCTGTTTTGTTTTAACAAATTTATTTGGATCAATAATGTTTACAAATATGATTAACATTTCTAGAAGAAATTACAAAACAAGTCAAATAGGATAATTGTAAATCTATGACCCAAAAAGGCGAGGTAAAAACGGGACTGTTGGAGACGGACCCATGCAAGGCATCTGCCAACAAAGATTAAGTAATGAAAAGTACTTGTGTTCACGCGCAGGGGCCTCGTACGAGTGTTATTCGCCGACCAACCTCGCGCGCCTTCTGGGAACTGTATATTTATCTAAGATGACGTACTTCCAGGTATTTTTACATTACAATCATATAAATTACCCAAAAAGATTGTATAAAATGACATAGAATAAAGTACGATACAAATACGAGAAAAATTAAAGATACAAATACGAGAAAATATAACATATAAACGGAGACAAATACATCGCCGTAGAAAACAAAATAAAAACATTTTTACCGTTCAAGTTTCGTCTAAGAAACGTCCCACTAATGTCAATCTTTTCTTCTCGTAAGATTAGTTCTATAAACAGTTCTCAAACACCAAAACACACACAAAATACAAGCATTTAAATCAATCTTCTCCTCGACCACGAGTTTCAACTTCTACCATGTCCGACCGGGGAATAACTCCCGGGCATAATTCCGGGTATCAAACGCCGGAACATTACTCCTCCCCATCGTTCGTCTCGATCTGATTGGGACGACGATCATCCGTTTGCTTGCTTTCTTCGAGAACACAGAGTTTCGTAATTGGTCTGGTAAATAGGCCTTCGCTTGTCTTGATCTTGGCAGCTCTTACACGTTCGTCTCTGCCTGGGAAAACTTCAAGAACTCTTCCTAGTTTCCACTCGCCACGTTTCAAGTTGGGTTCGAAGACGAGGACCACATCGTTGACCAACAAATTTCTTTCTTCTGTCTTCCATTTCTTACGAGTCAAAAGGGTTGGCAGGTAAAGTTTCACCCACTGTTGCCACACGACGTTCGCCAAATGTTGAGTTTGTCTGAAACGATCAGGGAAACTTGGCCGATTGTAATCTCCCAAAGGAATAACTGGGGAGCGCCGTTGCAGCCAAAAATTGTATGGTGTAAGGGCTTCGATGTCTTCTGGGTCACTACTGACGTAGGTTATTGGCCGAGAATTGACAAATCTTTCGACTTCAGCAAATGGAGAGGCCAACTGCAGATCAGTTGGATTAGATCTCCTGGTCTTTTCTTTCGGGTCCAATGTACGATAAAGTGCTCTTTTGACAGACTTTACTAAACTTTCATGTACTCCTCCCAGTGAGGACTTGCCGGAGCTTGAAGCTTCCAAATGATCCCTTCTCCAATTCTTGCCAATCGGTTTTGAAGATCTTCGCTTTCATTCCATTTCTTAACCATGGACTTAAGCTCACACTCTACGCCGACAAAGTTCGTACCATTGTCACTATAAATGGAATGCGGTTGTCCACGTCTCGCCATCATCTTGTGCAGGACCTGCAGAAAGTCCGGTGTTGATAGAGACTCTCCAACCTCGAGATGGACAGATCGAGTGGTCATACAGGTAAATAGGGCGCCGTACCTCCTTGCGGTGGTGTTGCGAGTCAATCGAACTGTGATTGGGCCAAAGTAGTCTACGGATGCATGGTAGAAAGCCGGCTGCATGGGCGTCATTCGTTCGATCGGCAGTTCACTTAATAGCTGAGTACCAGCTTTGGCTCCTTCTCGCTTGCACTTTTGACACTTTCTTTTCAAATTATTTACTTCTTGTCGACCATGAATAATCCAAAACTTTTGGCGAATGGCCGCGAGCACATGGTCGATACCTCCATGATTCTGAATACGATGGTAACATTCGAAAACCAGCTCACTCAGCCGATGCTTCTGTCGTAAAATAATCGGATGTCGTACTTCGTAAGGTAATTTGGCGCGATCCAGTCGTCCGCCCACGCGGATTACTTTGTTCTCATCTAGATAGGGTGTGAATGAAAGCAGTTTCGAATGGCGATCGACAGTTTTGTTTTTCTCCAAAGATTCAAGTTCGTCAGGGAATGCGTCCCGCTGACATTGGTGTACCAAAGCGACAATTGCTACTCTTAACTCTTTAACCGTAAGAACTCCACTGGTGGGCTTTGCTCCTTTGCATAGGGCAACAAAGCGGTGGAATTGCGCCATCACGCGTTGGGCTTTCCACAGAGTAGAGCACGTGCCAGATCAACATCAGCAGGGAAGAAGGCAGAATCATTCTCTGAGCTCGCGACATCTCCAAAGGCTCGCGTGTTTCTTCGATCGGAATTTCTTTCGGCCACCTGTCTTCACTCTGGTAAAGGAACTCTGGTTCAGTAAACCAACGTCCAGGGATAATAGGATCGGTCTTACCATCGATTCTTGATCTGGTGGCGCAGTCGCATATGTTCAACCGACCTGGTACATGACGCCAAGACTTCGAGTCAGTCAAAGTTTGTATCTTACCAACGCGATGGGCAACGAAGGTTTGTACCAAACAGCGGTAGATCTCACCCAGCCAATGACACATTTGCTGTCGGTCCAAAAGACTAGACGATTTACAGGTCGAGTTAGAGGCTTTCGAACGTATGTTGCTAAACGCGCACCCAAAAGAGCGGCTTGCAATTCGAGCCGAGCAACGCTCAGTGCTTTCTTCGGAGCTATTTTCGTTTTGGCCATTACCGTAGAACACACCACGTTTCCATCTGCATACAGGCTTCTTAGATACACCACAGCAGAAAATGCTTCCTCTGAGGCATCACAAAACGTGTGGAGTTCGTAGCTCTCCACCTTCGCTTTCATTGGTTGTATACATCGTGGTATTTTGATCTTTTCTAATTCAGGCAACTTTGACAACCAGTCTTTCAATTTGATCAGATTTGCATATGGAATTGGATCATGCCAATCGAGTCCCAAGAGACACAGTTGCTGAGTAAGGATCTTCGCCTTTATCGTGAAGGGACAGGAAAATCCGAGAGGGTCAAATACTCCTGCTAGTTTACTCAAGAGACCTCTTCTGGCATAGGTTACATCTTCAATAGGGGTTACGCCGAAAGTAAGTTCATCCGAGTCAGTGTTCCATTTCACACCAAGGATCTTCGTCTCCGGCTCATGATCGGCAAGATTCGTCATCTTCGTCCCACTTTTACAATCCGAACCTGTCTCTGGGTTGTGGGCCATCTGACCATTCTTGAGAGCGGCTGTCACTTTCGGAGTGTTTGATATCCATTTGCTGAGGTGGAAATCGCCTTCGGCTAAGATATCCTTCACTTGTTGCACTCTTTCGATCGCTTCTTTGTCTGATTCAGCTGAGTCAAGGTAGTCGTCAACATACAGATTCTCTTCAATGGATTTTACCGCTTCTTCTTTGCCCTGACCAAAATCAGCAGCTGTGCGGCGGGTGATGTAAATTGCTTCACAGGGTGATGATGTGTCACCGAAGGCCAAACGGTTCATCTGGTAAATATCGATCTTGTCGCTGTCGTTTTCTTTCCAAAGGAAGCGATGATACCTTGCATCTTCTTCACGGAGCCGAGCTCTGGTAAACATGGCTTCGATGTCGGCTCCGAAACCTACGTCACCTTCTCTAAATTTCGTCAGTACATGAGGCAGTTCGTTTTGCAAGATTGGTCAAGGCACCAGTGCATCATTCAGACTTTTGCCATGGTATCTGGCAGCGGCGTCAAACACTGCCCGGAGCTTCTTTTCGCTTGCAGACTTCTTGTAGACACCATCATGTGGGAGATACCACTGGTTTGACCCATTCACATCGTAATTCTCGTTCACTTTCACAGCGTAACCATTTTCTATATATTTGCTGATCGATGTGCGGTAGTCCGATATTTATAATCGAGGCTCGTCTTCTTTCCATAGCAAAGGGACTTGGTAACCAATCTCCAACGTTACCGTTCCATGTTCTAATATGTCCATGGCCCGTTTTTCATCCTTGGAGTAGGTTAATTCGTTTGTTGACTTAGTTCCAAAAGACTCACTTTCCCAGAACTGTTCAAATGCAACGTCGAGTGGTTCCGAATCAGTACGGGCAACATGGTGTACACGGAATTGAGTACTTGGTTTTCAAATAGGACCAACAGCGGTCCAACCGAAACTCGTCTTCTTGGCAACAGGTTCTTGAGGTCTACCTGTCCTAACTTCATAGGGCACTAGTAGGTCGGCATGATCAAGGCCAAGTAGAATATCGATTTCACCACGAACAGCTTTCAAATCTAGCTTCTCCAGATGTCTCCACTTGGACTTTATATCTGGCCACGGGACTGTCTCCAGGGATTGACAGATCGATGCTAGACTCCATGCTTTGAGACTGACATGCTCATTACTTCCTTCGGGGGTTCTGATCCGGAGGGTCACCTCGGTCGATGCTCTTCGACTTGCTTTACCTCCAACACGAGAGATTTGAACGGTAGTTTTCCTTCCTCTCAATCCCAACCTCTTTATGAAGGGTTCTGATACCAAGGTTGTATCTGAGCCATCGTCGAACAAAAGGTTTCCTTTCACTTCCATACCACAGGGCACCAACTACTGACACTTCAACGACTCCAAAGGCAATGTCAGAATGGGGTGTCTTTGTGGTGGTGGTGCGAGTCTCTTTTTCCAAATGTAGCAGAGGATGGTGTTTAGCTTTACAACTCGATATACCACACTCTCTCTTACCAGGACAATTTCGGGAGATGTGGGATTATTCTAAGCAACTGAAGCAAAGCCGCTTCTCCTTCGCCACGTTCAACCGGTCTTCAGCTGACAATTCTTTAAATTGGCCACAGTTCCTGGACTTGTGATCACCACCGCATTGAGAGCAATGGAGAGCCTTTCTCTCATTGTGAAGAGATTTTCGATAATCCCTTTTCGATTCTTGTGATTAGTGTTGCGTGGCGGTAGTGCACTCCAATAGCATCTCCCTCTAGGTCCAAGCCAAGTGCTGAATTCCCCTAGCGTCATGTTACCTTGCCCCTCACCCACTTTGGTGCGCCAAACCTTTGCATATTCCTGTGGTAACTTGTCGGTCAGTTCATAAATGAGAGAGGATACAAAAGGCGACTCTCCTTTGCTGTAGCGGCGAAGGACAACGAGGTGGCTTCTTGCTTGATCGATAAACGATTGGAACTTAACCGATAAATTCTCCTGGGATACCGTATATATTGGAGCGAATGACTTTAAAGCTTCTAGATGTGCTGCTTGTAGCATAGTTGGATGACCATATCGATCCCGCAACAGCATTAGGGCTTCGGCATATCCCTCATCATCTTGGAATATGGCAGCAAAGACTTGGTCACAGTCTTTCGACAATTTCGTGTGCAGGAATCCCATCTTTGCTTCAGATGTCATTTTGGTGTCATGGACTAGCGCTTTGAACAAACGACTCCAAGAAAGCCATTGCAGGGGGATCACCATGATATACTCCGACTTCTGCTCTGACAGGAATCTTTCCAGGGTCCACAGCTCTCAATTTGACATCATAAGTGTTTTGGAATTGGACAATCCAATCTTCCTGCTCTGGTCGGTCATTGAGGCGGTTCTAGTTTTCTGATTTGATCAAGATGGTTTACATAGAGAGTAGCTTTCTCTGAACCATGTAGCTCTCTTTCGATAGGAAGAACAGAAGATTTTGCTCTTGGAGAATGTCCTTCTTTGCTGATGACCACAGATTGTCTTTCAGCTTCGTCGGCTTGTTTCCCCAGCAGGTCTGCCTCGGCTCTCTTCTGTCGGGCTAATTCCGCTAAGTGGGTAGCTTGTTGTTTCTGCTGTTGCTCAGCTTCTTCTTTCTCATTATCTTCCCCTTTCTCATCTTGCTTCTCAAGCTCATCTCTCTGGTCAATGTTTTCTTCTTGTGTGACGGGGGGTGGACTGCTATGCCGAGAACTCCTTCGTGATCGACTACCAACACTGGATGCTGTATCTCTGTCGTCCAGGTGTTCTTGTATCATAACGGTGATATGGTTCACTTCTAGTCTTATGTCGGCCATCACCATCATATCATCTAT
Organism: Trachythela sp. YZ-2020; assembly: GCA_016169945.1. NCBI lineage: Eukaryota > Metazoa > Cnidaria > Anthozoa > Malacalcyonacea > Clavulariidae > Trachythela > Trachythela sp. YZ-2020. Next base: position 24,069 of record JADLSH010000081.1, on the reverse strand, counting down.
TAGGCTCTCATCTTCTTGCAAATGTTCCTCAAGTTGGGAGTGAAAGGATTCTATATCCCTGAACTTATCCAGGATATCACCCATGTTTTGCTTGATGGCTGTTCTGCTGCCTCTTTGTTCCATCAATTTCTTGGTGGCATAAGTGTATCTTGCAATCATAGCCCTCATGGCCGGTCGTTTAAACCGGCATCTCTTGATTGCCTTAGTTACAACTTCTATTTGGTCTCCACCCATTGCTAACAAAGGGCTTGAATTTTCTGCATTCAATACTGCTTGTGCATTTTCATCAACTGTGGAATCTTGATCATTTGAAATCTTTTCTTCTCGAAAGATTAGTTCTATAGACAGTTCTCAAACACCAAAACACACAAAAAATACAAGCATTTAAATCAATCTTTTCCTCGACCACGAGTTTCAACTTCTACCATGTCCGACCGGGGAACAACTCCCGGGCATAGTTCCGGGTATCAAACGCCGGAACAACTTGCATGTTAAATATATTAGTACATGCAGTATATTATCAAATGTTACAGATTAATGAATGAAGAAAGAAAGAAAGGAAAGAAGTAAAGAGATATAGGCAGACAACATACTGTACTAGATATCAAGATTTTTCTCGGCATCTCGTTCGATTGGATTAATAGTAGAAGATGTTAGCAGATGGAATACTCTACTGGATTAATAGGAGAAGATGTTAGCAGATGGAATATGTTTGCATTAATACCCCCTACCCCTAATATCTAAAGTACATTTTTACACGAAATACTGAACGAGGCGAGACGAAAATTATATCACAACGTATTGCCTATTGGACTCCATTTCAACCAGAAAAATATTCCAAAAGATATGTACAATCCAAATAATAAACGAGTAATAACCAAACGAAATGCCCACTAGATGTCCGTCAATATAACTTAATATATCCGCAAGACTAGCACATAATTATTTGGGTAGAAAATATCGACCACGTATAGACCAAGTTTCAAATTAAACCATAAAGAGTACATAACATTAAACTTAAAGCCAAGATACTACATCTGTAGTATAGTATGTAGCTTTCGACCACCTTTCGTAGGGGAGAGCATGGGTTAGCAAGGGGGGAGCACATCATTAAAAATCCAAATATCATTAGCATATGGTACATTAACATACAGGTAGGAGCAGCGTGGGGTTACACGACGTCATCATGATGTGCGCACAAGAGTGTGTGCGCACTTAGGGTATTAATATTCAGGGTGTGCGCACATGACGTCATTCGTTCCCGCTCTTTTAGGAGCCCGAGTATTTTGCGAATGATTTCCGAGGATTTACCATAAAAGAGTAATTAAATTAAGTATTGGCACAATTATTCAATGCCTTAAAATGCCGAGTTAGTAAAGGCGTTAGGCGGAAATTTCATACATAAATATGATTCTGATGTTTACTAAATCGTTAAGCCAGGATGGCCGAGTTGGTTAAGGCGTTAGACTTAAGATCTAGTGTGCGCTTGCATGTCGGATGTTCGAATCTTTCTCCTGGCAAAATACTTTTTCCTCTTTTATGTCACAGTCCGGTATAATATATTCTCGTATCTAATATCACTTTATACGAAACGGCTTAGACAACTAATATAGCGACGCTTATCCTAGTAAAATATTACTGCCTTACGCGAAGTAATAACAAGCAGAAATATAGCTTTCTAAAACGAGAAGATTTTAAAGTTTAATCGGCATAGGTAAGGTCTTACAGATATATGTCTGCCAAGCGAATGTATAAACATAGTTCTTAGAGGGATTTTTTTAGAGTTTTAGATGTTGCAGAGGATGAAAAGCAGTGATTTTTAAGGTGGCTCCCTAGGGTTTTTACTCAAGACAACACTGATGAATAAAACGACTCCCAAACCATTACCTTGCGTGATATGAGCACGAAATTTTCGCCAAACATGCGTTACATTAGTTTGAAGATTTTGCAAAAGTAAATTTGCGCTCAAACTCTGTTACCATGGCAACAGCACGTCTTCAATAAAGTACGTTTTTTCTATTCTTCTTGCCATTTTGAAGATTTTCTTCGGTGAATTTTTTTGAAAATTTGCAAATCAAAGAGTCGTGTTTCAATAGTTATTTTGCTGTATTTAAAAAAAATTAATTCGATACATTTTCGAGTAATGTACGAAAAGGTTCAAAATTGATATTAAAAAAAAATGTATCGATTTAATTTTGTGAAAATTTGTATTTAGATTAACGAAAGTAATGTCTTTATACATGTGAAATTAAAAAAAAATTCACCGAAGGAAATAAAAGAAATTCAAAGTAATGTTTGAAAGATTCTGCGAGCTGTTACGTCATAAAATTTTCCAAAATTCACAGTTTCGCGCGAGACATCACGCGCGTATTTCGTGAAATTGATAACGAAGGCAAGGTCTTCGCGCGTATTTCGAGACATCACGCGCGAGTGCCACACGACTTTTGTTTATTTCCCGCCATGCATACGAGAAACGTTACCCTCGGGAAAAAAACCCTAGGGAGCCACCTTAAGCGCGATTTACGAGCACATACAAGCATTGTATGTAAACACAATTCTATGCGTAGGTTTGTAAGTCATTTGTAAATCGTCAACGGCGATTTGAATAAATTTAGAATATATAATTATAAGACGGGAAAATATTGTACAATGTACACACAGCGCATACACATAATTCATTTTTAAAACACATTTATTGATTAAAATTTCTTTTACAGCTTTAGTAAGGTCTACTCCTAAGAGCATGTCGTTTAGGAGTCTTTTATATCTTTACAAAGTTCTCATATTCTTGTCTGTCTTCAGGTGATAATCTTGCACTATCTTCAGCTTTCATAGGAATATATTTTGGTCTCTCGAGAAGTATAGAGTTTGTTTGTAACGTTCTCGTTGCTCTGGCGTCATCATTGCTAAATCTTTAGGTCTCCAATCTGAAAAGTCTACCCAATTAAATATGTCATAGACTATAGTCATAGACCATAGTCATAGACTATAGTCATAGACTATAGTCATAGACTATAGTCATAGACTATAGTCATAGACTATAGTCATAGACTATGACTATAGTCTATGACTATAGTCTATGACTATAGTCTATGACTATAGTCTATGACTATAGCCTATGACTATAGTCTATGACTATAGTCTATGACTATAGTCTATGACTATAGTCTATGACGATAGTCTATGACTATAGTCTATGACTATAGTCTATGACTATAGTCTATGACTATAGTCTATGACTATAGTCTATGACTATGGTCTATGACTATAGTCTATGACATATTTAATTGGGTAGACTTTTCAGATTGGAGACCTAAAGATTTAGCAATGATTATGGACAAGACCCCCCGTTTATTAAATGAAGAAACACCCTACAATCCTAATTTGAAGATACCAGTTAGAATAACATCACGCTTTAGTATAACAAACTATGATCAAAATACCCCCACGCGAATTTATAATCCCAACAAGATTAGAAATACACATGCAAATTTAATTGCTATCAAGCCCACCAGAAATGGTCCTCCTACGCAAAAGATCATACCTAAATGCATGGTTATAAATGCACGTTCTCTTGCTAAACCTCAGGCAGCTTCTGCGTTGGATGTTGAGCTCTCTACATGGGAAATTGATATCTGCTTCGTGTGTGAGACATGGTTGAACAGTAAGATATTATCAAATTTAGTATGTCCCAATAACTATCTTATTGTAAGAAAAGATCATGGCGATGGTCGAAATGGAGGAGGTGTTGCTATAATTTGTCGGGAAGATTGGAAATGTAAACCCCTAAACTTTCAAAACAATTTAGAATGCATCTGGTGTGAAATTAAAACAGCAAATAGCAAATACTATGTCGCCTCTGTGTATCACCCTCCGGACCCCACATATCAGGAAAGCGAATTACTAAATCATTTATCAGAGAGTATAGAGAAAATTCTTCAGTGGGAATCAAATGCCAGAATTATAATTGGAGGAGATATTAATCAATTGAAGGTTAAAGATATTATAAGTCAACATAATATGGAACAAATGGTAAGAAAACCTACAAGAGGTCAGAAAGTACTTGACATTTTCCTAACTAATTATCCACATTTATGGAATCACCCTAGAGTCTTTGATAGCTTAGTAAAATCTGACCATTTGGCTGTCGTGACAACTCCACGGGTAGCTGTAAAACCGGAAAGAAAAACAGTTTATTTTAGAGATTCAAGAGACCATCGGAAGTTTGCTATGGTGAGAGAGTTGGAAGCACAAGACTGGAGCTGTATTGATGACTGTGAAGACGTGAACGAATCAGTTATGTTATTAAATCATATTATCACTTCTGCATTCAACAACAGTTGTCCATTGATTAAGATAAAATTATCCACACGAGATCCCCATACATGTCTCTTTGGTAAAACACTTATGCAAAATACGCAATAAAAGTGTGAGGAAAGGAGTTAACGAAGATTTACAAAGAAAGATAAATAAGCTTATCCGGAGAAAATATGGTTAGTGAAGTTAAAAGGAGAATGAAATACTCATCTGGATCGAAGAAATGGTGGGACACAGTTAATAAAATCACCGGTAGGAAGGCAAATCATACCAGTATAAATATTGATCCAAGTGTTATAAATAGTTATTTCAAAACAATAAACACTGATGATAATTATACATATCCTGAACTCGTCCCTATACCCAATGAGACTAGAGTACCAAATGTTGATATACCTACTGTAGAAAGGTTTTTGGAAAAACAAAAGAAAACATCAACAGGTCCTGATGGCCTACCCTATTGGGTATGGAAAGACTTTGCAAAATATTTAGCTCCAGTGATAACAAAGATATTTAATATGTCATTGGAACAGCAATGCGTTCCCCTCCTATGGAAATTAGCCAATCTTAATCCAATACCTAAGGAAAGCCCCCTTATAGAATGTACACAATTAAGGCCTATATCTCTTACGAACGTAATAATGAGATTGTTCGAAAGAATAGTGCTTAAAAAGGAGATCTCATCAGAACTAAAACATTTAATAAAATCCGACCAATTCGCATATAAGGAAGGCACCAGCGCAACTGATGCTCTTATTATGTGTCACCATAAATGGCTAAATTGGCTGGATGGTGATGTTGATCATGTCAGGGTGATTTCATTCGATCTCAAGAAAGCCTTTGATTCCGTTTCTCACCACATCATTTGTAGAAGCTAGAAAAAACCAACATTAATCCATATGTAATAAATTGGATTAGAAATTTTTTGACTGATAGGAGACAAAGAGTAATAGTGAACGGAATAGAAACAAATTATGTAGACATAAATAAAGGAGTACCGCAAGGCACAGTTCTTGGACCATTTCTATTTTCCTTAATGATAAATGATCTAACAGTCAAAGATCCAAATAATAACATACTAGTCAAATTTGCAGATGATATGACTGTTAGCGCTCCAGTGAAAAATAATTATGACTCCGCACTGCAGCTGAGGTAGACAATATTGAAAAATGGACGGAAACAAACAGAATGTCATTAAATCTAAATAAAACATGGGAAATGGTCGTAAGTGGCAAATCTACAAATCCTTTACCAGAACCAATAACGGGTATCGAACGAAAGACTTGGCTGAACTATTGGGGAACTACACTGCAGAATGATCCAAATTGTTGGGACCTTCAAGTTAATAATTTGATATCTAAAGCTAGCAGTCGAATGCACATTTTGAGAATATGTAGATCGTATGGCTACTCTAAAAAAATTAACAAATTCTCTTCGACGCACTTATTATGTCTTTATTTTCTTATGGAATCGAAGTATGGGGTTCTGCACTCGGAAAGAAGTACCTAGAACGGATAGATAAATTTCTTAGGCGAGCATACAGATATGGATACACAACAAAAAGTGTTCAGATAATTGATTTGATTAAAGAAAGAGACATGAGTTTATTTGAAAAAATATGTAGTAACCCAGACCACCCTTTGTACGAACTACTTCCTCCTAAAAGACAAAGACCGTTAAGAGAACGCGAACACGATTTCATATTACCTAAGGTTAAAACAGAAAGATTCAAAAGGTCGTTTTTAAATAGGTGTCTTTTTAATAATTTTAGCTAAAATAATTAATCTAGATATATATAATAACTTAGTCTTAGTCTTTTTTAATAATTCTACCTAAGAATAATTAACTTAGATACATAATAACAATCAAGTTTATTTTTGGAACCCTGTATATAAGAATTTTAAATGTAAAGTCACACGTTTGTTGTGGCTATGTTTAATAAAGACTTAATAAATAAATAAATAAATAATAGTCATAGACTATAGTCATAGACTATAGTCATAGACTATAGTCATAGACTATAGTCATAGACCATAGTCATAGACTATAGTCATAGACTATAGTCATAGACTATAGTCATAGACTATAGTCATAGACCATAGTCATAGACATAGACTATAGTCATAGACTATAGTCATAGACTATAGTCATAGACTATAGTCTTAGATTATAGTCATAGACTACAGTCATAGACTATAGTCATAGACTATAGTCATAGACTATAGTCATAGACTATAGTCATAGACTATAGTCATAGACTATAGTCATAGAATATAGTCATAGTCATGGACTATATTCATAGACTATAGTCATAGACTATAGTCATAGACTATAGTCATAGACAATAGTCATAGACTATAGTCATGAACTATAGTCATGGACTATAGTCATAGACTATAGTCATAGACTATAGTCATAGACTATAGTCATAGACTATAGTCATAGACTATAGTCATAGACTATAGTCATGGACTATATTCATAGACTATAGTCATAGACTATAGTCGTTGACAATAGTCATAGTAATGGACTATAGTCATAGACTATAGTCATAGACTATATTCATAGACTATAGTCATAGACTATAATCATAGTCAAAGAATATAGTCATAGACTATAGCCATAGTCATGGACTATAGTCATAGACAATAGTCATGGACTATAGTCATAGACAATAGTCATGGACTATAGTCATAGACTATAGTCATAGACTATAGTCATAGACTATAGTCATAGACTATAGTCATAGACTATAGTCATAGACTATAGTCATAGACTATAGTCATAGACTATAGTCATAGACTATAGTCATGAACTATAGTCATAGACTATAGTCATAGACTATAGTCATAGACTATAGTCATAGACTATAGTCATAGACTATAGTCATAGACTATAGTCATGAACTATAGTCATAGACTATAGTCATAGACTATAGTCATGACTATAGTCATAGACTATAGTCATACACTATAGTCACAGACTATAGTCATAGACTATAGTCATAGACTATAGTCATAGACTATAGTCATAGACTATAGTCATAGACTATAGTCATAGACTATAGTCATAGACTATAGTCATAGACTATAGTCATAGACTATAGTCATAGACTATAGTCATAGACTATAGTCATAGACTATAGTCATAGACTATAGTCATAGACTATAGTCATAGACATAGTCATGAATTATAGTCATAGTCATAGACTATAGTCGTAGTCATAGACTATAGTCATAGACTATAGTCATAGACTATAGTCATAGACTATAGTCATAGACTATAGTCATAGACTATAGTCATAGACTATAGTCATAGACTATAGTCATAGACTATAGTCATAGACTATAGTCATAGACTATAGTCATAGACTATAGTCATAGACTATAGTCATAGACTATAGTCATAGACTATAGTCATAGCTTGGACTATAGTCATAGTCATGACTATAGTCATAGACTATAGTCAATAGTCATAGTCATGGACTATAGTCATGAACTATAGTCATAGACTATAGTCTATAGACAATAGTCATAGACTATAGTCATAGACTATAGTCATAGACTATAGTCATAGACTATAGTCATAGACTATAGTCATAGACTATAGTCATAGACTACAGTCATAGACTATGGTCATAGACTATTGTCATAGACTATAGTCATAGACTATAGTCATAGACTATGGTCATAGTCATGGACTATATTCATAGACTATAGTCATAGACTATAGTCGTTGACAATAGTCATAGAAATGGACTATAGTCATAGACAATAGTCATAGCTATAGTCATAGACTATAGTCATAGACTATAGTCATAGACTATAGTCATGAATCATAGTCATGAACTATAGCTAGTCATAGACAATAGTCATAGTCATGGACTATAGTCATAGACTATAGTCATGGACTATAGTCATAACTATAGTCATGGACTATAGTCATAGACTATAGTCATAGACAATAGTCATAGTCATGGACCATAGTCATAGACTATAGTCATTGACTATAGTCATAGGCATGGACTATAGTCATAGACTATACTCATAGACTATAGTCATAGACTATAGTCATAGACTATAGTCATAGACTATAGTCATAGACTATAGTCATAGACTATAGTCATAGACTATAGTCATAGACTATGGTCATAGACTATAGTGATAGACTATAGTCATAGACTATAGTCATAGACTATAGTCATAGACTATAGTCATAGACTATAGTCACAGACTATAGCCATAGTCATAGTCATGGACTATAGTCATAGACTATAGTCATGGACTATAGTCATGGACTATAGTCATAGGTCATGACTATAGTCATAGACTATAGTCATAGACATGGACTATGACTATAGTCATAGTCATAGACTATAGTCATAGACTATAGTCATAGACTATAGTCATAGACTATAGTCATGACTATAGTCATAGACTATAGTCATAGACTATAGTCATAGACTATAGTCTATAGTCATAGACTATAGTCTATGACTATAGTCATAGACTATAGTCATAGACTATAGTCATAGACTATAGTCATAGACTATAGTCATAGACTATAGTCATAGACTATTGTCATAGACTATAGTCATAGACTATAGTCATAGAATATAGTCATAGTCATGGACTATATTCATAGACTATAGTCATAGACTATAGTCATAGACTATATTCATAGACTATAGTCATAGACTATATCTGGAGTCATAGACTATGAGTCATAGACTATAGTCATAGACTATAGTCATAGACTATAGTCATAGACTATAGTCATAGACTATAGTCATAGACTATAGTCATAGACTATAGTCATAGACTATAGTCATAGACTATAGTCATGGACTATAGTCATAGATCATAGTCATAGACTATAGTCATAGACTATAGTCATGGACTATAGTCATAGACAATAGTCATGGACTATAGTCATAGACAATAGTCATGGACTATAGTCATAGACAATAGTCATGGACTATAGTCATAGACTATAGTCATAGACTATAGTCATAGACTATAGTCATAGACTATAGTCATAGACTATAGTCACAGACTCTAGTCATAGACTATAGTCATAGACTATAGTCATGGACTATAGTCATAGACTATAGTCATAGACTATAGTCATAGACTATAGTCATAGACAATAGTCATAGACTATAGTCATAGACTATAGTCATAGACTATAGTCATAGACTATAGTCATAGACTATAGTCATAGACTATAGTCATAGACTATAGTCATAGACTATAGTCATAGACTATAGTCATAGACTATAGTCATAGACTATAGTCATAGACTATAGTCATAGACTATAGTCATAGACTATAGTCATAGACTATAGTCATAGACTATAGTCATAGACTATAGTCATAGACTATAGTCATAGTGACTATAGTCATAGCAGACTATCGTCATAGACTATAGTCATAGACTATATTCATAGACTATTTGCATAGAATATTGTCAAAGACTATAGTCATAGACTATAGTCATAGACTATAGTCATAGACTATAGTCATAGACTATAGTCATAGACTCTAGTCATAGACTATAGTCATAGACTCTGGTCATGGACTATAGTCATAGACTATAGTCATAGACTATAGTCATAGACTATAGTCATAGACTATAGTCATTGACTATAGTCATAGACTATAGTCATAGACTATAGTCATAGACTATAGTCATAGACTATAGTCATAGACTAGTCATAGACTATAGTCATAGACTATAGTCATAGACTATAGTCATAGACTATAGTCATAGACTATAGTCATAGACTATAGTCATAGACTATAGTCATAGACTATAGTCATAGACTATAGTCATAGACTATAGTCATAGACTATAGTCATAGACTATAGTCATAGACTATAGTCATAGACTATAGTCATAGACTATAGTCATAGACTATAGTCATAGACTATAGTCATAGACTATAGTCATAGACTCTAGTCATAGACTATAGTCATAGACTATAGTCATAGACTATAGTCATAGACTATAGTCATAGACTATAGTCATAGACTAGAGTCATAGACTATAGTCATAGACTATAGTCATAGACTATAGTCATAGACTATAGTCATAGACTATAGTCATAGACTATAGTCATAGACTATAGTCATAGACTATAGTCATAGACTATAGTCATAGACTATAGTCATAGACTATAGTCATAGACTATAGTCATAGACTATAGTCATAGACTATAGTTCATAGACTATAGTCATAGACTATAGTCATAGACTATAGTCATAGACTATAGTCATAGACTATAGTCATAGACTATAGTCATGGACTATAGTCATAGACTATAGTCATAGACTATAGTCATAGACTATGTCATGACTATAGTCATAGACTATAGTCATAGACTATAGTCATAGGCTATAGTCATGGACTATAGTCATAGACTATAGTCATGGACAATAGTCATAGACTATAGTCATAGTCATGGACTATAGTCATAGACTATAGTCATGGACTATAGTCATAGATTATAGTCTATGACTATAGTCTGTGACTATAGTCATAGTCATAGTCATAGTCATAGTCATAGACTATAGTCATAGACTATAGTCTATAGACTAGGTCATAGACTATAGTCATAGACTATAGTCATAGACTATAGTCATAGACTATAGTCATAGACTATAGTCATAGACTATAGTCATAGACTATAGTCATAGACTATAGTCATAGACTATAGTCATAGACTATAGTCATAGACTATAGTCATAGACTATAGTCATAGACTATAGTCATAGACTATAGTCATAGACTATAGTCATAGACTATAGTCATAGACTATAGTCATAGACTATAGTCATGAACTATAGTCATAGACTATAGTCATAGACTATAGTCATAGACTATAGTCATAGACTATAGTCATAGACTATAGTCATAGACTATAGTCATAGACTATAGTCATAGACTATAGTCATAGACTATAGTCATAGACTATAGTCATAGACTATAGTCATAGACTATAGTCATAGACTATAGTCATAGACTATCGTCATAGACTATGTCATAGAGCTATAGTCATAGACTATAGTCATAGACTATAGTCAGATCATAGACTATAGTCATAGACTATAGTCATAGACTATAGTCATAGACTATAGTCATAGACTATAGTCATAGTCATAGACTATAGTCATAGACTATAGTCATAGACTATAGTCATAGACTATAGTCATAGACTATAGTCATAGACTATAGTCATAGACTATAGTCATAGACTATAGTCATAGACTATAGTCATAGACTATAGTCATAGACTATAGTCACAGACTATAGTCATAGACTATAGTCATAGACTATAGTCATAGACTATAGTCACAGACTATAGTCATAGACTATAGTCACAGAGCTATAGTCATAGACTATAGTCATAGACTATAGTCATAGACTATAGTCATAGACTATAGTCATGAACTATAGTCATAGACTATAGTCATAGACTATAGTCATAGACTATAGTCAGAGAATATAGTTTTAGACTATAGTCTTAGACTATAGTCGTAACTTATAGTCATAGACTATAGTCATAGACTATAGTCACAGACTATAGTCATAGACTATAATCATAGACTATAGTCATAGACTATAGTCATAGACTATTGTCATAGACTATAGTCATAGACTATAGTCATAGACTATAGTCATAGACTATAGTCATAGACTATAGTCATAAATGGACTATAGTCATAGACAATGAGTCATAGACTATAGTCATAGACTATAGTCATAGACTATAGTCATAGACTATAGTCATAGACTATAGTCATAGACTATAGTCATAGGACTATATTCATAGACTATAGTCATAGACTATAGTCATAGCACAATAGTCATAGACTATAGTCATAGACTATAGTCATAGACTATAGTCATAGACTATTGTCATAGACTATAGTCATAGACTATAGTCATAGACTATGAGTCATAGACTATAGTCATAGACTATAGTCATAGACTATAGTCATAGACTACAGTCATAGGCTATAGTCATAGACTATAGTCATAGACTACAGTCATAGACTATAGTCATGGACTATAGTCATAGACTATTGTCATAGACTATAGTCAAAGAATATAGTCATAGACTATAGTCATAGACAATAGTCATGGACTATAGTCATAGACTATAGTCATAGACTATAGTCATAGACTATAGTCATAGACTATAGTCATAGACTATAGTCATAGACTATAGTCATAGACTATAGTCATAGACTATAGTCATAGACTATAGTCATAGACTATAAGTCATAGACTATAGTCATAGACTATTGTCATAGACTATAGTCATAGACTATAGTCATAGAATATAGTCATAGTCATGGACTATATTCATAGACTATAGTCATAGACTATAGTCATAGTCATAGACTATAGTCATAGACTATAGTCATAGACTATAGTCATAGACTATAGTCATAGACTAGGTGTAGTCATAGACTATAGTCAAAGAATATAGTCATAGACTATAGCCATAGTCATAGACAATAGTCATGGACTATAGTCATAGACTATAGTCATAGACTATAGTCATAGACTATAGTCATAGACTATAGTCATAGACTATAGTCATAGACTATAGTCATAGACTATAGTCATAGACTATAGTCATAGACTATAGTCATAGACTATAGTCATAGACTATAGTCATAGACTATAGTCATAGACTATAGTCATAGTCATGGTCATAGTCATGAGACTATAGTCATAGACTATAGTCATAGACATGAATATAGTCATAGACTATAGTACATAGTCTATGGATCATGTAGACAATAGTCATGGACTATAGTCATAGACTATAGTCATAGAAATTGGGTTAGTTAACAAGTATATTGGATATATGCTTGCTCGGTATCGATTAAAGAAATGTAAAGTAATGGTTAAAAGGTAAAAAAGCAGGATCTCTCGGACATGCAATAAACAATTATCGTATATGTTGTTCTGTATCCATTATTCTCCCATTTTATCCACCAACCATATAAATTGTACAACATTATCCCGTCCTACCACGAAATATTCTCCTTTTATGCAAATCGCAGCCAGATAATCTTATTAATCACCGTTAATGACTTATTAATGACTTACAACTTAACAACACATAGGTAAAACTTTATGTTTACATACAATATTAGTGTGAAAATCGTGCTCGTAAAACTTTATTCGATGTTAAAAACTCGCTTAAAAATCACTGCTTTTGACACTCTGCTACATCTGAAACGCTTGAAAACTGTGTAAGGTTTAAATCGCTGTGTTAAAGAACTATCACTATGTTGGTTATTCAAGTGTCTTATTCGCATGCATCCAACCGGCACTAATTATTATGTGACGGAACATGTTGCCAACTCGTTTTGCAGTGTTGCTAAAGATATCCCACCACTGAATTTCACCCCTGCCGAAGTCACTTCATTTCCAGAAGCATATATAATTTCTCCAGCTGACGTTTATCATGCACTAATAAGTATCAAGGTCCGGAAAGCTCCAGGCCCAGATCAAATACCTAATTGGCTGCTCAAATCTAATGCGGATATGCTTTGCCCCCCAACAGCATCAATATTCAACGCTTCGATGTATGAAGGTAAACTTCCCCCACTGTGGAAGTCGACTGATGTTCTACCGATATTAAAGAAAAACAACATTCAAGCTATAGATGATGATCTTCGCCCATTTCTTTAACTCCTACAATCAGTAAGTTCCTCTAAGGCTTTGTCTTCAAGTGGTTGTTTGAACAGATCTCACCTTATATTGATCATTATCAATACGGAAACATAAAGAAGTGCTCAACCACTCTTGCTCTTATTCATATGATCCATCACTGGCTGGCAGCTATTGATTCCTCTGGCTCTGTAATACGCACTTGTATGATAGATGTTTCAAAAGCGTTTGATAGGATCGATCATAACATACTTATCAAAAAACTGCAAGCTCTTAATGTCCATCCCTGCCTGATAAATTGGTGTGCTGACTTCCTCCGCTGTCGATATCTAAGAGTAAAGTAGGAGCAAACGAAATCGTCTTGGAAATTAGTGCATGCAGGAGTTCCTCAGGGTACCAAACTTGGTTCCCTCTTATTTTTGGTTATGATTAATGACCTGAAGACACACTTTCCCTTATATAAATACGTTGACGACTGTACCCTCTACGAAGTCGTTTTAAAACCGTATATAAGCGAAATGCAAAAGGATATCGACGAGCTACAAAGTTGGACAGCCAACAACAATATGCGTTTAAACGTCAAGAAAACAAAACTAGAGCTCCGGATAACATTTTTGAACGAAGAACCAACTTTCCCCCAACAGCCAGCAGTAACACAGTGGAAACGGTGCCGTGGTTTAAACTTGATCTCGGCCTCATTATCTCTTCTGAACTATCCTGGGATCTACATGTCAACTATATATGCTCAAAGACGAGCAAAAGATTGTACGCCATCAGAATATTAAAACGATCAGGTGTCTCAATTCCTGACCTGTCCAACAAAATTGAACAAATTCAAAAAAGAGCAGTTAGAATTATTCTACCTGCTCATGGAGACCTTAGTTCTCCCTACATCTTGCAATATTTTAAGATGATCCTATAGCTCCTAATTATTATTACTCTGCGATACGCATTCCTCACGACAACAGTGGAATACGCAAGACATTTAATAGCGTGCACGGCGCGTGTATTGGTCAAGCGTTGGCAGACCCATTCAAATGAGTCACAAATCAGATATAGATAGTTATGAGTAGCAATTTAAACTCTATAGGTTTTAGGACAACATGCTATTTGCTAGTTCTTACGTTGCTTCCTGAATCAAATGTTATTGATATTCAGCAGGTCAGGTCAGGTTTGCTATGTTCAAAATAGTATAGAACATAAAGATGCTCTTGGTTTGATGCATAACTTTCATCGTAAAATTCAAACTTCTTCATGTTTACAAACAATGCTCGCCCGCTTCAGTAATCAAAATAAGTAAATAAATATAACCACTAAATGTGGAATTGATGCTCGCCATTCAGTAATGAAATAAGTAAACAAATATAACTACTAAATGTGGAATTGGACACAAAGTTTAAAATATTAGGTAGTATTCATGGTAGTCAAGTTGACTTTAGCATTGAAAACCTATGTAGCTATATAAACAAGATGCTATTTACAATTACACAATGTTTTATTTTAATATGTTGTAGTATATTTCTTAATATATACCTTTCTTATATACCTTAATGGCTTAATCTTCGAACGTTTGACTGTTTAGTTTGTCCTTCAGAAATAGAACAACTACATTTGAAATTGGTCACATATTTTTAAAGCATTCATTCTAGTCGATACTTTCGTATTGAAAACCTTCGTATTTCCACGTTTTTATATGAATTAACGACGTTTTGTCAATAATACTTTGCTGAACCGCCTGAACGACCTTGAATAGGCACACTCAGGTGAGTAGGACATAACAGGACCAGAGACGTTGCAAAGAGAATGTTTTGCCTGAAATGTGCTCACCCCTTCGATCGATATACAGCTATTTCAATTAAGGTTGTCCCCGAGCAAAGCGGAAAAGTCGAATACGAGGGCGAAAGGCTTGCTGGGAATCGCTAAAATATTAATGGCCAAGAATTTGACAAACCTCAGTGGTTTCCTAAGAAATAGCAATAATATTTCAAAGTAGAAACGTATTAAATATTTTGTGGGCTGTTCTTTGTGGGTAATTCCTTTGAGACGTTTTTATGCATCAGTGGCTCAGAGCTGTGAATGAATCAAGGTGGCATTAATGGCTGACATACAATTTTGTGATGGAACAAGTTCGAGGCATTTTCCACTACGTTATAACGACAGGAGTCACGAATAATCATAAGTTTTGCAGCACGTTTAATTGCAAATTGGTATACAGGGTGTATAAAAACAAACCTTTCGAAATTAACATATTCTTCTTAACCATAAGATTTTATACCCTTGGGAATTTAAAATGCCTTCTAATCGTATGAGTAGCATAAAGTCTTGTACTTACGAACAATATGTTAATTTCTTAGGAATCCACTCAGGTTTGTCAAATTCTTGGTCCATTAATTTTTTGGCGATTCCCAGCAACCCTTTCGCGCTCGTATTCGACTTTTCCGCTTTGCTCGGGGACAACTTTAA
Source organism: Trachythela sp. YZ-2020 (assembly GCA_016169945.1). Classification (NCBI taxonomy): domain Eukaryota; kingdom Metazoa; phylum Cnidaria; class Anthozoa; order Malacalcyonacea; family Clavulariidae; genus Trachythela; species Trachythela sp. YZ-2020. Next base: position 7,596 of record JADLSH010000081.1, on the reverse strand, counting down.
TTGAAATAGCTGTATGAAGTATATTTTCTCGCCAATCAACGCAGAGGATTCAAAACATATGCGCCATGTGGAATTTAAGATCTAGCCTGCGAACAGGCAAATTGAATGATGTAATGATCATCATGAAACATACGTCATTGTTGGTTGTAAACCAATTGCTGATTGGCAAAGTTGCCTATTTTATATAAGCTCGTCGCTGAATGGCTAAAAGCTAACACTAACATAAACACAAGCACAAGCACAAGCACAAGCACAGGCACAGACTCAGGCACAGGCACAAGCACAAGCACAAGCACACGCACAAGCACAAGCACAAGCACAAGCACAAGCAGAATCATAAGCATAAGCACAAGCACAAGCACAAGCATAAGCATAAGCATAAGCATAAGCATAAGCATTAACATTAACATTAACATTAACATTAACATTAACATTAACATTAACATTAACATTAACATTAACATTAACATTAACATTAACATTAACATTAACATTAACATTAACATTCACATTCACATTCACATTCACATTAAAATTAACATTAATATTAACATTAACATTAACATTAACATTAACATTAACATTAACATTAACATTAACATTAACATTAACATTAACATTAACATTAACATTAACATTAACATTAACATTAACATTAACATTAACATTAACATTAACATTAACATTAACATTAACATTAACAAAGTGATAGCATTATATTTATTTATTTTATTTATTAGATTCGCCAATATTACAATACATAACACAATAACAGCATACAGTATGACAAAACAAGTCATACGACTATAGGCAGGGTGACCGCAACAGCGTGAGCCAATTACTGCGGACCCTAAATTAAGACATACAAACATAAAACAGTATCAACATAACTAATAGCAGCACTTAAGAGGCTGAGCCAGAGTTCGAGCAGTATTACACTTGGTGCATATAGTTTTAAATGTTCGTGGATTGTCAGGATCGTAGGAGATTTCTAGAGCACGGAAATAGTAACTTCCAGTAGTAACGGTCCAGTTCGTCAGCTAGGCTGTTCCACACCCAGGTTGTTCGAAGTAGGAATGAGCGTTGGTGCGTTGTTGTTTTGCTCCTTGGAATGACAAATTTTGCTATATCAATGTTTTTAGACGATCTGGTTGGTCTGGCGCTGCGGATTTTGGGTACTATACAGAACGATCTATTATTACCAGATTGTTGACTATTTTAAAGTAAAAAGCCAAATCCAAAAACTCATGCAAGTAGCATAAAGGCAGTAATGATAAAGACTGTAATCCAGAGGTATAACTGTCTGGACTGGAAAAGGGTAGATTAAGAATAAATTTGGTAGCACGTCTTTTAATTTTTTCGAATCTTTCAATAAGGTTGATGGACTGTGGCGACCAGATCTGGGTTGCATATCCTAAGCGGGGGAGTATTAATGATAAATAGATTGCTCTTCTCACGCTGGTGTTCTGGATAAATCGTGTGTTCCGTTTGATATAACCTAGCAACTTGTTAGCAAGGCAAGATTTTTCTAGTACTTGAGTATCCCAGGTGAAATCAGTTGACATCCAGACACCAAGATCCCGTTCAGATTTCATTGTTTCTAGAGATTCACCCTTCATCTTGCATGTGGTGACCACTGGCTTCATTTTCCGAGTGATAGACAGCGATCGACACTTACTTTTATTAAAGGGGAGACCAGAAGTTGAAGACCAGGATTCTAAGTTGGACAAGTCCTGCTGGAGTAATTTCGCATCGTTGACTGATGCAATAGACTTCAATATTTTCGTATCATCTCAAACATAGCAACTTGACTTGACTTGACGACATCGGGTAGGTCATGAACATATAGGAGGACCCTTGAGGCAATGGGACCTAGTATGGACCAGTATGAGGTGCCCAGAATGTTACAGGCAGGTAGTGTCAAGTAGATCAAACCGAGCATTGTACTGCAGAGGTCAACGGCTCATGATTAACCTTATCGAACTGGCAATAGCTCCATGATTAACCTTATCGAACTGGCTTTCGACATATCTATTTGATCCGCCGATGTTGATTACCACTGTCCAGAAAGGAGCGGTACATGTCTGCCTGTTCGATAAGGTTGTTATACCTGGGAGACTGTGCCAGTTGAAGACATGTTGATACTGTTGATACAGAAGACTTTACACTATGTTCTAGTATTCTAAGACTGATATATGTATTGGTACAACATCTGGCAAGTTTCAGCCTGTTTGGTGGCACATTGGGCAAGTTTCCACTGTCAGTAGAGTGCCTGTGGTGAGAGATTTATCCAAGCAGAGGATGGGGCTATAACTTAGGCTGTTTCCAGCAGCTCTGAGCGGGATTCCATCTGAGCCTGTTGCGATATGTCCATAAGGACAGCTTGAATTTTGTAGAGTTATCAGTTATGTTTGGAGTATCATCTGGCTTGCAAGCATAGTGAGGTGAACTGTCACTGGTGAATATACAGCCAGTTGAAAATGCGTCTGACCAGCGTTGCCAATCAGTGTTAATATCATCATTATCATCGGAACTAACTAGTGATGAAAGATCTTTTGCGCGAATAGCTGCACGTAGACCGTTAAAGTCACCATTGTTATAATAAAAAATATAACGAAGAGTTTTTGTTGGAGCTTTAATGTGAGCAGCGTATTCGAATGTGATTACATTGTGATCTGTATAAGATGTGCTTTATCTGGGGAAAGTACCTCGGTGACGCTAACGTGGTGTGGCATACTTGTAATAACAAGGTCTAAGATGTTGCTACCACGAGTGGGAATGTTGATGATCTGTGATAGATAGTGATCATTTAGCGCATCGACAAAGGTTATTTGATTAGCACAAGTACAGGCATTGTTATTAGAGACCCAGGAAATATTTGGTAGATTGAAGCCACCAACGATTAATAAGTTTTCGTACTGATCGCAAATATTATTTAAGAAATGATTGAATTCATCGGACCAACTGATATTCACTTCTGGTGGCTTATAACAAGAGCAAATTAGAATTTTGTGATTTGATTCTGTTGTCAGTTCTGCAGCAACTATTTCTAATTGTAATCTGTCTATGTCCACAAGTACGGGGAATTCCCGCACTGTCTTAAAAGACTCTGTTTTGACAGCAACAAGTACTCCACCGCCACTACGATTAGTACGATCTTTCCTAAATACCGTATAATCAGAGGGAAGAATCTCAGAGTCGAGTATGTCCTTGTTCAGCCAGGTCTCGTTCACACAGACCACGTCGGAGCTTTCTGTATATACTAGATCTTGAAAACGATGGAGATTGGTTAATGTTTTGTTTGTCTCTACGTCTCGATTCAAGCTCTTCAAACTCCTTGCGTTAAGCAGTAGGTATTTAACTGGATTAGTGGTACTGGTGGGGCTTCTACTAATAACAGAACCGAGATGACTAGCTATGTCTCCGCATAATAGTAGAAGTCCGGTAAGATATCCATAACGGCGGTTGAAATTGCGTGCAGAGCGAGTTAATTTACGAGTGTCGTGATTGAGCTCGAAGGATGGTTTGAAAAGCTTCCAAGAGAGCATTTGAAGCTTTTCCATAGGTATATGTAATGAATCAGTTTGGTGGTTGTTTTTAATATTATCAGAGTGTTGAAAATGGGTATAATGCAATAAAAGTTGTATTACTAGAGCGAGAAAGACGGAGCTCAAATTGGTACGTCTGACCGTCATAATTGTCTAGTCGATCTGAATCGAAGTGTAATTTAATAGTGTCAAACCACGGGTCAAACCAGGGAAATCCCCTAGAGTAAAGTTATTAATATTTTATAGAATGACGGTTGGAAAATTACAAAATCCGTTCCAATTTAAATGTTATAAAACGTATCGGCATCAAACTTCGTAGATATATGTCGCTTCATATAAGCCAAACACCAGCCTTTGGAGAATATACGATAGATCCACTGATCTGAGAGGATAGATCATACGCCAGTAATTGAAAAATATAAAAACTTTAGACAATTTATTTGCCGACGTAATTAATACACGACGCCAGACTACAAACAGCAAAAGTAAATTTTAACACGAAATACTCCACAAAACGAGACGCAAGTTATATCCAAATGTAGAAGAATCCAAAATGAGTATAAATCCAACAATGGAGACCACAATATATAAACGTACGAGAATATACAGACGGATTAAATTGTTTCCACGGTGACGACCAAATGCGCTTTAAATAATATGCGTGCACCAACAGCTAGTCGCCAAACTAATATATATAGTATATATATAGTTATATACTAATATCCAATGATCCAGTATATATGAAATGTGTTAGACTAGAATATTTATCTGTAATAATATAAGTTGATCTTCGACCATAAGCCAAAAATTGAAGAGATCAAGCCAGTAGCAAAAGTAATTTCTGAGCAGACACAGTGAGTATATGCAATACGTACAGTCGCTTATAAACAAATTTTATACTCAACCAAAACTATTCTAAAAACATTCTTAAATTAATCAAATAACTACACTTTAACAATAAAATATAGTTGACATGATAGTATAATGCCTTTACATTCTTTTAATTACTCCATGAGCTCATTTAGAGCGGTTTATGCAACCTTTTCTGTGGCCTATATGTTGTGTCAACTTGTGTGTTGCTCGTCATATGTATATATAGAGGGTAAAGGCTAATTACTCGCGGCCCGACCGCATCGCCTTCAAAGTCAAATACCTCCGCTCAGACTTGTCGTACGAATATGGTTTGCTCATAACTCGGGCAAATTTAGCGACGAACGGAGCCAAAACCTCTCTCAATTTCCGCTATGTTCATAATACTTCGAACTGTTCGGGCATGATCGTGGACGTGACGTAAACAACTGGTAAACAATACTATCTTATGCGGGGTGGGACAGCAGTCAAATTCGTCGCTACTCGTCAATTCAACTGCTGTCCCACCCCGCATAAGGCGGTATTGTTTACTAGTTGTTTACGTCACGTCCACGATCATGCCCGAACAGTTCGAAGTATTATGAACATAGGCTACGTAGCCGAAATTGAGAGAGATTTTGGCTCCGTTCGTCGCTAAATTTGCCCGAGTTATGATCAAACCATATTCGTTAGAAAGAGAAACCTTTGCGAAAAGTTGACAAACCGCTCTAAATGAGCTCATGGAGTAATTAAAAGAATGTAAAGGCATTATACTATCATGTCAACTATATTTTATTGTTAAAGTGTAGTTATTTGATTAATTTAAGAATGTTTTTAGAATAGTTTTGGTTGAGTATAAAATTTGTTTATAAAAGCCATTAAAAACCCGCAACTCCTGATCATTCACCCTGAAATTGGGCCACTTGTGAATTATTCAGACATAAAGGCGCAATAGCGAGCTTTATATATCAAAGTTCAAAGGTCGCCGCATATATTTGCATATAATATATTATTTTATTTTATTTTATTCAACTTCACCTCAATGGCAGGGGGTCCACAACAGCGTCAGCCAATTACTACTATAAAACGGCCAATGTTACGCGAAAACCTAATAGTTTACTCCTCCCTGCTGGTTTTTATAATCTAAACTAATCCAATAGCTCATATTTATTGAATTTCAGTTTGATTCGAACGCCAAAACACATTTGAATACTTAATATAGCTGTCAAGATGAATTCCTCCTGGCAACATGCTAGACATGTTTAAACCGAATAGTTATTTTTTATATAAAGTGCGGCTTAGCGTTTTCGTGTGACGTATACTGATAGCATATAAAGCGATTCACTAACACCGAATCGATCAACTCATCATCAACAATCATCCTTTTATTAGGAGTTTGATTATATATTAAAGTTTCAGACGTTCTCTGGTTTAAAATATTTATTATTTACGAGCTTTCGGCTGCCAGTCTGCAGTCTTCAACTGGTTGATTAAAATGAATAATAACAATTAGTAAAATTACATAGGTGATTATTGAAAATTCTCAACGCTGATTGGTTGCGCTACCTCGGATTAATAAGGGGATAACATGAGTTTTGGAGGGCATATTGTTTATTTTTGGCCCGCGTAGTAAAATTTTCGCCCGAGCGCAGCGAGGGTGAAAATTTTACTACAAGGGCCAAAAATAAACAATATGACCCGACAAAACTCATGTTATTAACATTATTATCAATATAGAAGAACAAATAATTATAAATATATAACATAACACCAACACAATATACAATATAGACAATGAATGCTTTTAACAATAGGGAAAAACAGTTAACAATGCATTAAAATATATAAAATATAAACTGGAAGAAGTTTATGAAAAGACAAACGGGCTAAATATTACCGCTATTTGTAAAAGAAACTATAAAAAGTTTCCTGCGGTTCAGTGAGCTAAGCCTAAGGCTATTTACTCACTGTCAGAGTCACTGTCTATCACGATTCTACGGCGCTTTGTCTCCACTGTTCGATCTTTTTTAGTGCCCAAGCGGTTGCTTTTGTTGTGTTTTTTGCTTGAGCCTTTTTCTCCATCTCGTCAAGATCAGAGAGCTCTGGCTTAAAACATTTATATTTTCGTCTGTTGAATTCACGCTAGAGCTAGCCATATTTAATTTCACAACTTTCGTCTCTTGAAAGTTGAAAACACCGTGAAAGCCCGAGAGCAGTCAGAGCAGTGAGAGCACTCAAATATTAATTTGTCGAAAACAATCATGAGACGCACGATTGACCAATCATATGCAGGGCAGAAGACACGTAATTACCGCCCGTTCGATTCGTTATCGGCCCGCGCTTGCGAACGTTTTGAAGATAGTCTAGGACCTGTATAGGAGTTTGTATGCGTTTCATTTACCACAGGCAATCTCAACTGTTTTAGGGTAAAATGACCATGGCGGTCAACATGGCATATGTGCCAAAACCTGAATCCGGGACGAAAGTCCTGAAAATGACCCTGCCCTGAAACGGCAGTGCCGACATAGCTCTAACTTCCGAAAAGCAGAAGCGACAGCCTTTCTGAAGTGCTTATAGTGTTTAGAAGGTTGCATTTAGGGGTAGTTATTGGAAGGAAAAATTTGTCTAAGTATAATATGTTACAAGAAAATGACCATGCACCACCCCAGGTCAACTGCTAATTATCCATGAAATAACTAATATACCTGGCAGAGATTAAATTTTCTTATTTCCTAACAATTTTTATCATGGGATGAAAAACTATGCTTAATTTAATATAATTATTGTAGATTTCATAAGGATTGACATTGTTTTGTTTAAATATAATACATTTTATTTCACTTACCCCCCACCAAAACACGATTTCAGCCATATTTTGCCGTCTTGTTTGCTTTTTATCGCCGAGTCTCGCAAGTATCATCCAATTGTTGTACTTTACATAATGATAGATGGCTAAAGAGGATTTCAACCAAGTTTCGTCAAGTTTTGAAGCAGTGCAGTGTATTTTATCTTCGATATTGTGTCCTTCGATATTTCGTCAAATAGCGGCCATTGCAATGCCTCGCCGTTTCTCTTCCCGATAAATGCCACTTCTTCGTCTTCATATGTATTTAGATTACAGTATCCAAGAGTACTTCATTGTAGAATAGTCCCAATCGAAAACTAGAGTAGTATAGTCGTACTTGAAAGGAAAACCTCC